>CM032455.1:117403728-117585807 GCA_019049505.1 Pachyrhynchus sulphureomaculatus
TAAGGTGTCGGTGAAATGTTCGTTTGTGAAGGCCGCATGAACAACCAAAAGTACATAAATTTATTAGAAACTGTACTGACGACACTAATTTAGACGACATCAAATTCCCGCAAGATAATGCACTTTGTCATAAATCAGCGGCTATGATGCTCTGGTTTAGAGACAATAACATTGTCTTGTTGGATTGGCCGGCGCAGTCCCCAGATCTAAACCCTATCGAGCATCTTTGGGGTATTCTAAAGCACAAGATACGGGAGCATAGCATAACATCAAAAGCAGCGCTAAAAAAAAGCGCTTTGATGGATGAGTGGGATGCCATAAGTACAATTGAATGTACTAAGCTTGTACGCAGCATGCCCTAAAGAATTGCTGCTGTAATTAAAGCTAAGGGCGGACACACCAAATATTAATTTATTTCATAATTTTACCTCAATAAACGATTTTACAAAACATATGAATTTAATTTTTTACCCTGAAACACAAGAAATGAAGTAAATTGTAGGGTGCCTAATACTTTTGGCCAAGGCTGTATATATATATATATATATATATATATATATATATATATATATATATATATATATATATATATATATATATATATATTTATATATATATATATATATATATATATATATATATATATACATATATATATATATATATATATATATATATATATATATATATATATATATATATATATATATATATATGTATACTAGCCGGGCCCGCGGCTCCGCTCGCGTGGAGTTGATTCACTACTATCGTCACTGCTTATTTCTTATGTTACCCAACGTAATAAAATATCTCCCATTATTTCTCCTTATCTCCCAATATTTCGCCGTATTTCCCATTATCTCTACATAATTTCCATTATCTAGGCTTATCTCGGCTCATCTCCCATTATTTCTCCTTATCTCCCATTATTTCTCCTTATCTCCCATTATCTCACCTTTATTTCCCATTATCTAGGCTTATCTCGACTTATCTCCCATTATTTTCTCCTTATCTTCCATTATTTTTCCTTATCTTCCATTATCTCACCTTATTTCCCATTATCTAGGCTTATCTCGACTTATCTCCCATTATTTCTCCTTATCTCCCATTATCTCACCATAACTACCATTATCTAGACTTAACTCTGCTTATCTCCCATTATCTCTCCTTATCTCCCATTATTTTATACTTATCTCCCATTATCTCACCTTATCTCTCATTATCGAGGCTTATCTCGACTTATCTCTCATTATTTCTCCTTATCTCCCATTATCTCACCTTATCTCCCATTATCTAGGCTTATATCGAATTATATAGAACATATGTATAAATTTATAAAAAAACACGTAAATCCGATAAGTGGTTCTCGAGTGATAAGCGCACTAACGGACAGAGATAGACAGAGAAACGTTGCATTTTATATATATTGTATTCTTTGCTACATGATATTGTTCCATATTTAATGCTTTAGGGAGTGTATTGCAAGAGAACGCGCTAGCGGCAAACTTTTCTCCGACTTAATTCACTATTATCGTCACTGCTTATTCCTTATGTCACCTAATAAAAAATATATCCTATAACCTGGCCAGAGAACATACGTATGTTTAAAAAAAAAGCACGTAAATCGGATAAGTAGTTCTCCAGTGATAAGCACACTAACGGACGGAGAGACAGACAGATAGACAGATGGACAGAGAGAGACATTGCATTTTATATATATTATAGATATTCTCTGCTACATAATATTGTTCCATATTTAATGGTTTGGACTGTGTATTGCAAGAGAACGCGCTAGCGGCAAACTTTGTCCGACTTCATTTACTATTATTGTCACTGCTCATTCCTTATGCTACCTATCGTAATAAAATATAGCCTATAACCTGACCGGAGAACATATGTATGTTTTAAAAAAAAGTACGAAAATCGGATAAGTGTTCTCCAGTGATAAGCGCACTAACGGACAGACAGACAGACAGAATACGTTGCATTTTATATATATTATAGATGTAATAAAAATATATACCTATAACCTGGTCAGAGAACATATGTATGAATTTAAAAAATCACGTAAATCGGATAAGTGGTTCTCGAGGGATAAGCGCATTAACGAACAGACAGACAGACAGACAAACATTGCATTTTTATATATATTATAGATATAGATTATTATTATTATTATATAACCTGGCCAAAGAATATATGCATGAATTTAAAAAAAGACAGGTAAATCGGATGATTCCCGCGTGATAAACGCACTAATGGACAGACAGACAGACAGAGAGACATTGCATTTTATATATATTATAGATTATACATTACAGATATTCTTTGCTACATAATATTGTTCCATATTTAATGGTTTAGGCTGTGTATTGCAAAGGCACGCGCTAGCGGCAAACTTATTTCCGACATCATTCACTATTTTACGTCACTGCTCATTCCTTATGCTACCTATCGTAATAAAATATAGCCTATAACCTGGCCAGAGAATATATGTATGTTTTAAAAAAAAAAGTACGTAAATCGGATAAGTGGTTCTCCAGTGATAAGGTCACTAACGGACAGACAGACAGACAGACAGACAGACAGACAGACAGACAGAGAGACGTTGCATTTTTATATATATATAAGATATATATATATATATATATATATATATATATATATATATATATAGATATATATATATATATATATATATATATATATATATATATAGATATATATATATATATATATATATATATATATATATATATATATATATATATATATTTATATATATATATATATATTTATATATATATATAAATATATATATATATATATATATATATATATATATATATATATATATATATATATATATTTATATATATATATATATATATATATATATATATATATATATATATATATATATATATAAATATATATATATATATATATATATATATATATATATATATATATATATATATATATATATATATATAAATATATATATATATTTATATATAAATATATATATATATATATATATATATATATATATATATATATACATATATATATACATATATATATATATATATATATATATATATATATATATATTTATATATAAATATATACATATATATATATATATATATATATATATATATATATATATATCAAACGTTTGACGCAATAAATCGATTGTGGCATGAGATGTGTGGCAAGTTGCACCATCCTGTTGAAACCAAACATCGTTCACATCAATACCATGAAAAGCCGGCACAAAAAAATCGGTTGTCATGGTGCGATAGGTGTCTCCATTGACCGTAATGGTTGCGCCGTCCACAGCTTCGATATTTTCGGGTGTACGCACTGTACGAGCACGCTCACGTCTTGGCGCATCAACAATGAAACCAGTTTCACGAACTTTAGCAATAAACTTGCCTATACCGGGCACTGTTGGTCCTTCTCTGCGACCAAATTTTGTACGACATTTTCGTGCAATTTCCCACCAATTGTCTTTGTTTTGGAAATAAATTTCCAATAAATCCAACGTTGCTCAAGCGTAAATCGATTCATTTCGTTCAGTGGAGATAATATACTGAATTTTGTGACAGAATAGAATGACATAAGTATTGCCAGATTCAAAATAACCGGTGGTTCAAATTTAAACACAAGAAATGAAGTAAATTTTAGGGTGCCTAATACTTTTGGTCAAGGCTGTATATATATATATATATATATATATATATATATATATATATATATATATATATATACTCGTATATATATATATATATATATATATATATATATATATATATATATATATATATATATATATATATATATATACATATATTTATATATATATACATATATTTATATATATATATATATATATATATATATATATATATATATATATATATATATATATATATACGAGGCTGGTTTGAAAAGTCCGTGCAAAAATAAAAACTACTTATGTGTTTGGGGTAAAACCTTTTTTATTTTTCGACATAGTCTCCTTTTAGGCTTATACACTTCGTCCAACGATGTTCTAGTTTGTTGATCCCTTCCGAATAATAGGATTTGTCCAAGTCTGCAAAATATCCATTAGTGTCTGCAATCACCTCCTCGTTTGAATAAAATCTTTGTCCCGCCAGCCATTTCTTCAAATTGGGGAACAAATAGTAATCCGAGGGAGCCAAGTCTGCAGAATAGGGGGGATGTGAAACGAGTTGGAATCCTATTTCCATTAATTTTGCGACCGCAACTGCTGAGGTGTGTGCTGGTGCGTTTGTCGTGATGGAAAAGGACTTTCTTGTGGGCCAATCGCGGGCGTTTTTCTTGCAGCTCGGGTTTTCAAACGGTCCAATAACGATGAATAATATTCACCTGTAACAGTTTTACCCTTTTCCAGATAGTCGATGAGGATTATCCCTTCCGAATCCCAAAAGACAGTCGCCATAACCTTTCCGGCGGAAGGAACGGTCTTCGCCTTTTTTGGTGCAGATTCCCCCTTGTTAACCCATTGTTTAGATTGTTGTTTGGTCTCAGGAGTATAGTAATGTATCCATGTTTCATCCACAGTGACGAAACGACGCTTAAAGTCCTCCGGATTCTTCTGGAACAGCTTCAAACCATCCTTGCAACAGTTCACACGATTCCGTTTTTGGTCAAGCTTGAGCAATCGCGGCACCCATCTTGCCGATAGCTTTTCTCATGTCCAAATATTTATGCAAAATATTATGTACCCGTTCAGTCGAGATGCCCACAGCACTAGCAATCTCACGCACCTTAACTCTTCTGTCATCCATCACCATATCATGGATTTGATCAATGATTTCTGGAGTCGTAACCTCCACAGGCCGTCCAGAACGTTCAGCGTCACTTGTGCCCATATGGCCAGTCCGAAAATTTTGAAGCCACTTATAAACTGTTCTAATCGAAGGTGCAGAGTCACCATAATGTTTATCAAGCTTCTCTTTAGTCTCCTGAGGCGTTTTGCCTTTCATAAAGTAATGTTTAATCACCACACGAAATTCTTTTTCGTCCATTTCTTGAAAATCACTCGACTTCCTTGATTCACACGAATGCCAAACACAAAGAAATAGACCAATATGGCTGAAACTTGGTGTGCGTTCATTCAAGAGATGCTACTAACTAAACATGACCTCGATACGATCCGTTGGTGCCATCTCTCGGACTTTGCACGGACTTTTCAAACCAGCCTCGTATTTATATATATATATATTATATATATATATATATATATATATATATATATATATATATATATATATTATATATATATATATATATATATATAATATTTATATTTAAATATATATATATATATATATATATATATATATATATATATATATATATATATATATGTATATATATATATATATATATATATATATATATATATAAATATATATATATATATATATATATATATATATATATATATATATATATATATATATATATATATATATACATATATATATATATATATATATATATATATATATATATATATATATATATATATATATATACATATATTATATATATATATATATATATATATATATATATATATTATTTATATATAAATATATATATATATATATATATATATAGTTATATATATATATATATATATATATATATATATATATATATATATATATATCAAACGTTTGACGCAATAAATCGATTGTGGCATGAGATGTGTGGCAAGTTGCACCATCCTGTTGAAACCAAACATCGTTCACATCAATACCATGAAGAGCCGGCACAAAAAAAATCGGTTATCATGGTGCGATAGGTGTCTCCATTGACCGTAATGGTTGCGCCGTCCACAGCTTCGATATTTTCGGGTGTACGCACTGTACGAGCACGCTCACGTCTTGGCGCATCAACAATGAAACCAGTTTCACGAACTTTAGCAATAAACTTGCCTATACCGGGCACTGTTGGTCCTTCTCTGCGACCAAATTTTGTACGACATTTTCGTGCAATTTCCCACCAATTGTCTTTGTTTTGGAAATAAGTTTCCAATAAATCCCAACGTTGCTCAAGAGTAAATCGATTCACTTCGTTCAGTGGAGATAATATACTGAATTTTGTGACAGAATAGAATGACATAAGTATTGCCAGATTCGAAATAACCGGTGGTTCAAATTTAAACCGATAGATGGCCCACCCTTTATATATATATATATATATATATATATATATATATATATATATATATATATATATATATATATATATATATACAGTCCCTGGCCAAATTATTAGACGCACTGTATTTTTTTTAGTAATTTTATGTTTCTTAAGAGTTTTTATGCAATAATGGTATATTTAAACTACAATATTATTGATTTTTGTTTAAAAGAATTGTTGTAGACTACATATTTGTGTTTATTTTTAACATATAGTAACACTGTGTTGACAAAGTGATACATGAACGTAAATGAATACAAACCTGTATCAGTCGCGATCGGAATCGAGTCAGGTACGGACGTGTTTCTGTGGCTTTATGGACTGTGATTGTTTGTTTAACAGTTTTATACTACTCAGTTATTAGTTTATTTTGTATGCAGTGATCTTTCACCACGTAAAAAAGCTGAAGTGAAGGCCCTTGTGATTGCGAAAACATTTACAAACCGAGAAAATATCACGAAGATTGGAGGTTTCTGAAGCTAGTGTACGACACATAAAAAAGAAAATTGAGTCAGGGAAGGAATTAAGCCCGAAAAGAAAGAAAAGATGCGGTAGAAAACCAATTTTCACTCCACGGTCAGAGAGATGTTTGAAGAAAATTTGTGTAGAAAACAGATTTGCTACCACAAAGGTAATAAAATCACAACTCCAGGATGCTAGCGTAAATGCTTCTGAGCGCATTGTTCGAAGAAAATTGAAAGAATTAGATTTTAAGGCCTGTCGCCCCGCCAGGAAGCCCAAGTTAACAGCTGCAATGAAAGCAAAGCGCCTGAAGTGGGCCAAACAATGGCAAGACAAAGATGTGGACTTCTGGAGATCGGTAAGATACAGCAATTTAATCAATAATTGATACATTTTTATCATTTTCAGTTAAATAAAGCAAATAAACATGGAAGTTTATATATTTTTCCTATTTTTGACAGGTCTGCTTCAGTGACGAAAGCACATTCGAAATTTTGCAGAATAAAGCTCATTATGTGCGTCGTCGTCATGGAGAAAAGTTTCATCCTGATTGTGTCGTCCCGACGGTTAAACATCCCACCAAAGTGATGATTTGGTCAGTCATCAGCGGCAAGGGCACTGGACGTCTGTACGTCGTCAAAGGTGTAATGAGGCAAGATCAGTACAAAGAAATATTACAAAATCGGTTGATTCCGCAGCTCAGAGAATGGTTTCCAAATGGGGAACCATTCACTTTCATGCAAGATGGAGCTCCCTGCCACACTGCTCGGTCTGTTAAAGCTTTTTTGGCAGAAAAAAAATATCCCTCTGTTGGATTGGCCGGGTAATAGCCCTGATATGAACCCCGTGGGAGCTGATGAAAAGAGAAGTGGCTAAAGATGTGATTACCAACAAAACCCAGCTCCTAGAAAAGATTATTCATGTGTGGAATCATCATCCTCAAATGCAGGAGACAGTACAATCTTGCACTGATAGCATGCCGCGCAGAATTAAAGCTTTGATAGCGGCTAAAGGTGGCTCAACTAAATATTGACTTTTACTAACATTAATTTCACTTTTCTTTAAAATTTAATAAACTTATGCTTTTCTAAATTAATGCTGTTTTATTTATGTCAAATAAATAGGTAATTGATTGGATAATATAAAAATAAAAAACAAATCAATTTAAAATAATAAAACGGTACAATATAACTCGGTAATTAATATTTTACATGAAATCTTGCAGTGCGTCTAATAATTTGGCCAGGGACTGTATATATATATATATATATATATATATATATATATATATATATATATATATATATATATATATATATTAAGAATCACAAAGCAGAAATTAATTAAATCGACCATAGTAAAAAATTATTTATTAAAAATTTAAAAATAAACACAAAATCAATAAGAAATAAAAAGAAATAATGAAATGGTTGAAATTGGTGGAGTTTTAGTAATTTATTAATATTGGGTTTCAATTTCGTTAATATCAGTCACAAATTGGCATTGTCAGTGATATGCAGTCTGTACCTTTTCTTAGACAGTAAATTAGCTACTGCACTGAATCCACGCTCAGCCATATAGGAAGAAGAAAAAGCAATTAAAATTTACTGTACTCTTGCCCATAATCCAGTATAGAGAGCTGGTATTGATTTTTGAAGCCAGAATCCTAGAATTTCTGAATTTTACTTTTCGTTCTTCGTTAGTTCTGAGTTCTACGAGTTTCTCTACTAGATTTAATGATTTTGCTGTAACTGTACTTGCGAAATTATCTAAAGTCCAACTCGATATATTCATGTTTAAAATATCTTGAAATCGCTCTATAAAATCAGCATAAAGAAAGAAATAAGCAATGTCATTTTTGAATATAATCAGGTTTTCGCGCAGTCGTCTCTGTTTTCAAGGAAGTCCCGTACTTAGTCAAATAGATTGAAAAAACGATTCAGACAAATACCTTTTTAGAGTCAACGAACTTCTGTGTCCAGCAGCAAGCGATAGTAATCTTCATTACATTCATTACAAAGTTTGCTAAATAATCTGTTATGCGATGAATTGCTTCTAATCTTATTGACGACTCTGATAACGTAATGAAGCAACGTATGTAGGCGTTCATTCAGATTTTTTGCATCCAAATGCTGACGATGATTAACACGTCATCGTCAAGTGCATTTGATACTAGTTGTTTCAAATGCACTATAAAACCCTTATGATGCCCTGTCATTGCTGGAACACCATGAGTAGCAGCTGACAAAATATTACGAATAGGAATTTGTTTCTCTTGCAAAAATTTGTTCATGGTATTAAATATCGATTCTCCCTTTGTATCGGTTTCTAAATTTTTAGCAAATAATAACTCTTGACAATTTTTTTCTTCTTTTGTGAATCGAACGTATGATAAAAAGTAGTGCTTTGTTATTTGGTAGAGTTGATTCATCTAGTTGAATGGAAAATTTGCAAGTCTTTAAGTAATCGCATAATGATATTTCAACGTCTTTAGCCATTTCATCTTTTTTTTTATGGGTCTAGCACACGTGCTGCAGGGAAGTCCCTAAAGTGCTCCAGGAGTGGCACGTGTGCGGAAAAAAGCGATTCACGTTGTACTTGAATCGCTGTAAATTGTACTCGGTGGGAAACACAGCGCTGGGCAAATTATTCCAAAGGGATGATGTTCTCCATATAAAAGACTGCTTGAAAAGCGTTGTACGCGGAGTAACAAGCTGAACCTCATACGGATGTGAAGCACCAGCGCGACGTATATTTCTAACATGCACCGCTTTGAGAGGAATTAAGCGGGCTACATCCTTCGAACACTCTTCCATAAAAATACTTGTAGAACAGACTCAAGTCGCCAACCGTTCTTCGATATTCCAGGGAATCAAGGCCACCGGTCAGTTCCGGGTCTCCAATCAGACGAACAGCTCTTCTCTGAACAGAATCCAACAAATGCAGTGTATGTTTGGGAGCGGAGCCCCCATACATGAGAGCAGTATTCCATAGTTGGTCGAATTTGAGCTTTGTAAAGAATTAACAGTTGTTTTGGAGTGTAAAACTTTCTCGTTCGAAATAGTATTCCCAACTTTTGAGAAGCTCTCCTTGCTATGCCTGCAACAAGTTCATGCTAGGACATATTTGCTCCCAAATTAACGCCCAACAAATTGAGCGACGATGTTAGGTGAACGGAGTGCCCCGACATAACTATGTCAGATCCAGCAACGTTAACTTTTTAGGCTAAACTGCCGCCTGAGTTTTTGTAGCGTTAAATTCCACTTGATTTCTGTCACTCCAAGATAGAATTTCTTCCAGGTCTTTGTTAAGTTGAACCTTTCTATCTTGAATCTGCTCTTCTTTGCACCGAATTATTACTCAGAGAAATGTCTCTCATGATATCTGACAGTGTCTTATGATGAGAACAGTTTTTAATATCTCTTTGACTGCGGACACGATTAATTTCTCGCCAATTGTGTGTGATTTTCCCGCTTTTGCGTTTAACCATGAAATAGTATATGAACTGGTTAGCTAGAAGCTAGCTGGCTGTTTAGAAGACGATGCAAAAAGGTTTGATACAGCTGGCTGTTTTAAATATTTTTTTTCCAATCTTTGAATATAGGGCAAACCTTTGTCCTTTTTATCAGCATACATTTTAGTCGAATGCTCTTGTAGCCCAGAAGGCTTCATTTAAAAAAACTTTATGGCAAATTAAATACATAGGTAATGATTGGTTTGTAGGAGAGTGCGTAAATCCTTATTTTATATACAATACTGACCGCATTCCTTCTTAGATCATTTTGAAATACAAAATTTGCCAGGGTTTAAATAAATTAACTTTTTAACAGATTTAAGGATATGTAATTATAAAAATAATGGCAATAATGCCTTTCACTTACGAATATGGATTATTGGCGAAGCACACAAAAAAATAAGGCATTTCTAGATCTATTTCTGCCTTTTACAGAGTTGATTCGTGCACGCATCAACTTGTATGCTTTTACTTGTTTGCGATGCCGGTGCACTTTCTCTGTGAACAACTCATTATAAGCTCTCATATTTTTGTCGAAACATGCTTGATTGTATGAATCGCGTCTTTGCTTACCAACTTGCAGAGACTTGTCGCCGACAATACTAAACCGAATTAGGTATACGTATACCTAATGCTAATTTAAATTTTTAATGCTCATTTACGCGATAACAATAAGATAATAATTTTAGATAGCTATATAAAATATTTATTCATGGAAACAGTAGATATTTTCAAAGAATTTTATTATATTATTTCCCTAAATAAGTAAATACGCTACGGCCGCCCCCCTGGATTGTTTTAAGGCACCCCTCCCTTCTCTAGAGCCATCATCGACCCCATAGATGATTACAGCGTCCACTGAGAGCGGTTATGCCCCCATTGGGAACCTATGATTTAGACCTATCTTCTTTTTTGAAGAACAGGACCACCACAGTATTCTCCCAGTCTCGAAGTATATCGCACATATCGAGACACTTATACAATATATCTAGCATTCGTAATATAGGCTCTCCGCTTGTTGCCACATTTCGACAAATATGCCGTCTTCACCTGCTGCTCTTCCTCTTGTCATTTTATTTAAAGAATAAAATATAAAGAAAAAAAAAAAATTTTGTATTTTGGGATATTGGGAATAACTTCAGATCCTTCATTCATTACTAGTATTCGAATTGACTCGTTTTTGTCTAGTGGTCGTTCTACTTTACTCTATATTCATCATTAGTTCATTCGTGAGTTATTATTTGGTTGTTCTCATCTACAATTTTTGTTTTTTTATAATTGTTCTTCCTTTAATGACCTTTGCAAAAGTTTTATGCCCTTCTTGCTCTCCAGAGTTTCTTCAATTTTCTCATTGTTATAGTTTCTCACATCTCTTCTAATACATTTCCTTATATCGTTATTCAAAGTTTTTAACTTATTTTCACATGCCACCGTGTCTTGTTTCATCGATTTTCGTTTTTGTATTGGTTTGACGGTTTCTTTAGAGATCTTTTCCTCTTTGATATTTCTCGTGAGAGCTATTTGTTTCGTAGATTCTACGATACGGTGAACGATTTTTGTATTAATTTTGTTGAAGGATGAGATGTCCTCTTTGATTTCATGTTCTTCGTATATACTCATTTTTCTTGTGTTTAAGTTATGTTCTATCTATCATTTTCATCTTTTAATTCATCATCTTTCTTCGTTACATCTTTGTGTTAAAATTTATTTTTGCCCGAACCATTCGGTGATCACTTCCTATTTTGACCCTATTGATAACCTGTGTATCTAATATTATATTCCTCTTGTTGGATATTATATAATCGATCTCGTTAGCTGTTATTCCGTTTGGGTTTTTCCATGTCCACCGTCTTCCTTCTTTTTTTTAAAAACACGTATTCATGATATGGAGATTATTTTCATTAACGTAATTTATAAACAGTTGTCCTCTGGCGTTCCTCATTCCTGAGCCGTAAAGACCTACGCAACGTTCATTTTCCTCCTGCTTTACGCGGCCGTTGGCACTCAGGTCACCAATTTTATTAGTGCGTAATGTACTGAACTGAATTTGAGGGCAGTATTTATTTCTTCATAAAATCCCTCAATTTCCTCCTCTACGTGGTCGGTGGTTGGAGCATAGACTTGCACGATTTTGCAATTATATCGCATTATACTGTGTTATGTTGTATGATATATTTTAATGAATGAGGAATCCCACCCTTTCATTTCCTTCATAGAAGAGAGTGTGGCACTTTTAAGTTTTAGACAAGCTTCGCCACATCTTCTAACTTCTGATATACTTACTATTGACCACTCTATATTTTTGAGTTCTTCTAGTTCCAACAGTCTCTCCTCTATTGAAAGTGTTTTCACGTTGAATGTGGAGATATAGATGGTTTTGTTTTTATATTTTCCAATTTTGTGTCTTTACGATGTTCGAGGTTTGTTTGTTGTAGATAGGATTATTGAATTTTAGCCCTCCCGAGAATCCTTAGGGCATACCTCTATTGAGGTGTGGGACTTATTATCCACCTGGAGTATAATTCCGTGTGTTTTGAAATTCGCCATGTTAAGGGGGTTTTAGCAATAATCCTCCGCGCTGGCTAAAGGCGAGTTGGAGAATGGATATGATTGGAGAAAGGGATGTTGGGGATAGAGGCCGGAATATATATATATATATATATATATATATATATATATATATATATATTTATCGTATAATTTTTGATTTGGTCCAATAGCTGCCATTGATTAGAGGCCAAGTGCGAGTTGATTTTACGGTAAAATCCAGTTTTATATATATAATATATATATATATATATATATATATATATATATATATATATATATATATATATATATATATATATATATATATATATATATATATATATATATATATATATATATATATATATATATATATATATATATATATTTATATTTTATATAAAATCCATATATATATTATTATTATATATATATATATATATATATATATATATATATATATATATATATATATATATGTATATAATTTTATCGTATATTTGGTCCAATAGCTGACATTGATTAGATGCCAGATGCGAGTTGATTTTACGGTAAAATCCAGTTTTGTCCATTTTTAATTTGTCACAATTTCGAATTTAAAAAAAAGAATGTGTTTTTATAAGATATATATATATATATATATATATATATATATATATATATATATATATATATATATATATATATATATATATATATATATATATATATATATATATATATATATATATATATATATATATATATATATATATATATATATATATATATATATATATATATATATATATATATATATATATATATATATATATATATATATATATATATCTTATAAAAACACATTCTTTTTTTTTAAATTAAATATATACGAGAATATATATATATATATATATATATATATATATATATATATATATATATATGTATATATACACATATATATACATAGATTTATGCAATATGTGTATATAGTATCGCAAAGCCCAGATATATAACAAGATATAAATATATTAGGTTTTATCAAATGTCAAGGATATTGTAATGACCCAGTATGCCGATCGCATTGGCAGTGACCATCGTAGACTGCTGAAATATGGGCTTTGCCAATTTTCAGTTGTATTATAATAAACCACATAAGATCTGACGTTGATCCCTCTTAAATCGCTCTGCCTGCCTTTAATGTTGGCTGTGCCAACAACTCTGTCGGCTTGTGGCTGCTGTGTGAGCCTGCGATTGAATACTAGGTAATCGTATTTGGTACAATTCGTTGTATCTTACCATTGTGTTCCGCAAGTACCGGAATAAGTATTAGAAATTCTGTTCTCTTGTTTGTCGATGCTAGCCCGACTGATGAGCCGTGATACGGCGAAACGCGTCTCGGAATGGATGGACGAATAAGAGAACCGTGGGTAGACTGCTGGAATATGGGCTTTGCCTATTACAATATAAGATCTGGGGTTGATCCCCCGCAAACCGCGCTGCCTGCCTTTAGTGTTGGCTGTGCTAACCACTCTGTCGGCTTGAGGGTCCTGTGTCAGCCCCCGATTGAGTACTAGGTATAAGTATTTGGTATAATTCGTTATATCTTACCAATAAAGAAAAAGACCAGAGAAGACATCAGACCGTACAGGAACTCGAACATAGACAAAGGAAATTAGGAAAAAGTTTGAAATATCTACACAAACAAATGAATGAAAGGCGGCATCAAACACTAAAATTTATAAGTAACGATAACCAAGAAATGCGCAAATCCAAGAGATAAAGGAAGCTACAGAAAAATACTAATAAAACACTACATAACACGAAAAAAATCGCCAAAGCCCGGAAAAGAGGAAGGAAATAGAATGCTAGTAAGAAATGTAGGATCTGAAGAACTTCCCGATATAACAACGGATGAAATTATAAACGCCAACAACATATGCACAACAACAAAGAACCAGAGGAAGATGAAATAACTATAGAAATGACAAGGTGTGAAGGGATATCGATAAAGCAAACTCTTCAAGCTCTATTTCTTATAAAAAGTAAAATACCGACACCTTGGGTAAACGCCTTGATTGTGCTTATGCTTAAAAAAGGAAACAAATTTAAAATGGAGAATTACAGCCCATCGACCTCGCTAGAATCGTAACATATAGATTAACGAACAAATAAGATAGCTATCAACCACGTGAACAAGCGGGATTTAGACACGGATTCAGCACTTTGGATCATCTTCAAACAATTAAATTACTAGTGGAAAAAGCAAATGAATACAAGGTCACCTTGTGGCTAGCAATGTTAGACTACAAAAAAGCACTTGATTCGGCAGAGATATGGGCTGTCCTTAATGCCTTAAGTAATAGCAGAGGCAACGAAAGATACTTCTCTTCTTGAACACATATATAAAAATATCACATCACAAATAAAGCTTGAAGAAAAAACAACTAAAGTCAAAATTAAAAGAGGAATTAGACAAGGCGACTCAATATCCCCAAAGCTGTTAACTCTAAAAGTCATGTTCAACTGGCTAAAGTGGGAAAATAAAAGAACAGTAATAGACGGTGAACGATTAAATCGCTTAAGGTTCGCTGATGATGTCACTCTGGTCTCCAACACAGAAGAAGAATCACAAGAAATGTTGATGGAATTAAACAACTCTCGAGAAATGGATCTAAAAATAAACTTCACCAGAACCAAATATTTGAACAACGAAACTGAAAATAACAGCTAGAAATTATAAATAGAAGGTGAAAGAATAGAAAAGGTACAAATATTCATATATTTAGGACAAAAAGTCGAAGTGTCAAAAAATAAATTTAAGTCTCGTTAGCTTGGTCTGCGTTCGGAAGATTATAATCCACGTTTAAACTGGACATCCCAAATACAATAAAAGCTAGAATGTTGGATCAATATGTACTGCCTGTATTAACATATAGCCCTAAAACGTGGGCCTAGAGAACACAACAGGTGCAGAGGTAGACTAGAGACAGGATGAATAGATGACATAAACAGATTAGCAGGACACGACTAGGTGCAAAAAATAAACAACAGAGCTTAGTGGAGACAACTTGGAGAGGCCAACATCCGTCCATGGGTGAAATAAAGTAATGATGAATATAAAATATACTTCTCTGGGAAGGTTTCGATAACTTACCTTTGCGAAGAAGCTAGTTTTTTTAGGTTTACGAGGATCTCGCTGCAGCTAGTGTCACGTAATAAAGAGAGGTATTTAAGAAAATTATTTCAAGAAATATTTTGTACTGCTTATATACTTGTTTACAACAAATATCTAATTTGTTTTTGATTATATTTATTCTAGTTCATTAGGGTTAATGGTTATTGCTTTTAAATTTATTTGCATTTTAATAATTTAGTTACGTTAAGTTGAAGAACCAAAAGTAAATAGTAGGCTATCTCTATTGTTTCCTTTTAAAAAATTATGGTGAAATATAGTAATATTTATTTTTAATTTAATATAATAATAATATAATATTACATCTCACATACTGATCCTTGACCTATTTGCAATATTAAAAGTGGCGTCTAGAATATCTAATGTCGCTCTGGAAAATTAAATTTACCGTATCAGGAACTCTAAAGGTAAAAACTGAGTGATTTTTAGAAAAGGAGTCTTTCAAACTGACTCGTTAACTACTTTAGTTCTGTATTTCGTTCTTAGTTGCTCTATGCCAAACCGGTGGGTATAACTGTAAATCTTAAACTTTATTCTGCTTCAGAATGAGGTCTAAATTACTTATTTAAAGTAGGGATATTGGTCCGGAATTTGGATTGGAAAAATGTACCGTTATCAAGCTCGATAGAGGACGCTTTTGCAAACATCCAGAGAACATGCAGTTATTTAATGGAAACATTCTACGCCATTTAGATGCCGAGGAAACGTACAGCTATATAGGCCTTGTACAACATTCCATGTAAAATCAAGCAATTATTAAAATAAAACTCCACAGGAAGTATGGGAAACTACTGAAAAAGATCTTGTCATCAGAACTAATAGGATGTAATAATCTTGCAAAAACTGAGATGCTGGCGGAAGCGGTATTTCTCTAGTCTTTCGGAGTAGTGAAATGTACGAAAGAAAAACTGTGACATTTAGATGTTGACACGCGAAAAATCATGCACCTTTCCATACTTGATCTTTTGGTTTTCGAGTAAGCCTTTCATGTCTTCAAGGTAGAAGAGGACATTTGAGCTTAGAGTATCTGCATAGTCGAATTGTCGTAAGACTAGCATGTAAGGTTGCCAAAAGTTCCGATTCTCTCCTGGACTTGATCAGTCGTTATGAGCAGAGGGAAGTGGGAGCCTTTTTGTTTAGGGCTAAGAAAGGAGCAGTGAAACAATTTAGTCTCTAAGTAAATTTTAGCTACGTCATCAAAAAACCTCAATGATGAAATACCATCCCATATTTAGAACTGTTTAAATTAATGTCATTATAAGAGGAAAACGACAACAATTTTATAGGCAGCGCAAAGAAAAATCCAAACTTACGTCTAGGTTTCTACAGTCGGCAAATCTTAAGTTAGACACTGAAGGATTTTTACTAGCTTGTCGAGAGAGCGTTATTAATACTCTATTTTATCGTAGTCGATTTATTGAACTAGCTGACATTATTGTATTAATGTATTCTTTGGTGTGCTAACCACAGAATAATTACTTTACTAAGTCGTCCAACCACCTCCTGCATCAATGATCGCCTGGCATCTTCGAGACATGCTGTCGACTGCAAATTTTTCGAATCTCGCAAGATAACTGAGTCAAAGTCCTTCCTTTGAGCTTTCTAATTACAAGAGACAAACGTTTTCAATAGGGTTGGCGTCCGGCGATTGTGAGGGCCACTCTGATATCTTATCATGGGCTCAAGCGAGCCGCCTCGAGACGTAATTTACGCCTAGTAAAGGTTTCTTTAATGTGCTTTTTCATGTGACACAGTCAAATCCGATTTTCTTAATTTTGCCGCTTCCTGACGCAGCGTCAATTTCGTGTCCCGTGAAAATAAAGACACGATTCGTTTTTCGACTCTCGAAGTGACTTTGCCCACCGAGCCACGTTCTGGCAAGTCGACATTTTTCATCTCGTTAAAATGATTTACCTACTTCTTCGTAAACGATACTGACTTTTTAATATATTTAGTTTCCGCGGAATGTGTTATTTTAGTCCCCTTTGGATGGGAACAAAGAAAGACGGCTTGAATTGGCGCGCAAACAATTTTGAATTGTACGTGATTTCGGCAAAAGTTCGGAATCGACTGATACTTTTACTAAAATCCGTCGTAGACATAGGTTCCCTCTACCGATTTTTTGTTAAATCGATGGAAGCGCATCTAACAAAAATGAATTGTCGCAGACATGTTCTTACTTGACAGACTGTACACATTCTAAACGCCAAACTCTACTAAAACGATTCTATCTGTGCTTAGAATATTAGCGCCTTGTATAGATATTAGTCATAAAATGACCCCCTTCCTTCAAATTACGCTGCAACTTTTCCAAACTCGATATTGAAATCTCTTTCTTGGACGTTTTTGGCCTGAAGACAACAAACGCTGACACCATCACACATTCAGCTTTTTCATTTTTACAACTTCATGAAGGATATTCTGTACCCATTTATATCAGATGTCTACTAACTTAGCCAAGTTACGAAGCTTAACGCTACGATCTTCTATCATAATATCATGAATTTTATCGACTATTTCATCAGAAGAGACTTGAATCGGGAGTCCTGAACGTGCAGTAATAAACGGTACTGACTGCTGGTGTCACTGACCGAAAACATCACTAATTCGTTTCATCAGGCTCCCCCCTATACGACAGGGGGGTTAAGTTTGACAAACTTTTTTCCTGTGATCACTACACGCATTGTCTCCTTACTTTCTGGACAACCCTCGTAATTTGACCTCATTTAAAAATTTAAATTAGGTCGAATAGTTGGATTAGTACACAGTACAATATGTAACATAAATTGAAAGTAACTAAAATAAAACAGTTTTCATTTTTATCCTCTTTATTACAATATATATATATATATATATATATATATATATATATATATATATATATATATATATATATATATATATATATATATATTAAAAATACAACATGTAATATTACGTATACCTACTATAATTCTAATATTTTATTTTTTTTTAGTTGTTTTAAATAATGATTTTAATTAGTTATTTTTTTAGGGAGTGGAATGTATTTGCAGCAGTATAATAAACCTTCCAAATCTAAAAGAAAATAAGTGATTAGAGATTTCTAATAAAAATAATGTTACAAATTTTTAACAAATCTGATTAAGCTTAAGCTGTAGAAATCTAAACAAATTGTATAATTCTTTGTTACCCAAACACGACACATGTATAAAGGCTTCTTTAATTTTAGAATAAATTTTTATGCATGTACCGTATCTGATTAATTAAACTAGATGCTTGCGACATATATTAAAAATAACAGCTTTTTGTCATTGTAATCAAGATTAAGTGTCCCAGAAAAAAAATTCTTTAAAGTAGTTTTGATTATTATTCAGTATGTGTTTATATCTTAAGAATTTGAAAATGTCAATATTTAAATGGTGGCGGTTTTTTTGCCCGCTTCCATCATTGAAACAGTGTAGGAAACAAAGGAAAAAAGATAAAAAGTCAAGGATTTGCTTCCCTTGCTGAAGGCGGCGAATTCATAAAAAATAGCCCTCCGAGATTTTTGCCTTCCTTTACCTTTTAGAGTTTATAGAAAATAAAAGTCATAGTTCCCCATTTGGTCTGTTTTAACATAATTCCTCTCGAACAGCTGAGCAGATATCAATTTCAATATCATCTACAGCTACACATGTGATATAATCGATACGTTATGTAGAGATATTAGCTACTAAATCGTTGAGCAAGAAACCGCTTAAGGCATATTTACTGATACCTAATATTTCCTTTCATAGTTTGAAGGTTCCTCGACCTTAAGAACCTTGAAAAGGGCATGTAACCTCCTTCCACGTCCTTTAGCTTCTGACATATTTAACTCAAACAAAATTTCGGAAATATTCTGAAAATGCTATTGAAACTGTATAAAATTTAACTACGGCTACCCTTTTCACACCTTACCTCATAGAAATATATTTTTGAATTGTAATCACCTGAAGCTTCACCGACTTAATCTGAACCGATTTTAATAAATAAATAAATATAAATAAATTTTATTAAATCCGTTGGACAATACAAAATCTGTATGGATCAGGTCAGTGTATAAAGCTTTTATGATACTATAATTAAATACATGTTTGTCTACTCTAATTACAAATTAAATTATAAAAGTAAACTTAAAGCAACTATAAAATAGAAAAGAAAATAAAAGAAGACACCCATTTTTTAAAAGCGCAAATTAATGAATTTTAATATGTGAAGAGGTAAAGTTTGTAGATGTTCAGTCGATTAAACAGTTCAAATATTCATCCAAGCTATAGAAGCTGTTATATATTAGAAATGTCCTAATGGTGTTTTTAAATTCTTTCTCATTGGAGATATATATAAATCTATCCGATAACTTATTTTCTTTTATTGTGTTAGCCTATACTTGTTGAAAATTCATAAAAAAATTATATAAAAACAACACTATGTTTTAAATTTTCAATATATTTCAAATGACTTGACAATTGTTTCACCATACAATGGCTTCTTCAGAAGTGAATTAGAAATAAAAATGTTTGGTAATAATATTGGTTATATCGTGCTGAAAACTATCCTAATTACATAAGATTATGTTAGTCATTTTATTATATTATTTACTAACAAAGTTATTTTAAAGATGCAAATCTGTGGTACTATTTCAGAGAACTAATAAAGATTAAGTAAGGGTGAATGGCTTAAGTCTACCTGTTCGTTTAATAATAGATTGGAGTTTTTCGGTTTGTTAATTTCAAGACATTCAAGCATATTTAATTTTTTAGATTTATTTTCTATATGTAGGATTTTGAATTATGGGACTCATTTATTATATGAGATGCGTAATGTGAATTGTTCTTGTTTTTTAAATAACTATGTTTATGTTCTTTAATGCGAGTTTCAAAAGATCTACCAGTTTGTCCTACGTCGGTTTTAGTACACGATCCACAATTTAATAAATAAACTCCTGATTTTAGGGATTTATTAGATTTGGTTTTTTATTCAAAATTATATGCCCTAAGGTATTATTGGTTTTAAATGATATTCTATTGTTCTTTTTTGTTAAATGTTTTGAAATTGTTCTAGTTATTTTCCCTGTGTACGTGAGTGTGCTAAATTTTCCTTTTTTGTTATTAATGGTGGGAAATATTAGAGAGATTGCCTGTTTAAACGATTTTTTATTCAAGATCTTATCTATAATGCTAGGGTCAAATCCGTTATTAAATGCTATTTGTTTGATTATGTTTAATTCTTTGTTAAAATTAGTTTTAGTCATAGGAATATGTAACAGTCTATGTATATGTATGTATATATTCACTAGAGCTGATAAGGGTAAGAAGTCTGTGGTAGCTATTTCTAGAGAACAATATATATTTAAAACTCTTTTTTTCTTTACACAGACAAATTTCAAGTATTAAATAACGACCCAACAAAAATCTATCAAAAACTAATAAAGGCTGCTTTAAAAGATCTCACAATTTTCAATGATTATGAAAAAAGTACTTTAACTATAATGAACCCACAAGCTCTAAAATTATATTTCCCTAATTAAATTGCATAAAAAGGATTTCCCTATTAGACCAGTTGTTTCTTTTGTTACGACACCATCAATCAAATTATCACAAAAACTCATCCCTTTACTACGACAACATTGCAAATTTAAACCGAAAAATAGTATATTCAACACTTATGAACTAAAAGATAAAATTAAAAACATTAACTTACCAGAAAATTCTAGAATTATATCATTTGATGTACAAAACTTATTTCCTAGTATCCCACCATACGAAGACATAGAATTAGTAAATGAAATTATTAAACGGTATATTTTATATTTACTTACGAGGTGGTTGGATCAAAACTATTTTGAATTCTACGATAACTTTTATACATCTAAAGAAGGTCTAATAATAAGTAATCTCTTAAGCCATTTACTAGTTGAAATTTTCATGAATAATTTAGAACTAAAAATCTATCAAAACGCGATAAGCAAAAATATTGTTTACTGGCATAGATATGTTGATGATATTATTTCCTGTTACACGGGAACAGATAGACAACTAACAATCTTCCTTAACTTCCTAAATAATTTGCTTCCTAATATTAAATTCACTTTAGAATTAGAAACAATAACTGACACACTGACAGAAACACACTGATTAAAACTAATTTTAACAAAGAATTAAATATAATCAAACAAACAGCATTTAATAATGGATATGACCCTAGGTTTATAGATAATATCTTGAATAAAAAATCGTTTTTTAAACAGGCAATCTCTCTAATTTTTCCCACCATTAATGACAAAAAAGGAAAATTTAGCACATTCACGTACACAGGGAAAATAACTAGAACAATTTCAAAACATTTAACAAAAAAGAACAGTAAAATAGCATTTAAAACCAATAATACCTTAGGGAATATAATTTTGAATAACAAAACCAAATCTAATAAATCAGGAGTTTATTTAATGAATTGTGGCTCATGTACTAAAACCTACGTAGGACAAACTGGTAAATCTTTTGAAACTTGCATTAAAGAACATAAACATAGTTATTTAAGAAACAAGAACAATTCACATTACGCAGCAATAATTTTAATGATGCGTTCAAAGTCCTACATGTAGAAAATAAATCTAAAAAATTAAATATGCTTGAATGTCTTGAAATTAACAAACGGAAAAAACTCCAATCTATTATTAAACGAACAGGTAGACTTAAACTATTCACCCCTACTTAATCTTTATTAGTTCTCTGAAATAGTACCACAGATTTGCATCTTTAAAATAACTTTGTCAGTAAATAATAAAATAAAATGATTAACATTATCTTATTTAATTAGGATAGTTTTAAGCACTATATAACCAGTATTATTACCAAACATTTTTCTTTCTAATTCACTTCTGAAGAAGCCATTGTATGGTGAAACAATTATCAAGTCATTTTAAATATATTGGAAATTTAAAAGATAGTATTGTTTTTATATAATCGATAACTTATTGCAAATCTTGGTACCAACATAATATACATTGTTTTCAGTAATGCTAAATGAATGAATCTGATACTTATGAATATTCTTTCTCACAAATAGAATTACTTCAAATATATACAGCGAGGGTAAGGTCATGATTCCCCATTTTTTGAAAATAAGTCGTCCTACCATATCGTATTGTATAAAATGTAGTCTGTTTATTCATATACATCTCCCCGCGCATCCGCCGCCCGTTTCGTTGCGTGCTTGCCGATCCCTCTTTGCTCTGCTATTTTTAGAATTTTTTATTTTTAGGATTTTTACAATTAATTTTTTATTTATTTTTAATGTATATGTTCGCCACAGGGTGGCACTATACATTCTCAAATAGTAAAGGGCTTGTAGTATCGGCTATTTATAGTCGCTGTGCCATCCTTTTTGTCGTATTTCGAGCAAATATAATTTCTGTCACTTTCTGAATTTGTAGATATTGGCAAATAAACTGGATTTGAATTTGAATTTTGAATTTGCATGAAGCCAACCAATATGCCCCAGAAATCATTCTAATTATACACTTTTGTATTTTAAATACTGTATTTAAATATCTTGTATTACCCCAGAAAATCAATCCATATTTTACAAGACTAAAAAAATTAGCGTAGTAGTACGAAAACAGAACTTCAATATTGCTTACTTGTTTTAATCTGAATAAAGTATATGTAGTGACTAAAAGCTTTTTGCATAGTTCATATAAGCCGATTATCAATATAGACACCCAAAAATTTCGTACTTGATGCTTGTCGTATTGAACGATTTTTAATCTTAAGAAGATAGGATTTATCCAAATTATGAATTCTAGGTGTAAAATTTATGAAAACAGTTTTATCCACATTTAAATATAGTTTATTACCTAGAAACCAATCATAGAATTTATTGACCATTACTTGGGCTAAGTGGGTTGCTCCTTGAACATTATCAGACGTGACTTTGTAACTGTTATCATCAGCAAACATTACTATATTTCGGTTTTTACAAATATCCCTTAAATCGTTTATAAATAATAGGAATAAAGGAGGACCCTGGATGGAACCATGGGGGACCCCACAAGAAATTGACAATTTTTCCGATCTTACGTTGTCAATCTCTACAGATTGACATCTATTAGCCAGGTAAGATTCTATCCATTCACCAATCCTTCCTCTTAGACCATTATTTTCAATTTTCCTTATTAACAATGCATGATCCACCAAATCAATTGCTTTACTTAAGTCCATGAAAATGACGAAACATTTACAGCGTTCGTTGAGTGATTCATAAACATTGTTTAAAAATTGACAGATGGAATAAGTAGATTGTCCACGACAAAAACCATGTCGGGAAGGTTAGAGGATGTCAAAACGTTTTCTTTCAAGTATTTTAGATACAGCAGGTAATAAGGCTATAAGTCTGTAATTCTCCATAAGAAGTGAATCCATTCTCTTAAAAAGCGGAACAATTTTTGCATGTTTCAAAACTTTGGATTTTTTCAACCTAGAAATTGTTTCTATAATTTCGTATTCGCTCATCGGTCTCAAGATCATCGTATTTGAAAGTATAGCTTGTTTATGAACTACAGGTGAAGTTATGCTGGCTAAAGGATATTTCGTATTAAAATTGATAAAATATTGATTGAAACAGTTTGCAATGTCATTTTTGTTTCTTATAATTTCTTCATTTCTTATGGTTTCGATATTTGTTTTTGATTTTTTAGGATTCTGAATGTTATTATTCACAATTTCCCAAGGAGATTTAGATTTATTATCCGAATTGAATACATGCTACTGTTATGCATTCTCTAATCACTCTCCTACATATTTTTTGGTATATTTTATAATGAATTATGTCTTGTTCACTCTTGGATTTTTTTTCTTAAATAAGTCATTTTAGTATTTTGGAGGATTTCCTGATACCCACCGTCATCAGGGATTCCGTTTGGTTTTCTTGCAAAAGTTAACTTCTCTTAAAGGAAAGGATACATTGATGTAGTGAAGTATGCATTTTAGAAATGAACTGAATCCATGTTGACGTCGGGTGCCTGGAACACATCCTGCCAGGTTTCCTCGTTCAAATGCATTCTAAACGTTTCAATATTATTTTCACTGTAATCTCTTTTATGGAGAGTTTCTAAAGGTATTGGTTGATATCGTATTTTTAAGAGTTGAGCAGAGTAATCCATCCGACAACAGTTGTTCCAAACATACGAATGCAGTTTCGAGAACTCATAACTTGTACAGATGTAATCAATGGACGTTTCCGAGTTTCCATTCACGCGCGTTGGACCGATCACAGTATTTGATAAACCTAGCTCTGTAATAAATCCTGTAAACTCCCAGCTATAATAGAAGAATCCAGATAATTAATATTAAAGTCATCATACATCAAAATATTGTCAGTTATTTTACAAATGTTATTTAAAAAAGAAGTTATGGAGGAGTACCCTGACATCAGTGTTGGGAGCTATATACAGGTCTATCACATAGACCTTTCTGGCCTGATATTCTATGGTAATTCCACATATTTCAAACACACCGTCGCTGCTGTACTTCTGCGTTATATCTAAATTTTTTACTTGTGAATTATATTTTTTATTGTGTAGAATCATGACTCCACCCCTCTTGTGCTTTGTCTATTAGCCAGTTAAGCCATTAATGAATGAGGTCCGATAGTATTTGTCTTCACTGCGCAAGTGACACCGTCTGATATTTCCCTCTAGAAACTGTTTCTGTTAAAAATTGAGTTAATGAAAAGATAAGACAGGTCTCAAAATTCTCAACTTCGAGAACCTTGAAATAAACATAATATATTCGAGCTAACTTCCTAAATGTTTAGACTTTAATTTTGTATAAAATTAAAAGAAAATTGTTTATTTAAATGACGACACATTTCAGAGAATTTTGTTGTCGTGAATAATTTTTTAACATAAGTAATAAAAGTAAATAAAAACTTACTCCTAAAAACCATTCATAATTAAGAGCTTTGTCTCGAAAAAAAATGCATCTGGTATTTTTGTTGAATAGTAAAAGAATTTTTAGGTATTGTTTGTCTGTTATTAATATTCCATGTATACCAGGGAAGTTCACAAAGGCTAGAGTAACATTTCTCCCACTAAAAATAAAAAAAAATAATAATATCAGGACATTTTAAATTCTGAGTTATTAAAAGACTGTCGCTGTCTTAGGTACGCCGAAATTATATATGTACAAATAAATTAACAGTAATTTGTTTGTTGTACTGTCATAACGGTTATCACTAAAAAGGCAAATGCGTAAAGCAATTCACAGAAGAACATTCCAGATGTTCAGCAATGACTGTCCATCTTATTTTAAGTAAAATTTTGGTCTAAAGAGTTTCGATGGGGCTGAGGTACATTTCAGGATGAATTTAGATCTAAAAAACTGATTGAAGGAAGGAGTGAGAGAACAAGGCTTGTTTACGATTCGCTGTTATCAGGTTGATAAATAAAAATCCCCATGTTTGCTAAAGAAGCTGAAGTATTTGACACTACAGTTTTCAAATTATACACGAAGATTTAGTGATAAAAAAAGTTACTGCAATATGTCTTCAGAACATTGAATGGCTTCAGAAGACGATGAAGGGTACTTTTCGCAAATTTTGACGGACGAGGAGACTTGTTGATATAATGGAATTCTTAAATGAAATAGAGGTTGATGCATAGTATTGATAAGCGGTCACCACGTCCAAAGAAGGAAGAAACTCATTTCTCTTCTGGGAAGGGGATGACGATCATTTTTTGGGATTGTAAAAAAATTTTACTTATTACCAGAACTATGGGAGAGATTTATGGAAATACGATCCAAAACCTAAAGGAAACCATTAGAGAAAAATATCCAAATTTATGAAAAACAAAATTTTGCTTTTCCCAAAGCTGAGGAGTAACTGAGTTAGAATATTTATCCTATGGCTCTAATTCAGCACCCTGTGGCTTCTTTTCGTTCAAACATCTAAAGAAAAACCTAAGGAGTCGAAAATTTTCTTCAGATAATGAGTGGAAAGGGCGGCTTTTGCGTCGTCGTTTTTTTAGCTGCAAACAAAAAAATTGCTAAATTCTGATACTATAAATGCTACTAAGTAAGAAGGCATAACTCCTGAAGTTGGAAAATATGTAGTCGCTAAATTCGTTCCATCTCCAAGAATTTCCGTGCCATTAGCTGGCATATTAGAAAGAGTGTTTATTTCGCTAGGATGAGTAATATGGATTTAGATAGATTTACTAGTAAGCACAAGTGATATGTATGGTTTCTACAAAAGCAGTTATACCTACAACGACACAACCAAATATCTGGTTACGACCCAATTCCAACCAGTTTATGTTAGAAGAGCTTTTTCCTTGTTTTGATGAGCCAGCTTTAAACGCCACTTTCGAAATCTATATTACTCATCCTAGCGGAAGAACGCTCTTTCTAATATGCCATCTAATGGTACGGAAATTCTTGGAGATGGCACGAATTTAGCGACTACATATTTTCCAACTTCAGGAGTTATGCCTTCTTATTTAGTAGCATTTATAGTATCTGAATTTACCTTGTTCAGAAGGTGTAAACGTTGAAACAGGACTCGTACCCCACAGAATATGCTCTAGGGATGAAACTAATCAAACCATAGATTTTTCTGTAAGCGCTGGACCTCTTCTACTGAGAATTTTACAAAAAAATTGCTCTTGAATAGAATGAAACAATCTAAGAAACGTTGGACTAACTATATTAGTATAGACAGTAGTCATACAGAAAAATATTTTTTAATGCTCCGCGAGTTTTTTCCATAGTAGGTACATAATTTTAAAACTCTTTTAGTTTACACATTCTAAAATAAAAATGAAAATTAAGATACTGGATGAATGAAAAAAGGAAATCGGCTGTTTTACCGAATCAAACTCCTGGCATACAATCGTGTAAAGGTATAAACAACAGAAAGAGACATACGTTATTCGTGATCTATGAGGGTTTTCTTGTGCACTCTAAAACACTAAAATTCATTACTTAACAGAATTTTGCAGTCACCATTAAGAAAAATGATTAATTTAAAGAAGGTTGAAATTAGGATTGTATACTTTGTGTATGAGGACTGTAAAATGTGATTGATTTAAGATGATGAACTCTACGTAACTATAATGAAACAAGGAATTACTAGATACCTCATTTTCATAACTTTGGCCTATGAATGATCCATATGTGGTAAGAAACAAACATATTAATAATAAACCGATTTGGGAATAAATCGTAACTCCATCCTAAAACATAAAAAGTGTTTTAGGTCAATAGTACCCGGTCGAGTGCAAGATGAACTTGCGCCATTAGTGTTCCGTACGTTGGTTCTTTTTAAAATAAAAAATTTTGTTACGGAGGTATAAAATGATCAGTAACTTCACAAAACACACCCCAAATGAGTTTTCAACAAAGTTTGTTTCCAATCTTTACTGAAAACTGATAACATTGAAATTTTTGTTTTTTATATAACAGATAAATTATAAAGGTGATAATTTTCGTTCAATGTACACCCCAGTATTTTTATTTTTTGATCAGTACTTTTCGAGTTAAGGGGGGACAGCGATTTTTCGCGATTTTTAAAAAATAATACAAAGAAAGGTGTGTGCAAGTATTACATTTTATATATATTATTTACTTGTGTTTTCACAAGCTTTCATTTGATGACCTTGTAAATTTTTTTTTTCACTTCCGATTTCACCCCCAAAACTAACCCCTTAAGTCAAAATTTAACTTTAAAACTACATAGCTTTGATGAGGCCATCAATTCCTATTTTATTACCAAATTTTAACTTTCTATGACAAATAGTTTCGGGGAAAATCGGGTATGGCAGACGGACAGACAGATGGAGAGACAGACACCGAAATCACCACACCATAAAGGTCTTATAAGTGTTCCGAATGGAACACGAAAAATTGATTTATTGCCTAGAAATTTGAAAGGTAAACCTGATTTGTATTCATGGATTACCTATATCAGTTGAAATCGATCTAATCGCTATTAAGATCGCTTTTTTTGGATATAAATTGTTTATCCAATCGCAGGGCCACCACAAATATGATTCTATGCAGTACACACTAGAAAAATACATTCTAAATCTAATAATAGTTATTTTTTAGGCAATCTTACTCTAGAAATACCGCTTCCTGTATTCCCACAGTAAGATTAATCTAAGTAATATAAACAGAATTTGGTCCAGGAAAGTGCTCGTTTTATAAAATTTTCAGGTGTTTGTAGAATTTTTTCTGAAATATGAAAAAATTTATGCAGGACGAATGTAGCTTTAATAATTACAGGTTTTGGTAGGAAACCTCAGGAAAAAGTTATACCTACTTCAAAGTATGCTCTAAAAAATACGAAATAATATTTTTTTAGTCTTCCATGAAACGTCTATAAGTTAGCTCTCAGTATTTTTTGCTTGAAGCTCTATGTCTCATATTCTATACATTCTTTAGGATATAGTTTGAAAAACTTTCGGAATTCTGCTTCCATGACATCTGCTTCCATAGCAGACTAAAAGAAATGATGTTTCATGATTGTAGAGAATTTCTTGGAGCCAGTATTTTATTGTATTGTTGTTGTTGTAAAATAGTATATATCATTTGACGTCAACACTTTACATTGATCGATTATGAAATTGTAAAACTTCAAGTTAAATTTACTGAATCTGCGACTTATTAAAACCAATACTAAATTTGTAATCGGCGACAGCGACAAAATTAACTTTCAAACGGCTTGCTGCATTCAATATTTTTGGTTTACACAAATGAATTATATATTACTAATTGAATATTGAATCAGTCATAGATAAAAATAAATTATGTGTCATAATCTACAATCAACTCCGTTTGTATGGTTGCTGGTTGAATTGAGTAGCTCAGCAGCCATGCTGCCGGTCCCATGCCCGGATAAAGGAGGAGAGTTCCCAGGTCGGGCTAGCAATCTACCTAGGGGAAAAACAATAATCCGCTCACAGACCCAGACGAGCCTTGGAACAAGGACGGACCTCAAAGATGACAACCCCGTGAGAAAAAGGAACACGAATTGGAAAAAGAACATTATTAGAATTGGTGCGTGTAACATTATGTCCTGGTTATCAAAGGACTGCGAAACGATAAAAGAATTGAAGGTCCACAAAGTTGACATAAGTGACACGAAGAGGAAGGGAAAAGGAAAAATGGAAATCGATGATTATATATTCATATATAGTGGAGTGCCACGAAACAAAAGAGCTCACTCAGAGGTAGGGCTATTAATACACAAAAAATTCAAACAGAGCATTGAGGAGGAAAAGTATATAAGTGATAGAATATTACCAGTGACATTAAATATAAACGAAGAAAGAATACATTTGGTAAGTGTATCCGCACCAGATATCAGTAAAGATCGAGATGAGCGAGAACAGTTTTACACAGACTTGCAGGCACACATTGATACAATAAACTAACAGGAAAAAATAGAGATAGAAATGATACTGGTGATATGTTGAAATCCTTCTGTGCTCTAAACACCTTAGAAATAAATAATACTTTTTTCAAACATGATATGAAATACAAATATGCTTGGTAAAACTCTAGAGGCCAATAATCGGTAATAGATTATATTATAACCTATAGAAAATTTATGCCAGAAACAAGTAGTAGATGTACGAACGCTGAATTCGTCTAATAAAGGTAGCGATCACAAATTGCTCTTATATAAACTTAGACTTAAAATAAAAACCCCACTGAAACTAAAACGTTAACAAATATAACATCGAATCCTTCGACACCGAAAGCACAAAATATTTATATGAGAACCGCTTGAGACAAAAAATAACTCTACAGTCAATCAGCGAACAAGAAAGCAGAAACCAACAGTGGATATCCTTAAAACAAAACATTATTAACGCGACAAAGGAAACCTTAGGCCAGATACGAGTAAACATCAACAAAACGAATAAAACACCTTGGTTCACGCCAGAAATAAAGAAGCTGGCAAAGAAGAAAAAGGAGGCATATATACATTACATACACAACAAAACCCAAGACAACTGGAACGCAAATATCGCAGAAAGAAACTTAATGAATAAAAGAAAACAAATTAAAGAAAAATATTGGGAGACATTTACTAAAGGGATGGAAAGTGATCTGTATGGTGCTCAAAGGAAAAATTTTAAGACGGAACAAACTTAATATAAAAGACATGGTACAAACTAATAAAATTACAATTCAAGAATGACAAACATACCTTGAGATATTATAGAAAGAAGAAGAAAATAATGAAACCATACTTGAAGAAGTCGAAGAAGTAAATCTAGAAGTAACTTTAGAACAGACAGAAAGAATTATAAGAATTCTTAAAAATAGAAAAGCCTCAGGATCAGACGACATTACAAATGAGATGTTAAAATATGGAGGAGAAAACCTATATCAACAGCTAGCACAAATCTTTACAAACATAGTAAAACATGGCCAAATAACTACAAATTTGAAAACTAGCACAACAATCCCAATATTCAAAAAAGAACAAAAGACATCACCTGATAACTATCGCGGAATAACGCTCCTACTTACTAATGCTACCTTAAAAGTATTAACAAAAATTATACTGGAAGAAATGAGAGGAACAAAAGGGATAAAAAATTTAACAAACCTGCGTATATGTGTTTCGTCGACATGACTCAAGCCTTCGATAGAGTACAACTAACAGATATTTTAAAATTATTACTGGAAAAGCAGACAAACCAGAAGCTAATAAAAATCATACATGACATTAACACAGAATGTAGAACAAGTATAAAAGTGGGACATCTACTGAGCAAAGAAGTAAAAATAAATCCCGGAATAAGACAAGACACACTTAGTCCCTTTATCTTCAACCTCGTCACGGACGGAGTGGAGAATCTTTTAAAAACTAGAGGATACACAATGGGCAACACACACTTCCACCCAATCTGCTACACCTATGATACAGTCCTCATCTCCGATTCTGAGGACAACCTTCCGAAGATCTTTCACGCCTACAATTTAGAAGTGAGAAAACTAAACATGATTATCAATACAACCAAGACAAAAAGTATGGTAGCTTCAAAAGAATTATTAAGACGCAAGTTGGAGATCCAAGGAAGTTTTATTGAACAGGTTAATAATTTTAAATACCTGAGAAAAATGATGACAAGCTACGGAGACTTAAACAGGGAAGTAAACCAACAGTCTATGAAGGCATCACTAAAAGCAGGTTGTTTGACGAATATAGCATGGAAAAAATAAATACCTTACAGTCGAAAGTGAAACAAGAATACACAAGACAACAGTGAGTCCGTTCCTCACATATGCTGTAGAAACAAGAGCTGACACATGTAAAACAGCACAAAATATGACAGAAATGAAAGTGATTAGGGACGTACATGGAAAAACTGTCCACGACAGAATCCGCAACAAAGATCTACACGAACTAAGTAAGATCCAAAAAATATCAAAATGGACCAGAACTAGAAGAAAACAATGGAATAAACAGGTAGATCGGATGGACGACAAAAGACTGGTAAAAAGTTCCAAACTCACTAAACCCTGCGGTAGAAGGACTAAGGGCAGACCTCCGAAAAGGTGGAAGGAATGCTGGACGCCCCCATCGGAAGAGGCCTAATGGGGATAAAACCGGCAGTATGCCTACTTATATGACACACCATATAAGAAAAAAGAAGAAGAAAAAGAACAAAAATAATCTACAATCGCAAGAAGCACATAATAATGGTTTTCGTTACTGTCGCATGAAAGAACTATTAGACTTTAAAACTTTTGCTTTTTTTGGAGTATTTTTGTAAAACATCCTATATTTTGGAAATCTTCTCGGATTGTGATGATTTAAATTTTGACATTTTCTTGAAAATTGTCATGAAACTGAACGAAAACTTCTATGAAATCTTACAGTTAAATGTAGAGTCTGTCAAGTAAGAACATGACAGCTCGTATTCATAAAAAGATGTGTTTCTAGAACATTTTTTGCCACCAATGTATTCTTTGGTGTGCTAACTACGGCGCAATTACCTTAGTAAGTTGTCCAATCGCCTCTTGCATCAATAACCGTCTGGCATCTTCGACACATGCTGTCGCCGAGATTTTCTGCATACTCTGCAAATTTTACGATTCTGGCGAGACAACTGAGTCAAAGTCCTCAGAGTCTTTCCACTGAGCTTTCTCTTCACAAGGAACCAAACGTTTTCAATGTGGTTGGCGTCTGGCGATTGTGAGGGCCACTTTAGTATCTTATCGTGGGCGAGCCGCCTCACGACGTGCTTCAGAATTGGACATCCTGAGCACGAAAATATTGTTGAGTGGTCTCATGGGACATATTCAAACCCATTTTTTAAATTTTACCCCTCCTTGATACAGCGTCAATTTCGGGTCCCGTGAAAACAAAGACACGATTCGTTTTTTGACTTTGGCAGTGACTGCCTACCGAGCCACGGCAAGTCGTCGACATTTTTCGTCTCTTTAAAACGATTTACACACGTCCTCACAAACGATACCGACTTTTTAATATATTTAGTGGCCGCGAAATATGTCAAACAAGTGATTCATTTTGGATTTTACGTGATTCCGACGAAAATTCGGAATAAATTGAAACTTTTACTAAAATGCGTCGTTGACAAAGGTTACCTCTACCGATCGTAACACCACTGTAGGACAGATTTAAATATAATATACCCAAATATGCCAGTGGCCAATAAACTTCAGCGCAATCCGGTGTGTACCGCCAAAATCTTTAATCGAAAAGCAAAAAACTACGTAGGTGAAATTAGATAAGGGTATTATTATTTGAAAATAGGGCACTAATATTTCTATTAAATATCAAATGCTAAAAGCTATCTCTATACCGGTGCCAGCACTGTTTTCGTTTATAGAGCGCTTTATTTTTAGACGTACCGCAGAACATTTAAAAGTGGTATTACACGTAGTACTTTATTTTTACCATTAAATGCGTTATTAATACCAAATTTGCTTATACTTTTTTGACTTGGACAGTTCTACCTTACAGCATTCTTACTTGAGAGACCGCAAAGCCAAGTCTGTTTTTTTTAGGAAAATACTGACATCTGTTTCCACGAATAAGATTTAAAGACGTCAATTTTTGGAAAGATAAGAGTAGTAGAGAACGGACAGTAGTTAAATAACTGAATCCCTCTTATTTTCATTCCCTTCACATTTCGAATTACACATCTGTGTGTCTCGTCTTTGAGTTTCAATAATTAAATGTTTGTGTTAGAAAAGCCCAATCTTTGGAAACAAAATCTTTAGCAAGTTAATAATCAGTTCATTGTCTTCTCAGTATTATGAAACTTATCTAAATGAAGCGCAACTTGTAACGGTAAAAGAGCTTGTTATTTTATGTAATGCAAAGTTGTTTTCGTACTTGAATTTCATAACCTCGCTATGGTTTAATGTTTCTTTGAATTAGAAATCTTTCCAGCTTCTTCATGTATTACCACCTGAGCGTTGGCAATCACTATGAAAAATCCGGCTCTTTCTTCTGCTATTCTGAAGCATTTCACGGTGCATTTAAGTCTCAAAAGCTTTTAGTCGATTAAACGTGTGCGACCATCGACCAAATATGGCCTTGCCATCCTCTGTCTCAATTTCAGATTCAGATTATCAGTACAGAAGAGAGTTTTCACTGTTCTCAACTGGCTATCTAAATTCTGCATTTTATTTTTACATCGATATCTCTCACACTTCTCAGATACTTAAATTGGTAAACTCGTTCTATGAATTGAACATTTTGGAGAATTCGACCGTGTTTGCCATGACGGATTGTTGACTAAGTTACGCTCTTACAGTACGTCTGAAAGGTTTTGTTTATGACTCTCGAATTTCCTTAGAGAGAATTCTTTACGAGTGGATGGATTTCCTTCTACCTTTAATATCCAGGCCGGTGTGCCCCAAGATTTTCTCCTAGTCTCTTTCTCATTTACATTAGAGATCTGCTGAAAAAAAATCAGAAATCCAATCTACTTTAGAAATGACAATAGAGTTATTTCTTCATTCAATTTGAACGCTCGAACATCGGCTATTCATCCAAATATACGCAGACATCAGGAAATCGTTCAGCTTAACAAAGATTTGAATGAAATTCTGTCTTGGGGGAACAGTAGAATTTAACTCTATAGAAACCCAGGTGGTAGTTCTTTCTAAAAAAGTTAACGTTAGGTAATGACATTTTTAGGTCGGGACACTACATTCCTCTAACATCGTTACTCAAGTTACTGAGAGTTAATTTGGAAGCATCGTTCTAATAAGGCTTGGCATGAAAATGTTGCATGCATACCAAAGAGAATTTCTCAAAACCTGGGAATACCATTTCAAACGAGAAAGCTTTTTTTACACTCCACGATAACTGTTAATTTTGTACAAAGCTCAAATTCGACCAACGCACTGTGGGCCAGGAATCTGATTATTCGTTCAAGCCCTCAATTATTAATAAAATCAGGCAATTTTTTTCTAAATACTAAGAGAATTCCGGATAAACGTAAGCAGCACGAAGCCGGGAGGTGAAATTTCGAAGCTCAACCTGCCATCCTGCGTCTAATATGTTCTCTGTAAAATTTGTATAAACTCTACTACTCTACCATCAATAAATTCATGTTGATCGGTTGACAGAATTCCTCTAACCTGAGTATAAATACGATTATACAGAATTACTTCAAACAGCTTCCAAAAATTCTTCAGAATAGAAATAGGTCGATAATTGTTTACCTCGCTACGTTCGCTGGATTTGAAAATGGGCATACCCTCGTTTCCTTCCAGCTCCCCGGAAATGTTAACGCCCTTAACGCCAAATTAAATATATATTTTCAAATTCAAATTCCAATTCAGTTTATTTGCCAATATCTACAAATTAATAAAGTGACAGAAATTAAATTTGTTCGAAATACGACAAAAAAGATGGTACAGCGACTATAAATGACCGACACCTCAAGCCCTTCACTATTTGGGCATGTGTAGTGCCACCCTGTGATGAGCATATACATTAAAAATAAATAAAAAAACTAATTGTAAAAATTCTAAGAATAAAAAATTCTGAAAATAGCAGAGCGCAAAGAGGGATCGGCGAGCACGCAGCGAAACTGGCGGCGGAGACGCGGGGAGATGTATATGGATAAACAGAGTAAAATTTACATAATACGACATGGTAGGTAAATGGTACCACCTCTAAAAGGATCTCAAATTATATACAAAGAAGTAGCTAAATATTACGTTAAATTAGAATTCTTTTGCTGGTTAATAAGTTGGTGTTTTACATAGGAAGAAAACTTGCCTGGTGATAATTGTTTAACCTCTTGTGACAAAGAATTCCACATTTTAGAGGCACCATTAGTGCATCCATACAATCTTTAACCATAAAAGATGAGATTCTATCAGGTCCTGCAGTCAGCTTATTCTTCAAATTTTTAACAGCGTGTTGAATCTCACTGTCTGTTACAGAAGCTAATGAAATGTAAACACTACCGAAAAGCTGACAAGCACTCTCTGGAACAAAATCGATTTCATTCTCGTTAGGCAAGAATACACTTTCTTGCTGTATTTACTCTTTAATATATATAGCCAATTCCAACGTTAATCTTTTTTCTATTTCTCTTTTATTGGCTTTAAGTCGCATACTCACATCGGCTACTAATAAGTCACGGTGAGTTTTAATATCTGCTTTGAGGATCTAATTACTTATTCTATACTCTTCATGAAGCATTTATTGGCCTTTTGGTTTATTTTGTAGCTCTAGTTATCAATTTCAGGTGTCGCTTGAAAAGTGTGAACCATGTGTTCCGGAATAATCATTTTTTTTTCTTGAGAGAATTTGTGTGATATATCACCCTTGTGGTTGCTTAGCTATAGCCCGTACTTGCTGAACACATTCGATTATATTCCTCTTCCGTCGCAGATAATTAAAGATATTTCGTCAGATTTTATTTTGTTAAAGATCTTAATGAGAGCTGCCTGCAGTAAATTTATCTCATTATCGCCTATTAGATTTTGTCAGATAATAAGGTCCTAACTTTATTCATAGACAGCAAAAATATACGAAGTATATTAAATGTGAAATCGCGGCTACGCGCTAACATTATATACAGTTTGTAAGTTAGAACTTATTGAAAATTTATTTGTTGAGTTTAAGCTCGTTCATTTACAATATTTCTATTTAAAAAAATGGCCAATTTGGCTTAAGCGGAGGTAGCAAATTCAAATTCAAAATTTCTCTTTAAAGCGGACTCTAATTGTTAAATTATATTTACCAGGTATCTTTTTATATAAAAGTAAAGATTTAATTTTAATTTTTTTTTATATTTTATGTCATTGATTGAGTGACATACTTACATATTTGAAGAAAAACATCGATGCTGTGATAAAGACCATTCCTTCAAAAATGAAATACATCAATAATTTTTTAAAAATTATTTGATTTTCAAAAAACATCCTACAAAAATTACAGAATTTAATGAATCATTTTTCAGAAAATGAAGATAAATATTTACGATTTAATTCTCCTTTCGTTTGATGTAATGTGTCGTAGTTTTTTCGCTATTGTTGCCTGTTGAGATGAAGAGAGGCTCATTGCATCTCCTTTGAAAGCATTGACTTTCATATCACAAATTTCCTTGTTTAACCAGTACACTTCATCAGATGCAACTATCAGCAATGTCATAATATTGTCAAACTTCCAAATTAATGCTCCAAAGATAAATATTGTTATGAATTGTAGGTATGTAACATAAGCTAAATTAGTACTATATTCTGAAGTTAAATAAAATAAAATAGAATTTGACAGTTCCAGTGTTGTAGTTATGGAAAAGTATAAGGCCAAACTAGCCTTTATATTTAGGGAAGTAGCCATGGTAATAATATTTTTTGGGTTTATTTTTCCTGAAGAAATATTTTTTAATAATATTTGTAAATTTTTATCCATATTTTCAAAAGTTGTTCTTTCCACGATCATTATTAAAAGTACACTCATGGCCTGAAAATTATACTAATTAAAAGATCGAAATAGTAAGCTATTTCTATTAATTAAACCAAAATCCACCCTTACAGGGGGTGAAAAGTACCTCTAAACCTCAAATAGCGCACGTGAGTTTAAATAACATGTGCAAAGGACTGTAGCTCTCAGGACGAAATATCTAAATCTGGTGTGACAACCAAACATTATTCTTAAAGGGTTGAGATTTATACCTATAGGGTGTCAATACCAAATCCCACCTACAAAGATATCTCATAAGTTTCAATAACGACGAAAAAAGTTCAGGCAATTGTAGTTTTAGGCAGGGTGAAGAAATATGAAGAATATTCGCTTAAACCACCGATAAATGATTGTAAACTACCCTTAGAGGGTGGCAGAAACTACCTCAACGCTCTAACCATGCACATGGATGTTATTGAAATTCGCAAAGGATCAAGAACTTTTATCCCATTGTGCAAACACTCAAGACAACTATATCATCTTTCTAATAAGGTTGAAAATAATCCCGGCAAAGGGCGAACAACCTCCTGGGATTGATGGATCTTAGAAGTTGTAACATTTGAGATAAACAAATACAGTATTTGTCCATCCTGCCTGAGACTACGAAATCCTGTAATTTTTTTCTCAAATGCTAAAACTTCTAAAATCCATCAGTCCCAGGGAGTAGCTTCCCCCCTCCTAGGGATGATTTTCGATCTTATTAGGAAGATGATCTAGTTGTCTTGACTGTTTGGCACAATGAAATAAAAGTACTTGATCCTTTTCAAGTTTCAATAACATCCATGTTCATCATTAGAGCGTTGGAGTAGTTTCTACCACCCTCTAAGGGGAGTTTATAGTCATGTATCGGTGGTTCAAGCGAGTCGACTTCATATTTGATCACCCTGCCTAAAACTACAAAAGCCTGAACTTTCTTCGTCATTATTGAAACGATGAATAATCTTTAGCCGTTTCTCTGATGGTAGGATTAGCCCGTTAATATAGATCTTCTAAAACTTCCTGGGCGTAGAACTGAACTAAGTGATTTTTATAAACCTTTATAGTCAGTTTTACAGCATTAGGAGAATTCAGAAAAGACTGAAATAATAGTAATCTGGCGATGCTACCAGCTAAAAACATTCTATTAGGTGTAAATAGAGATCTCTGAACTTTTAGTCCAAAAATATTAAGGTTTAGAGGGTGCTTAAGTTGATTTTATTAGTAACGTCAGTGTATTGTATATTTTGCAGGATAAAAATATAATTATATGTTGAAAACATTATTTTTTTGAGGTTTCAATTGCATTGATATGTAGAACTGACAATTACGTACAAACTTAGACCACGTGCGACCACGGGAGACCAAGTAAACTCAAGTTATGAGCAACTAAAAGATGTTTAAAATGCAAAAAGAGGCCAAATTTCGAACTTAATGGTTAATTTACGTTACGCGCGTTATTTTTTTTTGTATAAATTGCGAATATATTCTAGACTGACAATTATAAACGAATTTAGACCACATGCAATCATGGATTACCAAGTAAAGTTAATTTATGAGTGATTAATAGACGTATAAAATTCAAAAATAAGCCAAATTTTGTATTTAATGGTTATTTTTTGTTGTGCACCTTATTTTTTGACAAATAAATTGTATAGGTATACAGCACTAACAATTTTAAACAATCTTAGACCATGCTCGACCAGGTAAATTTTAGTTATTTTATATTTAATTAGCCGTGCCCACGGCTCCGCTCGCGTGAACTTGATTCACTCCCATATCCCATCACATCCCTTATGTTACCTAACGCAATAAAATATATCCTATAACCTGGCCAGAAAACAAATGTATAAATTAAAAAAACACATACATCGAATAAGTGGTTCTTGAGTGCTAAGCGCACTAACGGACAGACAGATAGACAGACAGAGAAACTTTGCATTTTATATAAGAGGCTGGTTTGAATAGTCCGTGCAAAAATAAAAACTACTTATGTGTTTGGGGTAAACCTTTTTTATTTTTCGACATAGTCTCCTTTTAGGCTTATACACTTCGTCCAACGATGTTCTAGTTTGTTGATCCCTTCCGAATAATAGGATTTGTCCAAGTCTGCAAAATATCCATTAGTGTTTGCAATCACCAACAAATAGTAGTCCGAGGGAGCCAAGTCTGGAGAATAGGGGGGATGTAAAACGAGTTGGAATCTATTTCCATTAATTTTCCATTAACTGCTGAGGTGTGTGCTGGTGCGTTGTCGTGATGGAAAAGGACTTTCTTGTGGGCCAATCGCGGGCGTTTTTCTTGCAGCTCGGTTTTCAAACGGTCCAGTAACGATGAATAATATTCACCTGTAATAGTTTTACCCTTTTCCAGATAGTCGATGAGAATTATCCCTTGCGAATCCCAAAGGACAGTCGCCATAAACTTTCCGGCCGAAGGAACGGTCTTCGCCTTTTTTGGTGCAGATTCCCCCTTGGTAACCCATTGTTTAGATTGTTGTTTGGTCTCAGGAGTATAGTGATGTATCCATGTTTCATCCACAGTGACGAAACGACGCTTAAAGTCCTCCGGATTCTTCTGGAACAGCTGCAAACCATCCTTGCAACACTTCACACGATTCCGTTTTTGGTCAAGCGTGAGCAATCGCGGCACCCATCTTGCGGATAGCTTTCTCATGTCCAAATGTTTATGCAAAATATTATGTACCCGTTCAGTCGAGATGCCCACAGCACTAGCAATCTCACGCACCTTAACTCTTCTGTCATCCATCACCATATCATGGATTTGATCAATGATTTCTGGAGTCGTAACCTCCACAGGCCGTCCAGAACGTTCAGCGTCACTTGTGCCATATGGCCAGTCCGAAAATTTTGAAACCACTTATAAACTATTCTAATCGAAGGTGCAGTCACCATAATGTTTATCAAGCTTCTCTTTAGTCTCCTGAGGCGTTTTGCCTTTCATAAAGTAATGTTTAATCACCATACGAAATTCTTTTTCGTCCATTTCTTGAAAATCACTCGACTTCCTTGATTCACACGAATGCCAAACACAAAGAAATAGACCAATATGGCTAAAACTTGGTGTGAGTTCATTCAAGAGATGCTACTAACTAAACATGACCTCGATACGCGCCGGTCGGTGGTGCCATCTCTCGGACTTTGCACGGACTTTTCAAACCAGCCTCGTAGTATAACGTCAAAATTTATCTCTGCTTCATCGACTATCAGAAAGCGTTTGACAAGGTGAGATGACCGAAATTATGGTTTATTCTAAAAGAAATGGGAACTCTGCTGCACTTATTAGAGCTAACACAAACGTTTACGAATTCAATATAGCCAAAGTGCGTGTTAATAACATGTATACAGAAAGCTTCACCATGAAAACTGGTGTCCAGCAAGAACACATTCTTTCGCCACTACTGTTTAACATTTATACGAAGTACATAATGCGTAAAGTTTTCAATAACTGGAATGATGGTATTACCGTTGGTGGTGCCATCTCTCGGACTTTGCACGGACTTTTTCAAACCAGCCTCGTATATTATAGATTTTTTTGATAAATATTAAGTTAAGAATTAAAAAAACACACGTAAATCGGATAAGTGGTTCTCGAGTGATAAGCGCACTAACGGATAGACAGACAGACAGAGAGATGTTGCATTTTATATATATTATAGATTATTATTATATAACCTGGCCATATGAATGAATGAAAGAGAGAACATATGTATGAATGAAAAATAAACACGTAAATCAGATAAGTGGTTCTCGAGTGATAAGTGCACTAACGAACAGACAGACCGACAGAGAGACGTTGAATTTTATAATGATTATATTCTTATAATGATTATATCCTATAACCTGGCCAGGGAACATATGTATAAATTAAAAAAAAAAAAGCATGTAAATCGGATAAGTGGTTCTCGAGTGCTAAGCGCACTAACGGACAGACAGACAGCTGTCCCGTTTTATATATATATATTATAGATTTTTTTTGATAAATATCAAGTTGTTAATGGGGAAAAATAGTTCGAATTTTACGTATTTATTTATTCAAAAATTAAATGGTAAAAACGTTTATTAGTATTTGTCTCTTATAGATAACATAGATATATGCTACGGCGGATTTTTTTTCTACACAGTTCTTGCTACATGATATTGTTCAATATTTAACGGTTTTGTTAGCTATTGCAAGAGAACGCGCTGGCGGCAAACCGTTTTCCGACTTGATTCACTATTATCGTCACTGCTTCTTCCTTATATTACCTAACGTAATAAAATATATCCTATCACCTGGCCAGAGAACATATGTACCTTTTAAAGAAAAGTACGTACATAAATCGGATAAGTGGTTCTCGAGTAATAAGCGCATTAACGGACAGACAGACAAAGAGAGAGACGTTGCATTTTATATATTATAAATTATAGATAACCTGATCAGAGAACATACATATGAATTTAAAAAAATCACGTAAAACAGATAAGTGGTTCTCGTGTAATAAGCGCACTAATGGACAGACAGATAGACAGAGAGGTATTGCATTATATATATATATATATATATATATATATATATATATATATATATATATATCATATTCTTGGCAACATGATATTGGTCCATATTTAATAGTTTAGGTAGTGTATTGCAAGAGAACACGCTAGCGGCAAACTTTTTTCCGACTTGATTCACTATTATCATCACCTATGTTATCTGCTACCTAATGTAATAAAATATATCCTATACCCTGACCAAAGAACATATGTATGTTTTTAAAAAAAAGCACGCAGATCGGATAAGTGGTTCTCGAGTGATAATCACACTAACTGTCAGACAGAGAGACGTTGCGTTTTTATATATATTATAGACTATAGATGATTACGTTGCGCACTTTATTTTTGTTAAATATAAATTATATAGATATCCAGGACTGACAATTTCGAACATTCTTAGACCATTTGGAACCATGAGCAACTAAACAAACTCAAGGTATGAGCAACTTAAGACGTATAAAATGTACAAATAGGTAAAATTTCTTAATTACTGATTACTTTATGTTGAGCACCTTATTTTTTAGTGTTCCGTGCGGAACACTTATATGATAATTTCGGTGTCTGTCTGTCTGTCACACCCGATTTTCTCCGAAACTATTTGACATAGAAAGTTGAAATTTGGTACTAATATAGGAATTGATGGCTTCATCCGAGCCGTGTCGTTTGAAAGTTAAATTTTGACTTAAGGGGTTAGTTTTGAGGGGTGAAATCGGAAGTGAAAAACAATTTTTTTTACTAGGTCATCGAGTGTTATGTCAAATGAAAACTTGTGAAAACACGAGTAATATATATATATATATATATATATATATATATATATATATATATATATATATATATATATATATATTTTTTTTTTTTTTTTTCAGTAAATATTGGAAACAAACTTTGTTGAAAACTCATTTGGGGTGTGTTTTGTGAAGTCACTGATCATCTTATACCACCGTAACAAAATTTTTTATTTTAAAGCAATTAACGTACGGAACACTAATTGTGCAAGTTCAACTTGCATTTGACCGGTTATATTTTTACATATAAATTGCATACATATTCAGGACTGTCAATTTCGATTAAACTTAATTAAATACAGATTAATATTAAAACCGGGTGCGACCATGGACCATGTATGAAATATACAAATATGCCAAATTTCGTAATTAAAGGTTTTATGCTCCGTAATTTTTTTAATAGAATAATGAAATAATTATCAAATTGTAATCAATAATCAACAGTAATTAATTAATACATTATTTTCGTAAACGAGTATTATGAAATGGTTATATACGGAAATCAATAAAATGTTTAAAATCACCTTATTCCTAAACGTTTTTTAATGGCTAATAACTTGAGTTGACTTGGTTGTTTATAGTTGCACGTAACCTAAGATTATTTGAAATTATCAGTCCTGAATATCTATGCAATTTATTCTTCAAAAAAATACTGTGTGCAACTTAAAGTAACCATTAAGTTTGAAATTTGGCTTATTTGTCCATTTTAAATATCTTTTCATTGCTCATAACTTGGGTTTACCTGGTTGCCCGTGGTCGCACGTGATCTAAATTTGAACATTATCGTCAGTTCTATATACCTATGCAGTTGAGACCTCAAAAAAGTAATATGTTCAACGTAAAATTATGTTTTTATCCTGTAAAATATACAATACACTGATGTTACCAGTAACATCGACTGAAGCACCCTCTAAATCTTAATATTTTTGGACCAAAATATCAGAGATCTCTATTTAGATATACGGTAATAGAAGGTTTTTAGCTGGTAGCACCGCCAAATATAATATATATATATATATATATATATATATATATATATATATATATATATATATATATATATATATATATATACACACACTGTGACAATTTAAGTCCGCGTTATATGGGATTTTTTTTAAATAATCACTTTAGCCCAGATCTGGTTATGGCATCCATTTGTGTTTCAAATAATATCAGAAATAAAGTATAGTGTCATTTTTGCGCATGACGTCACCTGTCAAAAATGACATTTTCGTAAATATTTTTGAAAAAAACGTATAATTTGGCCAAATTTTAAAAAAAATTTATTAGACAAAATGGTTTACTTTGTGATTCTAGATCTGTTTATCAAATTTCAACGTCCTACTACGATTTTGAATTTTTGCAGCTTTTTGACATTTCGGCAATTGTTTTTCACCTTGATTTATTGCAACCATATTTAAATCATTTAATTTGTCAAAAACTGGGCACCTATAATCCATTTAAGAACAAAATAAATTCGGGTCCATAATTTTTTTTATAAAATATTAAAATTCACACATTAACATGAATCATATTTGATGCAAAGTTCGATTAGCTTTTGTTTTTAAATAGAAAAATGTTTCCCGCTTACGTATTTTGATAGTGGACACATTTAAACGTTTGTAAATTAACACAAATCTTACATTTTGATCTTTTTAGTAATGCATTTAAATTTTTAACAATGTAATATTTCTTACTATAAACGCCAAACTTGCTGCTTCATCCTATTTATTTTTTTTAATATACTACAGCTAAAACCACTTTTTAGATCAATAATACATTTTAGATTCTAATTAGCAACCGTAATAAAAATGTTACACATATTCTAGTTATTATTTTGGCAGTTAGGCGTTAATAATACCACCGAAAAATTACTTTAAAATGCTTTCGGTGTCATTGTTGCCTAACTGCTAATTTAAAATAAATCCAGCCATATTTCAGTCGTGGCTATCAAAATTAACGTTCGCAAAATTAGAAAGACCCTTTATGGTTGTGCCGATTTCCTCCTAAAAACTTACCTTCTACAGAAAACAGAGCTAAACCGAGAAATTAACACGCTAAGCAAAACTCGATATTTCTATGCGTTTATTAATAGTAGGCCCTGGAAACAATTGAGAACTAGAGATCGCAATATGGTGCCGTAAGCTGTCAAATATTTAGTTAGCAATTCAAACTAGAATGGAAAGAAACAGATGGTGTCACAACATGGTTTCTCTTCAAGAAAAAATTGAAATTCTTTTATTGTGTGGGGAAAATACACCTCATCGCACTATTGCAAATGTTTTTAACGAGCGTCATCCTGAAAAAAACTTGCAGCAATCTACTGTGAGCCGAATTATAAAAAAGTTTAAATCGACTGGATCTGTGGGAAATGTTTTCCGAAAAAATCGTGTTGCACGTAAACATACCGAAGATACTGAGTTAGATCTGTGCTTAAATGTAGTGGAAGAAGGCAAAACTAGTCTTAGAACTATTTCGAAGTCTAAACCGGAGATCGACAGGGAAAGTGTACGTAAAATTTTACACAAAAATAAATTTAAATCACACAAACTGAAATTGATAAACACTCAACAGGATAGAGATTTTAATATTCGGTTGTTATTTTCATTCTGGTACCAAGGAAAAATAAAAGAGGACTCCAAATTTCCGTACAATGTTTTATGGACTGATGAAGCCACTTTTACTTCTGACGGAGTAGTAAGTTCACAGAATAGTCGATGGTGGGCCCAAGAAAATCCAAACTTCATAATTGAGTGTCGTGACCAATACTCGTTTAAAATTAGCGTTTGGTGTGGCATTGTAAATGACCAAATAATAGGGCCATATTTTTTTAGACATAATTTAAACTCACAACGATATTTAGATTTTTTAAATTACGAAATTTTAGAAGTTCTGGATAACATGGCTGTGGATCTAAGATATGCTCTATGGTATCAATTAGATGGTACACCAACACACAATACTTTGCAAGTACAAACACTTTAAATGAACTATTTGATGGCAGGGTCATTGGGCGAGATCAGGATAATTGTTGGCCACCTCGATCGCCCGACATCACCCCATTGGATTTCTATTTATGAGGTTATCTCAAACAAAAAGTATACAAGTTTAGACCATTTAGAGATATCGATCATCTAGAAACTATAATTAGGCAGTGTGTTTAGGAGATACCTCCCGAGTTTGTGAAAAATTCCGTCAAAGAAATTTCTAGAACTATTCGTTGCATTGAACGAAACGGTGGACACACCGAAATGTAGAATATTGAAATATGCGTGTATTTGATACAAAGTATTTATTAAATAGGTTAAAATAGCCATTTGTTCATTTAGCGTTTATAGAAAGAAACATTACATTGTTGAAACTTTAAATACATTACTAAAAATATCAAAATATAAGATTTGTGTTGATTTACAAACGTTCAAGTATGTTCACTATCAAACTACGTAAGCGAGAAATATTTTTCTATTTAAAAACAAAAGTTAATCGAACTTTGCATCAAATATTCTATAAAAAAATTATATACACGACTTCAGTTTGTTCTTAAATAGATTGCCTAGTTTTTGATAAATTAAATGATTTACCATAAATAAGATTGCAATAAATCAAAATGAAAAACAATTGCCGAAATGTCAAAAAACTGACAAAAATTGAAAATTCTAGTAGGCCGTTGAAATTTGACAAGCAGATCTAGAATCATAAAATAAACCATTTTTTCTAATAACTTTTTTTTTTGGTCAAATTATACGTTTTATTCAAAAGTTTTTACGAAAATGTCATTTTTGACAGGTGACATCATGCGTAAAAATGACTTACTATACTTTATTTCTGATATTATTTGAAGCACAAATGGATGCCATAACCAGATCTGCGCTAAAGTGATTATTTTAAAAAAATCCCATATGATGCGGACTTTTTGGTATCAGTTAACAAAGTAAATAAGTAATTTTATTTTTAAAATGTACTGTCACAAAGCAACGGATCGACCAATCAACTCTTCAAGCTTTCTTAATTTTAGCCGGGTTGTCAAACATATATGTGGTCTGGCGTCATGATGAAAGGTAATGTCTATTCTGGCCGCTGCTCTCTCTCTAAATTAATCGCAAAAGTCTGGTTAATTGCTGAGAGTAGAAATTTGAATCAGTCTTTTGGCTAGGTATACGATTCCCTTGGTTTTAATCGTGGCTTTGGCTACATTTGTGCGGCTTCATTATACTTCGACTACAATCTTTTTCACACATTATTATTACACATAATTCATTTTTCATTCCCCGTAATGAGATGTTTTAAAAGTGAATCTTTTGGGTTCCATTATAATAATGTTTCTCAAATGGAAATTTCGTAAATTAAATTTGTCAAGGTTAAATGTGGTAGCCAAACATTGGGTTTGTTTTTGTATCTAGTATTCTCCAAATAGTTTAAAACTATTTTGTATCTAGTATTCTCCAAATAGTTTAAAACTATTTGATTATTGATATTCAATCCACTAGCATTCTCATTACTGCGTATGTATCGGTTTTGTTCAACTTGTTCAGTGTTTAGCGACCAGAGCAAAGTGCATTTTTTACATCGATATTTCCAATACTACAGAGAACGAAGCTTGTCATGACTGCTGTTTTTAATGAAGTACCTTGACAGTGAACAGAACAAATTTTTTTTCCGATCCTGCCCAGTACTTTTTCGTTCATCGTAGTAAAATTGCAAACTAAAGGGAATTTTTTTTTACGTTATAGCTTTAGAATAATCAGTAAAATTTGCATTTTCTTTATTTGTTTTCTAAAATATCACTTTTTAATGAGCAGACCCAGTAATATTACCAAAGATATCTAGCGTAAATAAGGTCCGAGGCTTTTTCGAACACCTATTATTATATTAGTTAACTGAACTCAATACATCTACATAATAGTTTTCATACAGCAAAGCTTTCCCCCTATGGCCAGAGGATATAATAAGGTATTTAATAATGTGGAGCTTATGTTAGTCTATAAGTAAAAATAAATATAATAATAATAAAATAATAAAAATAATAATAAACACCTTAGAAAATCCGAAGGATAAAATTCACGAACGTGCTAGAAGTGGACTTTATGAGATAAGTTGTAAGGACTGTACCAAGACTTATGTAGAGCAAATCCAAAGGCCGATTTAAACGAGATTAAGGAATATTTAGCTTAGTTAAAATATAATATAGCTGAAAAATCAAGTACACCCAAACGCGCCCGTGAATAGAATCATACTATTAGATAAATTAAGGTTTATAAAGAAAGAACCATTAAAAGAGGAGTTCGACAAGGATCTCACCTATATTATTTACGCTGGCGCTTGAAGTTGTCTTTGTAGACGACATAGTCCTGATAGCTAATAACGCCAATAAACTACAGGAAATATTAAACTAGCCTCTGCTAGGTCTTAAAATGAATTTTCAAAAAACTAAATTAATGAGCCCTGAAGATACCAACACAGATGGGAAGTAACTCCACAGAACGCGTCAACCAGTATATCTACTTAGGTCACACTATTAAGTTCGGAAAGGAGAACCAGCATACAGAAATTACCAGACGAATAAGGCTAGCAGGGGCAGCTTTTGGAAAACTAGGACATATCTTAAAAAACACTACAATACCCATAAACCTAAAAATTAAGTCTACAATACCTGTGTCCTACCTATCAGCTCATATAGATTGGAAACAATGTGCCTCGGTAAAAAATTTGCTAAAAAGCTCACGGAGAGCTATAGAAAGAAGCATGCTTGGTATCTTCCTTAGAGATAGAAGTCACAACGAACAGATAAGGAGACGAATCAAAGTCAATGACATAGCTCTGGAGGCTGCAAAGATGAAGTGGCGATGGGCGATGTCATGTGGCTAGATCATCCTGAGACAGATGGGTATATAGGGTCACCGTATGAAGACCCGGAGAAACAGGAAGAGGTGTGGAACGACCACAGAAATGATGGGTCGATGATATAACAGTAGTAGCAGGCAAAAGGCAAACACTAGTTAAAAGTGACAAAAGATAGGGAAACATGGAAGAGATTAGAAGAGACCTACATCCAGAAGTGGACAAACTTGGGTTGGCAAGAAATAATGTGTGTAATAGGAAAATATTATTATTTATTATTGAAATAATAAAATGTAAAAATATTCTAAATAGGGACCGAAGACCTGTTCCTCACAGTTCTCTGTATGGGTTACTCGACTCTAACCAATGCGCCCTCAGATAATTCAAACTATAAATGTTCTATTTTCTTAGATTTGGTCAACTGTGCAATAAAAGTTTTGTGGTGATAACTCGTGCGTAGTGTTTTTGTACTAAAGATTCTAAAATCCCAACGTAGAACTTAACAGACATTAAAAACAAGTACGAAGAATAATAACATTATTATTATTTATATTTATTATTATTCTCTCTCACATTTGATCCATGTGTTTCCATTTTTGGATGACGAGCCCCAGACAAGTCAGCACAAATGCTATTTCCATGTTGTATTAAGGAATGAACTGACATGTTACATGTTTTCCAAATCACTGACTTCTGAATGTTTTTGTATATGTTTATGTTGAGTCCAAATTGTACTAAATGTGGTGTGAATGTTGTTGGTGTAAGGCCTGTGGCTGATATGACGAGGGAGACAATGATGACTTTTTCTTGTTTCCATAGCATTTTTATTCATTTTGCAAGGTCTGTGTATTTGGAGATTTTCTCTGTATATTTCGTTTGGATGTTTGTGTCGTTGGGGACAGCTATGTCAATTAGATGTCTTTCTTGTATTGAAAAGTAATATCGGGTCTATTGGCCGAAATATTTTATCTGTATGGATACCGATGATATGGATGTTGGTGCGTATTTGTAGTAGGGATCTGTGTTTTCTATGAATTTGTGTGTTGTGGCTAGTGCTTAGTGAACTACTCATGTCTGGCTGTGTATTCCATTCCGGCTAATATTTTGCCAATTGGACCAATTGGGCTACAAATTGCTTTCTTATCCGCCGTATTCACCCGATCTGACCCCTAGCGATTATTACCTTTTTCCAAATTTGAAAAGTTGGCTCCAAGAAGAGGGATTTGGCTTAAATGAAGAAGTCGAATGGGAACCTGAGGCTTATCTTAGAGAGCTCGATAAATCATACTATATGTAACATATCCAAATGTTGGAAGATCTCTGGAATAAGAATATGGCTTTTGAAGGAAACTATATTGAAGAATAAAATATATTGCTGGTAGCATTTCCTGCATCTGTCTTCTGTAATAGTTGGATCTTTGATGTTTTGGATGGTTGTAGCTTCTACTTGATGGAAATTCATTATAAATATATAATAAAAGTCTGTTTTTAGTCAATTTCCACTGGTTTATTTAAATTGCGATGACGCGTTTCGCTGTCGATGCAGCTTCTTCAGATCTACATTTTACACTGTCAAGTTAGGTTTAATGTTCACAATTTTATATAATTTCTTAATTATAGTATTAAACCTAATTAAATTACAATGATAGTATTGGAAAACCAACACAGATTTGGAATTAGGAGAATAAATTCAATAATGGTGAATTGTTTAAATCTACCTGTTTGTTAAGTAACGTACCTGTAGTCCTTAATCGATTTAAGTGTTTGTATTTATTTTGTGTTTAGTGATCTTATATCTATGATTCCTCTTCCTCCTGCCTTCCTCGCGATAAAAAGTCTTTCTTGCATGCATTGGGATGTAATTTCCTGTATTTGGTGAATTGAGAACATATATGGATGTGAATGTTTTCTATGTCTGTGTGTGACCATTTGATGATGCCAAATGAATATGTGAATATAGATATAGCGAATGTGTTGATAGTTTTATTGAGATTTTTAGAGTTGAGTTTTGTTTACGTAATGGTGGTTTCTGTCTCATGGTGGCCTTTCCATTGGTCTCTGTTGATGTGGAGCACTTTACATTTACTTATACCAAATTCCATATTGATATCTAAGGTGAATGTTTCTGTGATTTTGAGGAGTCCTGTGGCAGCGTAGAGTTTTATGTCATCCATATATAAGAAGTGGTTTATTTTATGTTGGTCCACTTTCTGGTATCTGATGCAGAAGCCATGGTCTGTTCTGTTCAGTGTATTTGAGAGTGGATTGAGACAGATGCAAAACCATAGAGCGTTGAGCGAGTCTGCCTGAAATATACCCTGTCTGATGTAAAGCTCTTCTGTTTGCATGAATTCGGTTTGTGTTTTTAGGTGGATTTTGGTTTTCCATGTCTTCATAATTTGCACGAGAAACTGCCTGACGTTTTGGTTGATTTTGTTGATTTCTAGGGCTCTGATTAACCAGCTGTGGGGTATGGAGTCGAAAGCCTTTTATAGTTTATGTAACCGGTGTGAAGGTTTCTGTGTTCTTTTCTGGTTTGTCCCATGATCACGCTATTTATGATCAGGTGCTCTTTTCATCCTGGGTTATTTTTCCTGCACCCCTTCTGCTCTTCTATGAGAATTATGTTGTCTATTAGGTGTTCTATTTCCTTGGAAATTGTGGCTGTGATGATTTTGTATAGGGTTGGAAGACAAGTGATAGGTCGATAGTTTGACGGGTTTGTAGTGTCTGAGCTTTTGAATTTGACGTATGTTATTCCTTGTGTAAGGAAAGTGGGGAATATGCGTGGTTGTAGAATAGCTTTGTTGATTTGGTGTGTGAGTGTTTCGTGTGTGGTGGTAAACTATTTGTACCAGAAGTTTTGTACATTGTCTATTACAGGGCATTTCCAGTTACTTGTGTGTTTGTTTGTTTCTGTAATTTCTTGTGGAGTTAACGTAGAATTTTCTTGTTCTGTCACATGTTTATGTTTGTCTTCTTCGGCTTTGATCCAGTGGGTATTATTATTATGTATTTTCGGTTCTGACCAGATACTTTTTCAATAATCTGCAAGTTCTTATTAGTATGATGGTTCAGCCACTGCTGTCTGTTCGTTGTACATAGTTTATCGCTTCTTGGGAAGAGGTTGTTGGTGTCTTTCCTCTCGTTTGATTTTTATATCTACGGAGTCTTGCGGCATATGCGGATAGTTTTTGTTTCAAAGTATCAAGAATTTCTGACAGTTTTGGATATGGATTTGATCTTATATACACCCTGTGTGATACGTTTGGACGCATTCCCGTTTAGAAACTGGATAAGGTGTCCTAAATCGCTTCTGATGTTGTTGATTCTGTTTTCTATTCCTAATTGCCATTTGAATTTTGGTTATTTTATGTTAGAGTGGTGATTGCTGCTGCGTATATTATTGTGTGAACGTCTTCGATTGTGCTTAAGTCTATTATGTACTTGGCTATTATGTGCTTGTTTATTGTGTTGAGGATTAGTTGCGTACTCTGTTTGAGGATTAAACGAGAGATGGGGTTTCTTATTGTGGGGTCGATGCCTGACCATTGAGCTAGATGTGACTTCATTTCTGCTTGGAGTGTTTGTATGAGAAGTGATTCGGGGTGATGTTGTTGAGAGTGATGAGTAATTGATTTTTGTCTGTGATACAGTATTGTGCGTTGCTCGCTCTTCGCCTTGTAATACTATTTTGAGTTATGCTCCTGCTTGGTGGTGGGTCTTATTGTGTCCGACTGGGTGGTTGTGCGCGTGAGATTTGCTCTACTGTTTCTATTGTTTGGTTGGTCTGTGTTCAGTTCAGCAGCTACTGTATCTTTGATGGTTTACAATTCGAAAAGTGTAAGGCGATTGTTCTTGGTAATAACTCTTTTTTGGTCTGTTACTTTCTGTTCTGTAACAAGTAGTTGCAAATGTGAATATTGGGTCAAGAAAAGAAAACATTATTATTATTATCAAATTTTATTCAGTCATACACATATGCCAGACAAAGAGAGAGAGAGAGAGAGAGAGAGAGAGAGAGAGGGAGAAATGACTTATAGCAACATTTATAAATTTGCGAGTTTGTCGGAGATAACAAGAGCATTATAATTTTTATCTGAATTAATTTCATCATACGAGTAATATTAGGTTTGCTCGGGAAAACGCTTAGTTCACAAAATTTTTATTTTCTTGAATGTTTTGAATAATTTTTCTTCCATTTTTTCAATTTGTTATTTGATCAAATTAGCTAATTTTCCTTATTTTCCTTTTATTTCTAATAATTTAAAGTTTTTTAATTTCTTGTTCTAATTTTTTGTATTAAACTTTTAGCTTTGCAACGGCATCATTTAATATATAGTAGCTTATCAAACGAAGACCATCAGTTACTTTTTCCCCACTACAGGGGTAGGTACGAGAATTCATGAATAATGGACTTCTTTTACGTGTCTATCAATCTCCAAACTAGGACATACTGTGTTTTCCTCCATTTGCGAGTTATAAAGACCATTAGTGTGGGCGGTAGTTATGTAGACAAATAATTTTTTTAAGCTCGGTTAAATCTCTAGCGCCACTCTTCATCTTCACGTGGTAAAAGGCCGACCGTTTCTCGCCTAACTTATTATGATGGAAAAATAAAGATGAATCAACGATCAATGCACATGTCAGCTACTAACTGATAATGACCTATTATAGTAGAAAGGATAGGAAAAAAAAGAAAGTAGCTGTCCAAAAGAAGTACAACTAGATGAAGGTGGGACTGTGAGGAGGTAGGCAGTATGCATACATGGTGATCAAGCGGATACTCGTATGTTCCTGGTACCTGTGTACCAAAATGCAGCATGTTAGCATTTAATGAGAGTTTAAAGCTCCTGGATTATTAATCTACAGAAATAGAGTAATGTTTGATTCTATTGAAATAAAGATTGCATATTCTATAAACGGGACACGGCAGGGGAAACTGTATGTAGTGGTGAGTAGATAGTGGCCATGGTTATACCTAGACGGGCTTTGACATTTTTCTCCTTTATTCTTAGAGGCTATAGTTTAATTAAATGTATTTTTTGGCATATTTAATTCACAGCCGTTAACATACTTACATGAATCCGCAGAAATGTAAAATATGAATGCTTTAAAATAAAATCCACATTTTTTTTTCATAAAAATTAATCCACTAAGTTCAAATACTGTGAGAATACAACTTAAAAATATATTTATCCATAATGCTTTATATACTCTTTCATCTTTAAGAGATACCTCAAAAATATATGGCGGTAAATAAATGAAATATTTTTTAGCTACAAAAAACACATATTAATGAAATATACTAATATCATTGTTGTTTTTTAATAAATAGATGACTTGAAGTATTATTAAAAAAAGGTATAAATGGGCTTCTTTAAGAAAACAATTGCCCTTTTAAAAGAGTGGCCTGTACCTAGTCGGCTTAAATAATACAACACTACAGGTAGAAATAAATTGAAACAAAATATATTTGTAAAAAGAATATTTGAATATTTTGCTAAATAATTGACTTTTTATGTTATAAAAATGTTTAATTTTATATCTATTACAAAAATTAATTAAACGAATTCGTCTACAATTTAAATTAGATTAGGTTAATTATTTTTTGTTCTAAGAGGTGACGAGCAAGATAAAAATTTTATCAAAATGATGTTATTTATACACATTTTTTTCGTGTTAACAAAGCTAATTTTCTTCATCTTCTTCTTTTCAGCCTGCTCTCATCCATCCTTGAGGTAGGCCTCTTCCAAATCTTTTTATTTTTTTCCTATCCAGAGTCGCTCTGTTCCAATTTTTTCCTGCGATATTCTGGATGTCGTCTCGCCACTTTCTTTGAGGTCTTCCCACACTTCTCTTACTCTCCCTTGGGCCCAATGTTGGAAGTTTGCAGGCCCATCTGTCGTTGTTCTTTCTCGCTACATGGCCAGCCCATCTCCACTTTAGTTAACTAGCTCTTTCCAGAGCGTCGGTCAGCCATGTTCTTCTCCGGATTTCCTCATTTGGTATTCTATCTCTCAAACTCACACCCAGCACAGCTTTCTATATTGCACGCTACGTCACTAGAAGTCTGTTCATCGACTTAGGTATTAGCGACATCGTTTCGAGACCGTATATGAGAACTGGCAGTACGTACGACTCGTACGTTTTCCTTTTGAGGTTTACAGGGATATCTCGTGATTTGAAAATAAACTTGATGCCCAACCAAGACCCTCTATTCGAGAAATTTCTGCTGTTTGGTTCTCCTTTCCTAGTAGTATTTTTTATCCGAGGTATATACAGTCAGTCCAAAAAGTCTCCATACACCACCTGCTTTCTATACTATTTTTCTGTTATGTTTAACTAATTAATTGGAACTATGAGAAAACATGTTTAAATTAATACTTGAGTGTTAACCAAGGAGGATTATGAATGAAAACAAGTACGGAAAATTTTATTTAGAAGTTACACCATTGTTTTAAGAATGTAATCAAAATTACTGTCAAAATTGTAAAATTCCATTTCAAGTTCGAAAGATCATAATTAATTTGTGAAAAGATGGAAAATCATACAGAAATATAGGAAAAATTGTTAAAAAGTCGCATGCTACTGTTTAGTACATTGTAAACCAGTATAAATCAATGGGTTCCTATAAAATTCGACCACGCTCCAGTCGTTCCAAGAAACTGACTCCACGTGAAGAGGCTAGTATTCTGAGGCAAATAATTATAGATCTCAAGAAAAGTGCACCAAAATTAAAAGAAGAAGTACGGGAACTATTTTCGAAAAATGTTTGTTCACAAACAGTGAGAAATTGTTTACACAGGACAGGCTATAAGGGGTGCGCAGCCAGGAAGAAGCCGTTAATTTCGGAAACTAATCGTAAAAAGCGGTTAGCTTTTGCTAGGGAATACATTACTAAACCTCCTGAATTTTGAGAATCCGTAATCTTTAGTGATGTAACTAAAATTAACCTCTTTGAGTCTGAGAGCAGAACTAAAGTCTGGAGAAGGAAGAATACCGCATTCGATATTAAAAACATTTGTTCCGTGGTGAGACAAGGAGGTGTGTTCTACTTTGGGGATGCATGTCCGCTGAAGGGATTGGAAATTTACATTTTATTAATGGTACCATGGATCAGCATGTTTATCTGAACATTTTGAGAGACAATTTAAGAGAAAGTATCCAAAAATTAGCACTCGAAAACAGATACATTTTCCGACAGGACAGTGATCCGAAACATACCAAACATATGGAGAACATCATCCCTTTCGAATAATTTGCCCAGCGCTGTGTTTCCCACCGAGTACAATGTGAATCGCTTTTTCCGCACACGTGCCGCTCCTGGAGCGCTTTAGGGACTTCCCTGCAGCACGTGTGCCCATAAAAAAAAATATAGCGCAAAAGCGAGAATGAATGATCAATAATGTGAGACAGCAGCTTCATACACCTCCGCAGTCCCCCCATGTTAACCCCATTGAGCATTTATGAGAGGAACTTAAACGACGTGTTGGCAAACATAATGTTTCCAATAAATGGATGGATGGATGGTTGGATGGATGTTATGGGGTCAGGGCGCATCGACTGCTAGGTCATTTAGCTCCCCTATATATGTTTGTATAGTTATACATTGAAGTTAATCTCTTTTAAATAATTTTTAATATTTGCTTGGAGTGAGTCGAGTGATGTTATTAAAAGCGATAGGTTAGATGGAATTTGGTGTTTGTCTCTGACAGGTTTAAGATGTGGAGTCTCAATTAGGTGGGAGACTGTCAATGGAGAATCGCAAAAGAGGCATGTAAGGGTTTGGTCATTTAGTAAAACGTATCTATGAGTACTAAACGTATGTCTTATGGCCAATCTATGCATCAGGACATTTTCCTTTCTGATCATGTTTAAGGAGTTTAGGGGAGGGTAGACCAAATGCTTGGTGGACCATAGTTTATTATCGGAGGGTGTTAGGTCCCAGTCGAGTTAAAATAAGGAACGAAAAGTATGATTAAAGAGGGAATTATGACTGGGGATCCAGTAGAAAGCCATTTTACGATGTTTTAATTTTGCGGTATAACATAGGTCCAAAATCTGGCGAACATAGTTGTATTTTAGTTTTTGGGATTTTATGGAGGTAAGAGCGCTGTAGAAGTCAGAGATAATTAGTATGCGCGTAGCAGACCTGAGAGTTAGAGCATGGCGTATGGCCTCTTTAATTGCAAGGAGCTCAGCGGTAAAAATGGAAGTATACGAAGGGAGTTCAAACGTTTTGTCAGTTTGAGAAGTGATGAAAGAAGCACCTCCCCCCTTGTTTGTTTTGGATCCATCGGTATAGAGTAGAGTATAATTGGGATAGTGAGTTGCTATTCTTTCCATAAATATTTGTCTAAGTATTGGATTTGGAGTATATTTCCAATTAGTAGTTAAACATAACAGAAAAGTAGTATAGAAAGCAGGTGGTGTATGGAGACTTTTGGGAGTGACCGTATACAGTGAAATCTCCCTTGGGCGGACACTTAAAAAAACACAAAAAAAAAACGTTTTTTTAATGAAAACTGTAATTAAACAATTTGGGACATTTAAGTATGTGTTTTAAATGTCCCAAATTGCTTAATTACAGTTTTCATTAAAAAAACGGTTTTTTTTTTGTATTTTTTTAAGTGTCCGCCCAAGGGAGATTTAACTGTATTTAGATATGTTCTCTAATTGCCGATTTTCGATGACAATCGTTATTTGCTCTGGGCCTACTCACATTCATTTCTAGTCCGATTAGTGACGATGCATGATGCAGTTCTTCCTACATAGTTATTAATTCATTGGCTATAGTACCGATTAGAGCGATATCGTCCTCAATTCGTAGATAATTAAGTCGTGTTCCATCTTTGTTCATTCCCTTATTTTGCCAGTGTAAGGTCTTAAAAAGTCTTCCAGGGCCAGTGTGATCATTTTTGGCAGGATCGTATATCCTCGACGTACTCCTCTTTTTATCGGTATTTTTGGGGTCTTGTTGTCTTCATTTACCAGAATTTCGATGTACGCATTATCATAGATCTATTTATTAAGAGTCGAGTATCTGGTGTCTATCCGAGCGTTATCTAGGGCTTTTAAAACTGACCATATTTCTATAGAATCAAAGTCTCTTTGATAGTCTACGAAAGCCAAGTGTACGGATATGTTATATTCCGTGGCTTTCTCAATGAGCGTCCGTCACTACGTGATGGTCTATTGTGATGAATCTCTTCCGAAATTCAGCCTGTTCCAGAGGTTGATATAAATCCATCTTGTGCGTCAGTCTATTAGTTATTATTTTTGTAACCAACAACAAAGCTAATACATTCTATAAAAATAAAAAGAAATAATACATTTTATGTAATTTTATGATTTAAAATTTATTTCAGCAACTTTGAACTTTAAAAAAGCATATATAATTTTATCCTTATTTCACAATTCTTGCCCATAGTACAGACTTTTTTTAACGCTAGTCATATTAATACGCACTTATTTCAAAGTTGTATGCGTATTTGTTTACTTTAGAACCTTTTTTTAATATGAAGAAAATGTTTATTTTTTGGTTAAAATCGATTGTTATTATGGCACTATATTGTCTAAGGTGAATGTGTAATAAATAATTATATAGATAACACTGGCCGACAAAAAAAAGAAAATTGCTTATTTCCTGTGATTTTTTTTTGTTTCTATCTCAAATTGACGCGTATTTTTTAAATATGGCAACAATTTTTCTCTAACAGTTTTAGTTTTTGAGTTATAGCTAACTACCCTCATTTACTATTTTTACTTAGATTTTCGTTTTTTATTGGACACTAAAATATATTATGTTGTTGTGAATATATATTTGCAAAATATCGAAAACCTATATCGGACTTTGTGAAAACTGCGTATTATCAATACTTTAAAATAAAATTGTGTAATCAGGACAAGCCATGGGTTCCTCATATTGTATGCCAGAAATGTGTGATATGTCTACGGTTATAGTCCAGTGGAAAAAGAGATGCAATAATGTTCGTAACACCCATGATTTGGCGAGAACCTCGAAACCATCATGACGATTGCTACTTCTGCGTTGTGAAAATAAACGGAATTAACCCTGGAAATCGAAGTAAGTGGTCATATCCTAACTTATCTTCTGCTCAACGACCTCAATTAAAATCACAAGAGGTACAACCCAGCACATCTAAATCTTCTGATGATCCAAATCTTTGTGAACCCGAACGAAATACATCAAGTGAAGACTCTGATTCAGACTACAAATGTAGCCTTTCAGAACCTCGACCATTTAATCAGAAAGAACTAAATGACTTAGCAAGAGATCTGAACTTACCAAAAGAAGCTTCTGAAATTTTAGCATCTCGTTTAAAAGAAAAAAATTTGCTTACTCCGGAAACCAACGTTACATTTTATCGTACCCGAGAAAAAATCTGTTACCGTATTTTTCTCAAGAGAAGGATTTAGTTTTTTGTAACGATGTTGGTGGTATTTTGCAGCAGATGGGATTAAAACAGTACCAACCTAGTGATTGGCGTCTTTTCATAGACAGCAGCAAAAGAAGTTTAAAGTGTGTTTTGCTTCATAACGGTAACAAGTACGGATCTATATCTATTGCACATTCGACGACTTTAAAAGAAGAATACGTAAATGTTTCTAAGGTTATGGAAAAAATTAAGTATCAAGACCACAAATGGGTCATTTATGTTGATCTGAAAATGGTTAACTTTCTTTTAGGTCAGCAAGGGGGGTACACAAAGTTCCCTTGTTTCATGTGTCTCTGGGATAGTCGTGACAAACAACACCATTGGTGTTATAAACGTGCCTTTAGTTAGCCGAGACCGCATCATATTTCCACCACTTCATATTAAACTCGGCATAATGAAACAGTTTGTGAAGGCGCTTGACAAAAGTGGCGAACGTTTTAATTTTTTTTCACGCAAGTTTCCAGGATTAAGTTCAGAAAAATTGAAAGCTGCTATTTTTGATGGGCCACAGATTAGGCAACTTGTGAAAGATCCTAATTTTGTCAAATCAATAACTGAAGTCGAATCCAAGGCTTGGAATTCATTTGTTTTGGTTATGAGTAGCTTCCTAGGTAAAAAGAAATCTGACGACCATGTCGAGCTTGTTGAGTGTACGCTATCGAACTTGCAAGAGCTAGAGTGCAACATGAGCATAAAAATCCACTTCCTGCACTCGCATTTAGACCGATTTCCACAAAATCTGGGTGATTTTAGTGAGGAGCAGGGTGAAAGATTTCATCAGGATCTTCGGACAATGGAAGAGCGTTATCAGGGGCGGTGGGACTCACATATGATGGCAGACTACTGCTGGAGTTTGCAACGAGATCTACCTAAAGTCGTTCATTCAAGGAAATCTTATAAAAGATCATTTGCTAGTGTTCAATAGAAATTTTGTTAACATAATGTATTATTTTTTTGTATTTTTTTGGCAAAATAATAAAACTGTATATTTCAAAAGGTAAAGCTGTTAGCAATCTCCCAGTATTTTTTTCATAGTCAGGGCCATAGAAATACCCAATAACAGAAAAAAAAATAAAGGAAACAAGACTTGTGTTGTCCAGTGTAATTTACTTACAGTCTGTCAATTAAGAACGTGTCGGCGATAATTCATTTTTGGTAGCTGCGATTCTAGCGATTCAACAAAAAAATCGGTAGAGGGAACCTTTGTCTACGAAGCATTTTAGTAAATGTATTAGTCGATTCCGAACTTTCGTCGAAATCACGTAAAATCCAAAATGAGTCACTTGTTTGCGCGTCGGTTCGAGATAGTCTTTCTTTATTCCCAGCCAAAGGGGCTTAAAATGACATTCTGCAGCCGCTAAATATATAAAAAAGTCGATGTCGTTTGTGAAGAAGTGAGTAAATCATTTTAACGGGAAGAAAAATATCTACGACTTGCTAAAACGTGGCTTGGTAGGCAAAGTTTCTTCCAAAGTCGAGAAATGATTCGTGTCTTTATTTTCACGGGATCCAAAATTGGCGCTGCTTCAACGGGCGGTGAAATTAAGAAATTCGGGTTGGAATATGTCCCATGAGACCATTCGACAACATCTTCGTGCTCGTGATATAAAATTCCGAAGCAAGTTGATGAAACTTTTACTGGGCTAAAAATCACATCACGAAGCGGCTCGCTTGGGCCCACGACAACATCGATCGTGACTGGGACAACGTGATCTTCATGTACGATGCTTCCGGTGGGGGATATGCGACGGCTCCTCGGGCCTGGACCACTGCCACCAATTGTCTCGTTCAGCGAAGCGTCAAACATCCAATCAAAGTGCATGATTGGGGATGCTTTTCCAAACAAGGGTTCGGTAATTTGTATCTCTTCACGAACAATTTAGAAAAAAAAATAAGTAATTTTTACTTGTTATCAAGTGCCAAACGCTGGATTAAAAGGAAAAATGAGGACTGGATCCTGTAAGAATATAATGACCCAAAACACTGCAGCAAGATATTCAGGGACTGGAAGGTGCAAGCGAAAGTTAAGATACTATAGTGGCCCTCACAATCTCCGGATGCCAAAGCTATTGGAAACGTTTAGTAGAGAAGGTACAGAGGAAAAATTTTAAGGAATTTGACACAGTTGTCTCTCGAGATTCGAATAATTTGGAGATTATTGCCGCGCGACTTTGCAAAAAATCTCGTCGGCAGCATGCCTCGAAGATGCCAGGCGATTATTGATGCAGGAGGCAATTGGAAAATTTACTAAGTTTATTGCGCCGTTGCTAGCATACCAAAGAATACATTGATGGCAAAAAATGTTCTCGAAACACATTTTTTCAAGAATACTAACCGTCACGGTCTTATTTGACAGACTGTATAAAAATATTGTAGGTAGAGCGAATTTCTTAGTAATAGTTTTAAGGCCTATTCTTTTTTGGTTAAATGCATTTCAGATGTTTCCTAGATAGTTTTTAAAACATGAAATTTTCAGTGTAGTCTGTTTATCGAAGTTTAGGTAAAAATAAACACAGTGTACTTGAAGACAACAAATTTTTAGTCTCGATTAAAAGCAAAACATAGTTTCATTATTATGGATTAAATACTTTTTTTGACTATCTCTTCTGTCGTCTATTTTAAAATAATCCAATATATATTTTTTAAAAACGTTAAATTCGGCAACATTACAGGCGAAACGACGTTTCCTGTAGATTAACGGGTATTCTTGAAAAACTACATTCCATGGATTAGTATTGAAAATACTATTTTTCAAAAAGAAAATTACTATAACTAATTCAACTTAAATCCTTTTATTAAAATTTTGAAAATAAGTTCATATAAATTTAGGATCTGTGTACAAAAATGTTATTTTGTCCGTATAAAGCCACACTGAAGTAAATAATCTCTTAAAACTTTAAAAACATATTAATTAAAAAAAAATTACCTAAAAACACAATTCGTGAATCTTTTTCTACCATTGTTCTTTAAGTTCAGTTAGACACACTGATCAGTCTTTATTGAGCATCGACTGAATTTAAGAAAGGTAAGCAGATGACAATACTTTATTATTTCTCACCATCAACGAATGGAAATGTCATTTTAATTTCCTTAAAGTCCATTCCTCTTAATAGTTTATGAAAAAAAAACCCAATGACTAATGACTTGATATTAAAAAAAGATTATTCGATATTCTTGGAAAAAGTTAATAAAGATTATTTTGAAAACTGTAAATTATTCACAGCAAAATACATGTTAACTCCAAAACAATAAAAAACAGTTTAGCAGTCACCAAAATAGTACAGGCTCCACTGGGAACTCATCAATTAATTGCAAGTGAAAATAATATTCATAGCCATTAATGTAAATCAGTAGTCCAAAACTATATCCCAATTGGAATATTGGTGTCCCCAAAACGGTATACTTGGGTGTTCGTTTACTGCTTCTATAACAGAATTTAAATATATGTTAGTGGTGTATGATTATGTGTTCTTAAATTATTGTGTTAGGGTAGTTCACTCGTGACAATCGGAGGCAAAATTATAGTCCGACAGTAAATAAAAAAATTTTAAAAAACTCAATGACAGAGTATTTTATTTTTGTCGGAGACTGTATTCGATGCATGGAAACTTTCATATGCGAGCATAAATGTGTATACCGAATGCTCTATAGAAGTAACGTTTATATAGGTTATGCTTATTATGTTTTGTGTATGTGCATGTGTATCTTTAAACCATATTACTTCTGTTTTAAAATAAAAAAATATAATTAAATAAAAAATGTCTTTTGATTATAATCAGTTGCGACCTAAAGGCAAACTTGCAATGGAAAAGCTCATTAATAAACACAAAAAAAGCATTTCGGCAATAAATGACGCGAAAAAATTAAAGACTGAAGAGCCTAACCTAAGTAGTGGTCGACGGATCGTTGAATTAGGAAAAAATTTAAAGTGCGGTCTGTGTAAAAAAGTCCTTTCACTAGAAAAGATAACTTATGAGAAACATTTAGGTCGTAATTACAAATTACGTATCGTATAAAGAGTGAGTCATGAAAAAACTAATATTGTCATCTTTAAGGCCTTTAAAAAGTGTTATGTCCGATCTTATAATTAAAAGAATTGTATCTGAATGCAAAACTTTGGAAGATCTAAAAAATTCTTATGATAAATTGGGTTCTACAGGAATAGGGTAATTATTATCAAGTCGAAAAGACAATGGCAGTAATTAGTTATTCTACAAATAGTCTATAATACTTTATTTATTTATCGTTAATATTATTCATTATTTATTTAATTTTATGGAAAAAATTTATAAAATCGTTTTTTTAAGATATAGTTAATATTGTTATCAACTGATATGTAACAATGTTGATAAACATAATATTAATTTAAAATGTTATTGAAAAATTATTGAACCTACAAACATATTTTTGTTTAAATATAAATTTTTAAATAGTAAAAACATAAATATCAAGATACAAATTCAAACTTTTAATTAATACATTTAATATTTTTATTTGATAATTAAAAATAAAGCTGATAAATACATTCATAAAATTATTTAACATACAAATGAATTTATGTTTCAGGGATGTCTTACGTGAAGACAGAGAGAGAATTATGTTCGAGAAAGACGCGAAATAATTTGGTTTTCAAAGCATAATGAGTGTGGCAACATAGCTTCTCTCTTGCTTCTCGTCGCACGCAACCACGTATTATTGCAGTGCATACGTTATTCCGGGAGCTCAGTACCAAAATGCCTCATCGAAGAGTGGCAGATAATAGTACCACTTTGTTAATTATGCCCCCCTTAGTCTCTCCAGGTAGTTTAAAGTCTCAACTCTGGTTCCTGTTCCTGGAAATACGCTTTAAAGCTACAAGAAAAAGTTGGTGGACGAACCCAAGGTTGAGTGGCAGATATTTTGGGTATAGCTTCATTTCTATGAAATATGACTAAAAAAGGAATATCTGTCATGAATATTGGGTCAATTCAAAGTTATACAGCAGCAAATAGCTTTTACAGTTTAAAAAGTTCGTGAAGCAATGATAAAGCGGTGATTGCTTCGGCAAAAAAAGAATTATATTGCATAAGTAATTTAATATTTTATTCACGGATCAACAAATCAAAAATTAAATTAACAAATTAGACTTAATATTTTAATGTTATATGAATATTAGTAGAAATTACTGTACGCACAGAATTTTATTCCTCTCTTCCTTATTTTTCAACTCCTTTGACAAAATATTTAAAGCAATTATTTATTAGGCGATTCTAAATCTGTTATAATTCAGAACACAAACACAAGACAACACCGATTTAAGAACAACTTGAATCGTTTTTTTCACACACGTATCGTTCCTGTAGCGCTTTAGAAATTTTTTTGCACAAAATGTGCTGTGCCCTAAAAAAATACAACTTTTTTTATGACAGGGAATAAATTAAATGAGAGAATTGATCTAAATAATTGCTATTTAACACAAATAAAAAGTGAAGAATTAAACTAAATGATTTTTGTTATTGAACTTACGATAAAGTATTTATGATTTAAGTAAAGAAGTCAATGAAAAAAGAAAGAAAATAAAAATAATTGTAAAACTTGACCTAGTCAACCAAATCTAGCTAGCTAAGGTAAATTTAAGGACGAAGAATGCGACATGGTAAGCGGTGGTAATAACAATAGAATATATCCCAAATTCAAAAGACCAAGAACTCAAAAACACAAACGAGAAATAAGCAGTCATACAAATCACAAGACTGACTAAACAACAAGCCAAACTTGAAAATATTTGTACATATGTCACTTAAGCAACCAACTATTAATTACTTAAAATATTCAATAAACAACAGCAGCTCAGGATACCATTGAAAATAACACTTTGCACAAAAATCTTAGAGAAACTCGAGTAGACATTTGGGATAAAACCACATAATGCAATAAACAACAACTTCAAAGATAAGACATGAAATTAGTGAAGGCATTAATTTACAGCGGGCTACTACGAAAGGTTACAGGAAGACAGTAAAATTTTTTACATAAAATAATTCTCTGGTATTCATTGTCTTCCCGGAAGTAATTCGTAACTTAAAATATCTTAAATAACTGCGACAGCGAAAAAATTTATCATTTCGAATCTTTTGGATAGTTTCCGCTTAGTAAAGATATTTATCAAAAAATATAAAAATCTAGTTAGAATACCGCCTTCAGAACTATAATGTTGATACCATCCGATCCTGGGCAAGCATTGTTTTTTTAATAGCCTTGGTACATTTTCTATTTTGGTGTAAGCTACTTCACTCAAAAAAGAGACTTTAAATTTTTGACTTCTGTATATTAGGTTATAAAGAATAGATGAATACTGTTATATAATAATAATGTAATCCTTGTAAGGAAAAACCTTTAAAAAATAAAAAATGTACGAAGAAGGATTGAGAAGTCTTGCAAGAAACAAGATAAATAACATTTTTCTACAAAACCAAAAATTTATTTCTCAACGTAATCCCCATTAAACTCAATATATTTGGCAAGTAATGCTTCAATTTTTTTTATTTCCTTAGAAAAAAAATTGTTTTGAACTGTGTATTACTCGTTTACAGTTTAGATAACCTTTACATTCGACGAAAATTTCTCTCCCAGCCCATTTCTTAGGTTAGGAAATAAAAAAATCTGGGAAATGGAGTAGATGGGAAAATATTTAGCTAGTTCACTTTTGCTATTGCAACGGCGGATGGATGAGCAATATCGCCCTATTCTTGATAACTTTAGTTTGCTTATTGGAGCCTTAGTTAATTTATACCTCTAATGGTTAACTTGAACTAGTTCTGAATTTAAACTTTACAATAAATTAGGCTATAAATATATAAATCTTTTGAAATAAGGTACATACTCACCAAAATATTCATACAGTCGGCCAAGTAAGAACGTGACGGCTCGTATTCTTGAAAAAATGTGTTTCGAGAATATTTTTGCCACCAATGTATTCTTTGGTGTGCTAACCACAGAAGAACCTTACTAAGTCGTCCAACCACCTCCTGCATCAACGATCGCCTGGCATCTTCGAGACATGCTGTCGACTGCAAATTTTTCGAATCTCTCGAGATAACTGAGTCAAAGTCCTTCCTTTGAGCTTTCTATTTACAAGGGACCAAACGTTTTCAATTAGGGTTGGCGTCCGGCGATTGTGAGGGCCACTCTGATATCTTATCATGGGCTCAAGCGAGCCGCCTCGAGACGTGATTTTCGCCTAGTAAAGATTTCTTCAATGTGCTTGTCGAATTTTTCCATGTGACACAGTCAAATCCGATTTTCTTAATTTTGCCGCTTCCTGACGCAGCGTCAATTTCGTGTCCCGTGAAAATAAAGACACGATTCGTTTTTCGACTCTCGAAGTGACTTTGCCCACCGAGCCACGTTCTGGCAAGTCGACATTTTTCATCTCGTTAAAATGATTTAACTACTTCTTGGCAAACGAAACTGACTTTTTAATATATTTAGCTGCCGCGGAATGTGTTATTTTAGTCCCCTTTGGATGGGAACAAAGAAAGACGCGCAAACAATTTTGAATTGTACGTGATTTCGGCTAAAGTTCGGAATCGACTGATACTTTTACTAAAATCCGTCGTAGACATAGGTTCCCTCTACCGATTTTTTGTTAAATCGCTAGAAGCGCATCTACCAAAAATGAATTGTCGCAGACATGTTCTTACTTGACAGATTGTACACACTCTAAACGCACAACTCTACCAAAACGATTCTATCTGTACTTAGAATATTAGCGCCTTGTATAGATATTAGTCACAAAATGACCCCCTTCCTTCAAATTACGCTGCAACTTTTCCAAACTCGATTTTGAAATCTCTTTCTTGGACGTTTTTGGCCTGAAGTCAAAATCACACATTCAGCTTTTTCATTTTTACAACTTCATGAAGGATATTCTGTACCCATTTATATGAGATGTCTACCAACTTAGCCAAGTTACGAAGCTTAACGCTACGATCTTCTATCATAATATCATGAATTTTATCGACTATTTCATCAGAAGAGATTTGAATCGGGAGTCCTGAACGTGCAGTAATAAACGGTACTGAGTACTGGTGTAACTGACCGAAAACATCTCTAATTCGTTTCATCAGGCTCCCCTCTATACGACAGGGGGCTAAGTTTGACAAACTTTTCTCCTGTGATCACTACACGCATTGTCTCCTTACTTTCTGGACAACCCTCATAATTTGACCTCATTTAAAAATTTAAATTAGGTCGAATAGTTGGATTAGTTCACAGTACAATATGTAACATAAATTGAAAGAGAGAAAGTAACTAAAATAAAACAATTTTCATTTTTATCCTCTTTATTACAATATATATTTATATATATATATATATATATATATATATATATATATATATATATATATATATATATATATATATATATTTCAAAAATACAACATGGAATATTACGTGTACCTACTATAATTTTAATATTTTATTTTTTTTTAGTTGTTTTAAATGATGATTTTAATTAGTTATTTTTTTAGAGAGTAGAATGTATTTGCAGCAGTATAATAAACCTTCCAAATCTAAAAGAAAATAAGTGATTAGAGAATTCTAATAAAAATAACGTTACAAATTTTTAGCAAATCTGATTAAGCTTAAGCTGTAGAAACCTAAACAAATTGTATAATTCTTTGTTACCCAGACACGACACATGTATAAAGGCGTCTTTAATTTTAGAATAAATTTTTATGCATGTACCGTATGTGGTTAATTAAACTAGATGCGTGCGACATATGTTAAAAATAACAGCTTTTTGTCATTTTAATCAAGATTAAGTATCCGAGGAAAAAAATTCTTTAAAGTAGTTTTGATTATTATTCAGTATGTATTTATATCTCAAGAATATGAAAATGTCAATATATAATAGTGGCGGTTTTTTGCCCGCTTCCATCATTAAACAGTGTAGGAAACAAAGAAAAAAAGATAAACAGTCAAGGATTTGCTTCCCTTGCTAAAGGAGACGAATTCACAAAAAATAGTCCTCCGAGATTTTTGCCTTCCTTTACCTTTTAGGGTTTATAGAAAACAAATTCATAGTTCCCCATTTGGTCTGTTTTAACATAATTCCTCTCGAACAGCTGAGCAGATATCAATTTCAATATCATCTACAGCTACACATGTGATATAATCGATACGTTATGTAGAGATATTAGCTACTAAATCGTTGAGCAGGAAACCGCTTAAGGCATATTTACTGATACCTAATATTTCCTTTCATAGTTTGAAGGTTCCTCGACCTTAAGAGCCTTGAAAAGGGCATGTAACCTCCTTCCACGTCCTTTAGCTTCTGACATATTTAACTCAAACAAAATTCCGGAAATATTCTAAAAATACTATTGAAACTGTATAAAATTTAACTACGGCTACCCTTTTTACACTTTACCTCATAGAATATATTTTTAAATTGTTATCACATGTAGCTTTACCGACTTAATCTGAACCGATTTTAATAAATAAACAAATATAAATAAATTTTATTAAATCCGTTGGACAATACAAAATCTGTATGGATCAGGTCAGTGTATAAAGCTTTCATGATATTATAATTAAATACATGTATGTCTACTCTAATTACAAATTAAATTATAAAAGTAAACTTAAAGCAACTATAAAATAGAAAAGAAAATAAAAGAAGACACCCATTTTTTAAAAGCGCAAATTAATGATTTATAATATGTGAAAAGGTAAAGTTTGTAGATGTTCAGTCGATTAAACAGTTCAAATATTCATCCAAGCTATAAAAGCTGTTATATATTAGAAATGTCCTAATGGTGTTTTTAAATTCGTTCTCATTGGAGATATATATAAATCTATCCGATAACTTATTTTCTTTGATTGTGTTAGCCGATACTTGTTGGAAATTCATAATAAAATTATATAAAAACGACACTATGTTTTAAATTTTCAATATATTTCAAATTACTTGAAAATTGTTTCACCATACAATGGCTTCTTCAGAAGTGAATTAGAAAGAAAAATGTTTGATAATAATATTGGTTATATAGTGCTGAAAACTGTCCTAATTACATAAGATTATGTTAATCATTTTATTATATTATTTACTGACAAAGATATTTTAAAGATGCAAATCTGTGGTAATATTTCAGAGAACTAATAAAGATTAAGTAAGGGTAAATGGCTTAAGTCTACCTGTTCGTTTAATAATAGATTGGAGTTTTTCCGTTTGTTAATTCCTCCAAAAACATCAAGTTTTTTGGGGAATACACTAACATCGGTGTTGGGAGCTCTATACAGGTCTATCACATAGACCTTTCTGGCCCGATATTCTATGGTAATTCCACATATTTCAAACACACTGTCGCTGCTGTACTTCTGTGTTATATCTAAATTTTCTACTTTTGAATTATATTTTTTATTGTGCAGAATCATGACTCCACCTCCTTGTACTTTGTCCGTTAGCCAGTTAAGCCATTAATGAATGAGGTCCGATAGTATTTGTCTTCACTGCGCAAGTGACACCGTCTAATTATTTAATAAAGCAAAATAAAGGATGTAAATACATTTGCAACTGAAGGCTGATATTTCCCTTTAGAAACTGTTTCTGTTAAAAATGGAGTTAATGAAAAGATAAGACAGGTCTCACAATTCTCAACTTCGAGAACCTTGAAATAAACGTATAACATAATATATTCGAGCCAACTTTCTCAATGTTTAGACTTTAATTTTGTATAAAATTAAAGGAAAATTGTTGTTTTATTTAAATGACGACACATTTCGACGAAATTTGTTGTTGTGAATTATTCTTTTTAACATAAGTCATAAAAGTAAATATAAAACTTACTCCTAAAAACCATTCATAATTAAGAGCTTTGTCTCGAAAAAAAAATGCATCTGGTGTTTTTGTTAAATAGTAAAAGAATTTTTAGGTATTGTTTTCTGTTATTAATGTTCCATGTATACCAGGGAAGTTCACAAAGGCTAGAGTAACATTTCTCCCACTAAAAATAAAAAAAATTTAATAATATCAGGAGATTTTAAATTGTGAGTTATTAAAAGACTGTCGCTGTCTTAGGTACGCCGAAATTATATATGTACGAATAAATTAACAGTAATTTGTATGTTGTACAGTCATAAAGGTTATCACTAAAGAGGAAAATGCGTAAAGCAATTCACAGAAGAAATTCCATCTTATTTTAAGTAAAATTTTGGTCTAAAAAGTTTCGATGGGGCTAAGATTCATTTCAGGATGACTCTAGATCTAAAAAACTGATTGAAGCAAGGCATGAGAGAACCAGGCTTGTTTACGATTCGTTGTTATCAGGTTGATGAATAAAAATCCCCATGTTTGCTAGAGAACCTGAAGTATTTGAAACTACAGTTTTCAAATTATACACGAAGATTTAGTGATAAAAAAGTTACTGCAATATGTCTTCAGAACATTGAGTCGCTTCAGACGACGATGAAGGGTACTTTTAGCAAATTTTCACGTACGAGGAAACTTGTTGATATATTGGAATTCTATCATGAAGTGGAGGTTGATTCATAGTATTGATAAGAGGTCACCACGTCCAAAGAAGGAAGAAACTCATTTCTCTTCTGGGAAGGGGATGACGATCATTTTTTGGGATTGTAAAAGACTTTTGCTTATTAAATATATGAAAAAGGGAACCAGAACTATGGGAGAGATTTATGGAAATACGATCCAAAACCTAAAGGAAACCATTAGAGAAAAATATCCAAATTTATGAAAAAATAAAATTTTGCTTTTTCCAAAGCTGAGGAGTAACTGAGTTAGAGCATATATCCTATGGCTCTAATTCAGCACCCTGTGGCTTCTTTTCGTTCAAACATCTAAAGAAAAACCTAAGGAGTCCAACATTTTCGTCAGATAATGAGTGGAAAGGGCGGCCTTCGCGTCGTCGTTTTTTTAGCCGCAAACAAAAAAATTGCTAAATTCAGATACTATAAATGCTACTAAATAAGAAGACATAACTCCTGAAGTTGGTAAATATGTAGTCGCTAAATTCGTGCCATCTCGAAGAATTTCGGTACCATTAGCTGGCATATTAGAAAGAGCGTTCATTTCGCTGGGATGAGTAATATTGATTTAGATAGATTTACTAGTAAGCACAAGTGATATGTATGGTTTCTACAAAAGTAGTTATACCTACAACGACACAGCCAAATATCTGGTTACGACCCAATTCCAACCAGTCTATGCTAAAAGAGCTTTTCCTTGTTTTGATGAGCCAGCTGTAAACGATGAAACAGGACTCGAACCCCACAGAATATGCTCTAGGGATGAAACTAATCAAACCATAGATTTTGATGTAAGCGCTGAACCTCTTCTACTGAGAAGTTTAAACAATTTTACAAAAAAATTGCTCTTGAATAGAATGAGACAGTCTAAGAAACGTTGGACTAACTATATTAGTATAGACAGTAGTCATACAGAACAATATTTTTTAAAGCTCCGCGAGTTTTTTCCATAGTAGATACATAATTTCAAAACTCTTTTAGTTTAAACATTCTAAAATAAAATAAAAATTAAGATACTGGTTGAATGAAAAAAGGAAATCGGCTGTTTTGGCGAATCATACTCCTGTCATACAATCATGTAAAGGTATAAACAACAGAAAGAGACATACGTTATTCGTTATCTATGAGGGTTTTCTTGTGCACTCTAAAACCCCAGAATTCATTACTTAACAGAATTTTGCAGTCACCATTAAGATAAATGATTAATTTAAAGAAGGTTGAAATTAGGATTGTATACTTTGTGTATGCGTACTGTAAAATGTGACTGATTTAAGATAATGAACTCTACGTAACTATAATGAAACAAGGAATTACTAGATACCTCATCTTCATAACCTTGGCCTACGAATGATCCATATGTGGTATGAAACAAACATACTAATAATAAACCGATTTGAAAATAAATCGTAATTCCATCCTAAAACATAAAAAGTATTTTAGGTCAATAATAACCGGTCAAGTGCAAGTTGAACGCCATTAGTGTTCCGTACGTTAATTGCTTTCAAAACAAAAATTTTTGTTACGGGGGTATAAAATGAGCAGTAAGACACCCCAAATGAGTTTTCAACCAAGTTTGTTTTCAATCTGTACTGAAAACTGATTTTTGTTTTTTTTTTATATAACAGATAAATTATTAAAGGTAATAAACTCGTGATAATTTTCGTTAAATCTACACCCCAGAATTTTTCCAAATTTTTTGATCAGTACTTTTCGAGATAAGGGGGGGACAGCGATTTTTCGCGATTTTTTAAAAATAATACAAAGAAAAGTGTGTGCAAGTATTACATTTTATATATATTTTTTACTCGTGTTTTCACAAGCTTTCATTCGATGACTTTATAATTTTCTTTTTCACTTCCGATTTCACCCCCCAAAACTAACCCTTTAAGTCAAAATTTAACTTTCAAAACTACATAGCTTTCATGAGACCATCAATTCCTATATTATTACCAAATTTCAACTTTCTATGACAAATAGTTTCGGAGAAAATCAGGTGTGGCAGACGGATAGACAGATGGACAGACAGACACCGAAGTCATCTTATAAGTGTTCCATATGGAACACTAAAAATTGATTTATTGCCTAGAAATTTAAAAGGTAAACCTGATTTGTATTTATGGATTACCTATATCAGTTGAAATTGATCTAATCGCTATTAAGATCGCTTTTTCTGGATATAAATTGTTTATCCAATCGCAGGGCTACCTATTGTTAATAATTTAACCACAAATATGATTCTATGCAGTACACACTAGAAAAGTACTTTTGAAATCTAATAATAGTTATTTTTTAGGCAATCTTACTCTAGAAATACCGCTTCCTGTATTCCCACAGTAAGATTAATCTAAGTAATATAAACAGAATTTGATCCAGGAAAGTGCCCGTTTAATAAAATTTTCAGGTGTTTGTAGAAATTTTTCTGAAATATAAAAAAATGTATGCATGACGAATGTAGCTTGAATAGTTGCAGTTCTTATTAGGAAACCTCAGGAAAAAGTTATACCAACTTCAAAATATGCTCTAAAATATACGAAATAATATTTTTTTAGTCTTCCATAAAACGTCTATAAGTTAGCTCTCAGTATTTTTTGCTCGAAGCTCTATGTCTCATATTGTATATATTCTTTAGGATATAGTTTGAAAAACTTTCGGAAATTCGGAAAAGCCTCCATGACATCTGCTTCCATAGCAGACTAAGAGAAATGACGTCTCATGATTGTAGAGAATTTCTTGGAGCCAGTATTGTATTGTATTGTATTGTTGTTGTTATAAAATAGTATATATCATTGACGTCAACATTTTACACTGATCGATTATGAAATTTTAAAACTTCAAGTTAAATTTACTGAATCTGCGACTTAATAAAACTAATAATAAATTTGTAATCGGCGACAGCGACAAAATTAACTTTCAAACGGCTTGTTGCATTCAATATTTTTGGTTTACACAAATGAATTATATATTACTAATTGAATATTGAATCAGTCATAGATAAAAATAAATTATGTGTCATAATCTACAATCAACTCCGTTTGTATGGTTGCTGGGTGAATTAAGTAGCTCAGCAGCCATGCTGCCGGTCCCAAGCCTGGATAAAGGAGGAGGGTTCCCAGGTCAGGCTAGCAATCTACCCAGAGGAAAAACAATAATCCGCTCACAGGCTCAGACGAGACTTGCAACAAGGACCGACCTCAAAGATGACAACCCCAGCGAGAAAAAGGAACACGAATTGGAAAAAGAACATTATTAGAATTGGTGCGTGGAACATTATGTCCTAGTTATCAAAGGACTGCGAAACGATAGAAGAATTGAAGGTCCACAAAGTTGACATATGTGCATTGAGTGACACGAAGTGGAAGGGAAAAGGAAAAATAGAAATCGATGATTATATATTCATATATAGTGGAGTACCATGAAACAAAAGAGCTCACTCAGAGGTAGGGCTATTAATACACAAAAAATTTAAACAGAGCATTGAGGAGGGAAAGTATATAAGTGATAGAATATTACAAGTGACATTAAATATAAACGAAGAAAAAATACATTTGGTAAGTATATATACACCAGATATCAGTAAAGATCGAGATGAGCGAGAACAGTTTTACATATACTTGCAGGCACACATTGATACCATACAATAAACTAAAAGGAAAAAATAATGATAATGGGCGATCTTAATGCTAAAATAGGCAACAAAGAACTGAAAAACATAACACAAAGATTTAACAAAGAAGAAAGATATGATAATGGCGATATGTTGAAATCTTTCTGTGCTTTAAACACCTTAGAAATAATTAATACTTTTTTCAAACATGATATGAAATACAAATATACTTAGCAAAACTCTAGAGGTCAACAATCAGTAATAGATTATATTATAACTAATAGAAAATTTATGCCAGAAACAATAGTAGATGTACGAACGCTGAATTCGTCTAATGGAGGTAGCGATCACAAATTGCTCTTATATAAACTTAGACTTAAAGTAAAAACCCCGCTGAAACTAAAACGTTAACAAATATAACATCGAATCCTTCGACACCGAAAGCACAAAACAATTATATCAGAACCACTTGAGACAAAACAAAACTCTACACTCAATCGGCGAACAAGAAAGCAGAAACCAACAGTGGATATCCGTAAAACAAAATATTATCAAAGCGACAAAGGTAACCTTAGGCCATATACGAGTAAACATCAACAAGACGAATAAAACACCTTGGTTCACGCCAGAACTAATGGAGCTGGCAAAGAAGAAAAAGGAGGCATATATACATTACGTACACAACAAAACCCATGACAACTGGAACGCATATATCGCAGAAAAAACTTAATGGATAGAAGAAGAAAACAAATTAAAGAAAAATATGGGAGACATTTACTAAAGGGATGGAAAGTGATCTATATGGTGCTTAAAGGAAAGTCTGAAAAATATTAAGACGGAACAAACTTAATATAAAAGACATGGTACAAACTAATAAAATTACAATTCAAGAATGGCAAATATACCTTGAGAAATTATATAAAGAAGAAGAAAATAATGAAACCATACTTGAAGAAGTCGAAGAAGTAAATTTAGAAGTAACTTTAGAACAGACAGAAAGAATTATAAGAATTCTTAAAAATAGAAAAGGCTCAGGATCAGACGACATTACAAATGAGATGTTAAAATATGGAGGAGAAAACCTATATCAATAACTGGCACAAATCTTTACAAACAAAGCAAAACATGGATAAATAACTACAAATTGGAAAACTATAATATTCAAATAATATTCAAAAAAGGACAAAAGTCGTCACTTGATAACTACCGCGGAATAACGCTCCTACCTACTAATACTAGAGATGAGAGGAACTACAGGGAGAAAGAATTTAACATACCTGCGTATATGTGTTTCGCCGACATGACTCAAGCCTTCGATAGAGTACAACTAACAGATATTTTAAAATTATTACAGGAAAAGCAGACAAACCAGAAGCTAATAAGAATCATACATGGGATTAACACAGAATGTAGAACAAGTATAAAAGTGGAACATCTACTGAGCAAGAAAGTAAAAATAAACCCCGGAATAAGACAAGGCGATTCACTTAGTCCCTTTATCTTCAACCTCGTCACGGACAGAGTGGAGAATCTTCCAAAAACTAGAGGATACACAATGGGCAACACACATTTCCACCCAATCTGCTACACCGATGATACAGTCCTCATCTCCGATTCTGAGGACATCCTTCCGAAGATCTTTCATGCCTACAATTTGGAAGTGAGAAAACTAAACATTATCAATACAACCAAGACAAAAAGTATGGTAGCTTCAAAAGAATTATTAAGATGCAAGCTGGAGATCCAAGGAAGTTTTATTGAACAGGTTAATAATTTTAAACATCTGGGAAAAATGATAACAAGTTACGGAGACTTAAACAGGGGAGTAAAACAACAGTCTATGAAGGCATCTCTAATAGCAGATTAATTGACGGATATAGCATGGAAAAATAAATACCTTACAGTGGAAAGTGAAACAAGAATACACAAGACAACAGTGAGACCGTTCCTCACATATGCTGTAGAAACAAGTGCTGACACATGTAAAACAGCACAAATGATGAGGACAATAGAAATGAAGGTGATTAGGGACATACATGGGAAAACTATCCACGACAGAATGCAACAAAGATCTACAATAACTAAGTAGGATCCAAGAAATATCCAAATGGACCAGACCTAGAAGAAAACGATAGAATAAACGCGTATGTCGGATGGACGACAAAAGACTGGTAAAAAATTCCAAACTCAATAAACGCTTCGGTAGAAGAACTAGGGACAGACCTCCGAAAAGGTGGAAGGAATGCTGGACGCCCACATCGGAAGAGGCCTAATGGGGATAAAACAGGCCGTATGCCTACTTATATGACACACCATATAAGAAAAAATAAGAAGAAAAAGAAGAAGAAAAAGAAGAAGAAAAAGAAGATGAAAAAGAAGAGGAAAAAGAAGAAGAAAAAGAAGAAGAAAAAGAATTTACAATCGCAAGAAGTACACAACAATGGTTTTTCCTGACCGTCGCATGAAAGAATTATTAAACTTTAAAACTTTTACTTTTTTTGGAGTCCTAACTTTATTCATAGGCTGCAAAAATATACGAAGTATATTAAATATGAAGCCGTGGCTACACGCTAACATTATATACAGTTTGTTAGTTAGAACTTATTGAAAATTTATTTGTTGAGTTTAAGCTCGTTCATTTACAATATTTCTATTAAAAAAAAAATGGCCAATTGGGCTTTAGCGGAGGTAGCAAATTCAAATTCACAATTTCTCTTTAAAGCGGACTCTAATTGTTAAATTATCTTTACCAGTTATCTTTTTATATAAAAGTAAAGATTTTATTTTAATTTTTTTTTTATATTTTATATCATTGATTCAGTGACATACTTACATATTTGAGGAAAAACATCGATGCTGTGATAAAGACCATTCCAGCAAAAATAAAATGCAGCAATATTTTTTTAAAAATTATTTGATTTTCAAAAAACATCCTACAAAAATTACAGAATTTAATGAATCATTTTTCAAAAAATGAAGATAAATATTTACAATTTAATTCTCCTTTCGTTTGATGTAATGTGTCGTAGTTTTTTCGTTATTGTTGCCTGTTGAGATGAAGAGAGGCTCATTGCATCTCCTTTAAAAGCATTGATTTTCATATCACAAATTTCCTTATTTAACCAGTACACTTCATCAGATGCAACTATCAGCAATGTCATAATATTGTCAAACTTCCAAAAGAATGCTCCAAAGATAAGTATTGTTATGAATTGTAGGTATGTAACATAAGCTAAAGTAGTACTATATTCTGAAGTTAAATAAAATAAAATAGAATTTGACAGTTCCAGTGTTGTAGTTATGGAAAAGTATAAGGCCAAACTAGCCTTTATATTTAGGGAAGTAGCCATGGTAATAATATTTTTTGGGTTTATTTTTCCTGAAGAAATATTTTTTAATAATATTTGTAAATTTTTATCCATATTTTCAAAAGTTGTTCTTTCCACGATCATTAATAAAATTACACTCATGACCTGAAAATTATACTAATTAAAAGATAGAAATAGTAAGCTATTTCTATTAATTAAATCAAAATCCACCCTTACAGGGGGTAAAAAGTACCTCTAAAACTCAAATGACGCACGTGAGTTTAAATAACATGTACAAAGGACAAATTCTTGTAGCTCTTAGGACAAAATATCTAAATCTGGTGTGACAACCAAACATTATTCTTAAAGGGTTGAGATTTATACTTATAGGGTGTAAAAACCATATCCCACCTACAAAGGTATCTTATAAGTTTTAATAACGACGAAAAAAGTTCAGGCATTTGTAGTTTTAGGCAGGGTGAACAAATAGGGACTAGATTCGCTTGAACCACCGATAAATGATTATAAACTACCCTTAGAGGGTGGCAGAAACTACCTCAACGCTCTAACGATGAACATGGATGTTATCGAAATTCGGAAAGGATCAAGTAATTTTATCCCATTGTCTAAACACTCAAGACAACTAGATCATCTTTCTAATAAGGTTGAAAATAATCCATAGGAGGGGAAAGGAGGAACTACCTCCTGGCATTGATGGATCTTAGAAGTAGTATTTGAGAAAAACAAATACAGTATTTGTCCATCCTGCCGGAGACTACGAAATCCTGTATTTTTTTTCTGATGTTAGAACTTCTAAAATACATCAGTCCCAGGGAGTAGCTTCCCCCCTCCTAGGGATGATTTTCGATCTTATTAGGAAGATGATCTAGTTGTCTTGACTGTTTGGTACAATGAGATAAAAGTACTTGATTCTTTCCGAATTTCAATAACATCCATATGCATCGTTAGAGCACTTATGGGATACCTCCGTAGGTGGGGGTGATTTTTTCACCCTATAGGGGTGAGTCTCAACCCTTTAAGAGTAATGTCTGGTTGTCACGCCAGATTCAGGTATGTTGTCCTGAGAGCTACAAAAATTTGTCCTTTGTACATGTTATCTAAACTCATTTAATTAATAGAAATAGCTTGCTGTGATTTGAATGCATATTCTCTTCTCTAGACTATAAAATATCTACCATTTTTCATATATTAAGAGTCATTTTATTATTACTATAGTTTTAGCCCATTTCAAGATATTTTTGGCCAAAAAAATGACACGATAAATCTTTTTTTAAATACGGATTTGAATTCAGCGTCGAAAAATACACTAGATCCATGTATTTTGGTTCATGGTAATGAATTTTCTTTTTGTGTGGCTGTGTAATTAAATTTATTTATAAATCTGAACAATATTTTGGGAAAATCTGATGCGTTTTGAGTTTTTGAGAAAACATCAGTACCAGAAAAAATCCAAACTATTTTTTTCTTCACATTTTAAATTCTCAATGAAGTTCATTGATGGATAATCTTTTGCCGTTTCTCTGATGGGAGCATTATCCCGTTAATATAGATCTTCTGAAACTTCCTGGGCGTAGAACTGAAATAACTGATTTTTTATAAACCTTATAGTCAGTTTTACAGCATTAGGAGAATTCAGAAAAGACTGAAACAATAGTAATTTGACGGTACAAAGTTTAAACCGTATGGTGGATGCGACAAAACTTCCCATATATATATATATATATATATATATATATATATATATATATATATATATATATATATATATATATATATATATACACTGCGCCGCAAAATTAACGCATAATTTTAAAAATCGAAAAATCGACTTTATGAAATTTTTTAAAGCGACGCCAATGGTTCTTAATCAGGTCTTTATGATATATTTAAAATGTAGAAGTATGGAGTAGATAAAAAGCAGTATTTGTTTACAATACAGAACAAATGGTAAATAAACAAAATTCCATAAAATTGCAATTTGGCCTATGTGTGTTAAATTTGCTTCTACGCTTGTATTGGCAACGTTCAACGTTTGTAGTGTTAAAATGGCCCAAAATGCCCGTGAAAATAGGAATCTTTCGCCTGAGGAATGTGCTGTTGCCATAGCGCTTGTAGAAGAAGGCTTGTCCCAAGTTCAAGTGGCACTTCGTCTTGGAGTGACACAATCTACTGTGTCCAGGATACTGGAACGATTTCGGGAGACCAACAGCAATCAAAGAAGACCTGGACAAGGTCGCCATAGGGTGACAACAAATAATCAAGACCGATTTTTGAGATTGCAGGCAATACGAACTCGGTTTGTTACGACCACATCACTGCAGCAAGAATTTTCCCGCAGGTATAATTACCGTATTAGTAGAGATACAGTGCGAAGAAGGTTGGCCGAAGTCGAAGTTACTCCCTATCGAGCCGCAACTCGTCCCCTTCTAACTGCAGATCATCGAAGGCAGCGTCGTCAGTTTGCACAAGAACATCAAAATTGGGGAGACCGCGAATGGGGCAATGTATTGTTCAGCGATGAGTGTAGATTTTGCCGTTTTAGTGATGATCGCCGTAGAAGAGTATACCGACGTCCTGGCGAGCGATATGCCCAATGCAACATTGTCGAAACAGTAAGCTATGGTGGGGGATCTGTTATGGTGTGGGGTGGCATTAGTTTGGAGGCCCGTACAGAATTGGTTATAATTCAGGGAGGTCGTTTAACAGCTGATCGATACATAACGGATATTTTAGAACCACATGTGATACCATATGCCCCCTTTATCGGACAAGAATTTTTATTTATGCACGATAATGCACGCCCGCACGTCGCTAGAGTGGTACAAGATTACCTCCAGGACGTGGAAATTGCAACATTACCTTGGCCAGCAAGAAGTCCTGACCTTAACCCTATCGAATACTTGTGGGACAATCTAAGTCGAAGTGTTAGAGCCTTACTGCCTCCACCTAGGGACCTAAATGAGCTTTCAGTAAGGTTGACGGAAATGTGGGATGATATGGATCAGGATACAATTAGAAACCTGATTTTAAGTATGCCTAGAAGATGTGAAGCAGTAATCAGGGCAAGAGGAGGCAATACACGTTATTGATTTATTTTTTCTATTGTAATATCATTTATTTTTTTAACAATTTCTAAAATAAAATTTTTGTGTAATTGTCATTTTTTCAATATTGTTAGAAAATACTGCTTTTTATCTACTCGATATTTACACCGAGTCTAAAAACATTGAAAAGATATCATAAAGACACAATTTAAATCCATTGGCGTCGGTTAAAAAAAATATAAAAAATCAATTTTTCAATTTTTAAAATTATGCGTTAATTTTGCGGCGCAGTTATATATATATGTATATATATATATATATATATATATATATATATATATATATATATATATATATATATATATATATATATATATATATATATATATATATATATATATATATATATATATATATATATATATATATATATATGACTGAAGTTTTTATATTTGGCGGTGCTATCAGCTAAAAACCTTCTATTAGGTGTAAATAGAGATCTCTGAACTTTTAGTCCAAAAATATTAAGGTTTAGAGGGTGCTTAAATTGATTTTATTAGTAACCTCAGTGTATTGTATATTTTGCAGGATAAAAATGTAATTATATGTTGAAAACATCATTTTTTTGATGTTTCAATTGCATTGATATGTAGAACTGACAATTACGTACAAACTTAGATCACGTGCGACCACGGGAGATCAAGTAAACGCAATTATGAGCAACTAAAAGACGTTTAAAATGCACAAAGAGGCCAAATTTCGAACTTAATGGTTACTTTTCGTGGCACGCGTTATTTTTTTTCTGGTTTAAATTGCAAATATATTCTGGACTGACAATTATAAACAAATTTAGACCACATGCAATCATGAATTTGCAAGTAAAGTCAAGTTATGAGTGATTAATAGACATATAAAATTCAAAAATAAGCCAAGTTTTGTATTTAATGGTTATTTTTTTTTTGTGCACCTTATTTTTTGACGTATAAATTGTATAGGTATTCAGCACTAACAATTTTAAACAATCTTAGACCATATAAGACCATGCTCGACCAGGTAAATTTTAGTTATTTTATATTTAACTAGCCGTGCCCACTGCTCCACTCGCGTGGACTTGATTCATTGTTATCGCCACTGCTTATCCCTTAGGTTACCTAATGCAATAAAATATATCCTATAACCTGGCCAGTAAAGAAATGTATAAATATAAAAAATAACCTGTCAAGTGCAAGTTGAACTTGCACAATTAGTGTTCCGTACGTTAATTGCTTTTAAAATAAAAAAAATGTTAAGGTGGTATAAAATGATCAGTGACTTCAGAAAACACACCCCAAATGAGTTTTCAACAAAGTTTGTTCCCAATCTTTACTGAAAACTGATGATCCTGAAATGTTTGTTTTTTTATATACCAGATAAATTATTAAAGACTAGCCGTGCTCGCGGCTCCGCTCGCGTGTACTTAATTCACTACTATCGTCACTGCTTATTCCTTATGTTACCTAACGTAATAAAATATCTGCCATTATTTCCCCTTATCTCCCATTATTTCTCCTTATCTCCCATTATTTCTACTTAATTTCCATTATCTAAGCTTATCTCTGCTCATCTCCCATTATTTCTCCTTATTTCCCATTATTTCTCCTTATCTTCCATTATCTCACCTTATCTCCCATTATCTAGGCTTATCTCGACTTATCTTGCAATATTTCTCCTCGTCTCCCATTATTTATCCTTATCTCCCATTATCTTACCATAACTCCTATTACCTAGACTTATCTCTGCTTATCTCTCATTATTTCTCCTTATCTCCCATCATTTATACTTATCTCCCATTATCTCACCTTATCTCCTATTATCTAGGCTTATCTCGACTTATCTCGTAATATTTTTCCTTATATCCCATTATTTCTCCTTATCTCCCATTATCTCACCATAACTCCCATTACTTAGACTTATCTTTGCTTATCTCCCATTATTTCTCCTTATCTTCCATTATCTCTACATAATTTCCATTATCTAGGCTTATGTCTGCTCATCTCCCATTTTTTTCTCCTTATTTCCCATTATTACTCCTTATCTCTCATTATCTCACCTTATCTCCCATTATCTAGTCTTATCTCCCATTATTTATACTTATCTCCCATTATCTCACCTTATCTTCCATTATCCAGGCATATCTCGACTTATCTCGCAATATTTTTCCTTATCTCCCATTATTTCTCCTTATCTCCCATTATCTCACCACAACTCCCATTATTTAGACTTATTTCTGCTTATCTCCCATTATTTCTCCTTATTTCCCATTATTTATATCTATCTCCCATTATCTCACCTTATCTCCCATTATCTAGGCTTATATCGAATTATATAGAACATATCATAGGTACAAATTTATAAAAACACGACATTGTTCCATATTTAATGATTTAAGCAGTATATTGCAAGAGAACGCGCTAACGGTAGCCTTTTTTTTTTTCCGACTTTATTCACTATTATCGTCACTGCTTATTCCTTATGTTACCTAACGCAATAAAATATTTCCTATAACCTGGCCAGAGAACATATATATGTTTTAAAAAAAAAGTACGAAACGCACTAACGGACAGACAGACAGAGAGACGTTGCATTTTATATATATTATAGATAGATAACCTGGCCAGAGAACATATGTATGTTTTAAAAAAAAAAAGCACGTAAATCGAATAAGTGGTTCTCCAGTGATAAGCGAACTAACGGACAGACAGGCAGACAGACAGAGAGATGCTGCATTTTATATATATATGAATTAAAAAAAAAAAACACGTAAACTGGATAAGTGGTTCTCGCGTGATAAACGCAGTAATAGACAGACAGACAGACAGAGAGGCATTGCATTTTATATATATTATAGATTGTAGATTATAGATATTCCCTGCTGCATAATATTGTTCCATATTTAATGGTTTAGGCTGTGTATTGCAAGGGAACTTTTTTCCGACTTAATTCACTATTATCGTCACTGCTCATTCCCTATGCTACCTACCGTAATAAAATATAGCCTATAACCTGGCCAGAGAACATATGTATGTTTTAAAAAAAAGTACGTAAATCGGATAAGTGGTTCTCCAGTGATAAGCGCACTAACGGACAGACAGACAGAGAGACGTTGCATTTTATATATATTATAGATAATGCACTCGTGATAATTTTCGTTCAATCTGTACCCCGTGGAGAATGTTCCGAGATAAGGTAGGGGGACAGCGATTTTTCGCGATTTTTTAAAAATACTACAAAGCAAACTGTGCCCAAGTATTACATTATATATATATATATATATATATATATATATATATATATATATATATATATACGTATATATATATATATATATATATATATATATATATATATATATATATATATATATATATATTTAACTCATGTTTTTACAAGCTTTCATTTGACACCACACTCGATGACCTTCACCCCTCAAAACTAACCCCTTAAGTCAAAATTTAACTTTCAAAACTACACGGCTCTGATGAGGCCATCAATTCCTATATTAGTACCAAATTTCAACTTTCTATGTCAAATAGTTTCGGAGAAAATCGAGTGTGACAGACAAATAGACACCGAAGTGATCTGATAAGTGTTCCGTACGGAACACTAAAAAAAACACATACATCGAATAAGTAGTTCTTGAGTGCTAAGCGCACTAACGAACAGACAGATAGACAGACGAGAAACTTTGCGTTTTATAAATGTTATAGATTTTTTTGATAAATATTAAGTTAAGAATTAAAAAACACACGTAAATCGGATAAGTGGTTCTGGAGTGATAAGTGCACTAACGAACAGAGAGACATATAGACAAACAGACAGATAGAGAGATGTTGTATTTTATATATTATTATTATTATTATTATTATATAACCTGGCCAGAGAACATATATATGAATGAAAAATAAACACGTAAATCGGATAAGTGGTTCTCGAGTGATAGGTGCATTAACGAACAGACAGACCGACAGAGAGAAGTTGAATTTTATAATGATTATATTCTTTGCTACACGATATTGTTCTATATTTAACGGCAGTGTATTGCAAGAGAGCGTTCTAGCGAAAAATTTTTTTTCCGGCTCGATTCACTATTACCGTCACTGCTTATTCCCTATGTTACCTAATATAATAAAATATATCCTATAATCTGTCCAGTTACATATGTATAAATTTAAAAAAAAATAGCATGTAAATCGGATAAGTGGTTCTTGAGTGCTAAGCGCAATAACGGACTGATAGACAGACAGACAGACATTTCGTTTTATATATATTATACATTTTTTTTGATAAATATCAAGTTGTTAATGGGGAAAAAACAGCTTAAATTTTACATATTTATTTATTCAAAAAGTAAATGGTAAAAACGTTTATTAGTATTTGTCTCTTATAGATGGATATATGCTACCCTGGTTTTTTTTTTTCTACACAATTCTTGCTACATGATATTGTTCCATATTTAACGGTTTTGTTAGCTATTGAAAGAGAGCACGCTAGCGGCAAACTTTTTCCGACTTGATTCACTATTATCGTCACTGCTTACTCCTTATATTACCTAACGTAATAAAATACATCCTATCACCTAGCCCGAGTACCTTTTAAAAAAAAGCACGAGCATAAATCGGATAAGTGGTTCTCGAGTAATAAGCGCACTGACGGACAGACAGACAAAGAGAGAGACGTTGAATTTTATATATATTATAGATAACCTGACCAGAGAACATACATATGAATTTAAAAAAATCACCTAAAACGGATAAGTGGTTCTCGTGTGATAAGCGCACTAATGGACAGACAGACAGAGAGGTGTTGCATTTAATATATATATATATATATATATATATATATATATATATATATATATATATATATATACAGTAATACCCCGCTTAGCGCGACCCCGTTACGCGCGGTTTCACTATAACGCGAATTTCAAATTTCGCGCTCATGTAGTCATTAACTTCTCTATGGTCGCGGGGGGATCCCCGCTTTCTCTGAATATTCTCTTTGAAGAATTGGGAATTCCCTGTCCTTCGACTTTGTTCTATGGGGATTTCCTCGTTCGTTTCGTGTGTTCATTTGTTCCATAATGTTAGTTCGGTCGGCTGGCAGTTTTGTTTTAATATTTATTGGAGATACATACATACATAATTTAACCCTACGTTAAAAATGCCGCCTGTAAAGAAAAAAGAGCGTAAAAGCGTCACTTTGGAATTGAAGATGAAAGTGTTAAGAAGAATGGAAAATGGAGGCAAAGCAACAATTGTTGGGAGAGGTTTTGGACTCTCAGAATCGACTGTGAGAACGATTTATAAAAATCGGGAAAAAATTAAAATCTCCAGCGAAGGTTCAACACCTATAAGTGCAACAAAACTTTCTCGTTCGAGATCATCTATCTTAGAAAGAATGGAGAAATTACTGTCAGTCTGGATCGAAGATTTGAATAAGAAGAACACACCACTAAGTCAAGATCTCATATGCACAAAAGCAAAATCTTTGTATGAGATGCTGAAAACAAAAGAAGGAGAAGGGAGTGCCACTCCGACTTTTGCTGCCAGCAGAGGCTGGTTCCATCGGTTCAAGCAGCGTTCTAATCTTCACAATATCCACATAACAGGCGAGGCGGCCAGCGCGGACATTCAAGCTGCAGCTGAGTTTCCAGACAAGTTTCAAGACTTCGTTAGACGAGAGAAAATTCCTGCTTGTCTCATCTTCAATGTTGATGAGACCGCACTTTACTGGAAAAAAATGCCATCTCGAACATTCATTTCTAAGGAAGAACGTCAAGCCAGTGGTTTCAAAGCTGCGAAAGATCGACTAACACTTCTGCTGGGTGGTAATGCCACTGGTGATTTCAAACTGAAACCTTTACTAGTGTACCATTCAGAAACACCCCGTGCAATGCGAGGCACAGACAAGACAAGTCTACCAGTTGTGTGGCGATCAAACAGAAAGGCGTGGGTTACACGGGAAATTTTTCAAGAATGGTATTCTAATAGTTTTTGCCCATCAGTCAAATCATACTGTGACAGAAATGGGCTTGAACCTAAAGTTATATTACTCTTAGACAATGCCCCAGGACATCCAACCTCACTTGATACGCCCAGAGACTTAAAAGTGTACGTAAAGTTCCTTCCACCAAACACTACGTCAATATTACAACCTATGGACCAGGGAGCAATAGCAAACTTCAAAGCTTATTACCATCGCCGCACTTTTAGCCAACTAATTCATGAAACTGACGGGGAAGGAAGACAGTCTATGCGAGAGTGGTGGAAGTCATACAACATTATGAAGTCTATTCACAACATAGAAGAGGCTTGGAAGGAAGTTAAAATGAGTTGTATGAATGGGGTGTGGCGTAATCTTTGGCCAGATGTAGTGGAAGCACCTAGAAGAATTGTCCAGATGCAGAGACAAGTGCTTGAAGACATTGCTGCAATGATTGAGGGGTCTGAACTTGAAGATGTCACGGTAGAAGATCTCGTAGAACTTGTAGCAACGCACGACGATCCTATTAGCAATGAAGATCTGATCGAGTTACAGAATAATCCTATCTACGATGAGGAAGAACAAGTAGAAGAGAAAGTTTTATCTTCAGGGGAAATACAAAATGCACTTTCAAAAATTTATTCAGGTTTGGACATATTGCAGAGTATAGACAATAATGATGACCGTGTCTTGACCGTGTGTCAAACAATTAAAAACAGTGTTGGGTGTTATGAACGTATTTTACAAGAACGTAAACAAAACGTTACCCAAAAGACAATAGATGTATTTTTCCGTAAAAAATAAGAGTATGTATTGCATAAAGTGTTCTTAGAATTAAAGTGATTGATTAAAATGATTTGTATTTTTTTGTATTAAATTTTGACTATGTTTAATCATAAACCTCGATATACGCGAATTTCAGTTAACGCGATTTTTTTCGGAACGTATCCCTCGCGTAAAGCGGGGTATTACTGTATATATATATATATATATATATATATATATATGTATATATATATATATATATATATATATATATATATATATATATATATATATATTATATTCTTTGCAACTTGATATTGCTCCATATTTGATGGTTTAGGTAGTGTAATGCAAGAGAACACGCTAGCGGCCAACTTTTTTCCGACTTGATTCACTATTATCGTCACTGCTTATTCCTTATGTTACCTAACGTAATAAAATATATCCTATAACCTGACCAGAGAACATATGTATGTTTTTTAAAAAAAAGCAGGTAAATCGGATAAGTGGTTCTCGAGTGATAATCACACTAACGGACAATCCATTTCTTAGTTTTCTTGTCCTTCAAAGTAACACTCAACATCTTCCTTTCCATTGCTCGTTGGTGAACTATTGTTCTGTTAGTTAAAACCCGGCTCCATACGTTGTAGCTGGTAAGATACATTGATTATAAATTTGGGTTTTTGATCTTTAAGGAATGTTCATATTCAGTACATATTTCAATTTTCCATATGCTGCCCATCCCATACGTATCCTTCTTTCTATTTCAAGCTGCTGGTTTTCCTTTCCCATCGTTATTATTTGGCCCAGATAGATGTACGTGTTTATTTTTTCTATTGTTGAATGTTCAATCACTATATTTTCATTATTGGTGTCTTCGTTACTCATGTACTTTGTCTTGGAGAAATTTATGTCAAGTCCCACTTTTCCTGCTTAGTGGGGAAGATCTGTGATCATCTGGATAATTTCATTCTTATTGTTTGCTATAATTACAATGTCATCTGCGAATCTCAGGTTGTTTAGCCTATCGCCAGCTCTCAGAAGGCCATTTTCGTCCCAATTCAGTTCTTTGAATGATCTTCTAAGATCATTGTAAATAACTTAGGCGATATTACATCGCCCTGCCTTACTCCTCTGTCCACTGGGACCTTGTTTGTCAGTTCTTGGTTTTCCATAACGTTGAGTGTTGCTCGTTCATATATTCTGGCTATCAGTTCGCTGTATCTGTGGTCTATACGAGCATTTCTAAGAGCTCCTATAAGCGCCCACTGTGCCGAAAGCCTTGCGAAAATCTACAAATGTGAGCCACATCGGTATACTATATTCGGTGGCCTTCTCGATTAGTATTCTCAATGTGTGCAAGTTCTCAATCGTACTGAAGCCTGATCTGAATCCAGCCTGTTCTATCGGTTGGTATAATTCCATTTTGTGTTCCAGTCTGTTTGTTATGATACGTGAGAACAGCTTGTAAACTTGGGAAAGTAAACTAATTGGCCGGTAGTTTTCTAGGTTTTCGGGGTCACCTTTTTTGTATATTAAGATGACTATGGCGTTTTCCCAGTCTTCTGGTATATTTCCACATTTGAGGCATTCATTAAAAAGATCTTTTAATTCATTCATTAGGGTTTCACCTCCGCATTTTAGCATTTCAGGTATAATAACATCCTCTCCAGCCGCCCTTCCACTTTTCATCTGTTGTAAGGCTTTTTTAACTTCATCCATTTCTATGTCAGGAATTTCTTCGGAGTTGACATTAATTACTCTTTTGTCTGTTGATGAATTGTCCTTTTCAACTACGACATTTTGGACTTTTGAATCGTAGAGGTCTTGATAGAAAGTTGTAATTCTGTTCTGGATCTTTTTCTTGTAATTGATTACGTTTCCTTCTTGGTCCTTCAATTTAATTATCTCACTTTTGCAGGCGTTCGCTCTTCTAAAAACTTTTAATCTTTTGTTTTTCTCTATAAGATCTTTAACCATGTTTTCTTTGTATTTGTTTATGTCTTCTTTAACCGCTTTTCGTACTGTCTTATTCAATTCTGCATATTCGACAGTTAATCTTTTTCCTTCGTGTATAAGTTGTCATCGTTGTTCCAACATTCTTTTTGTTTCTTCACTGAGCTTGTTATTCTTTCGCCTATTTTTTCTGCGGTGGTCTTGAGTGTTTCAATTATTTTTCTGTTTCTTTCGTCTATACTTGCTCCTGTAGTTAATGTGTTGTTATTAAGGTTGGCTGTAATCTGTTTTTGGTATTGTTCTACGTTTTCTTTTAGTATTTGTCTGTCTGTTTTATTTGTTTTCTTGTTGTGTAAACGTTTTCGTTCGAGTCTTTTGTTAAAAAATACCTTTGCTCTGACCAGCCTATGATCGCTACCCGTTGTAAATCTATTTAGGACCTTCACGTCTGTTACTATGTTCTTATGTGTTGTTAGTGCATAATCAATTTCATTTCTTTCTCACCATCAGGACTAATCCATGTCCATTTCCTCTTCTCCTTTTTCTGAAAGAAAGTGTTCATATTATAGAGTTTCTCCTTTTCCAGAAATGTCATCAGCATATGTCCTCTGTTGTTCCTCTCTCCAAGACCAAAATTTCCTATATAACTCTCTGTATTTTCTGCTTTCTTTCCTATCTTGGCGTTAAAGTCTCCTATTACCAATATATGCTTTGTTCTGTCTTCGTGAAGCGCCTGAGATATTTCCTCATAAAATTCTTCTGTTTTATGATCTTCATGACTTGTCGTAGGAGCATAGACCTGTATTACTTTTAGTGTTAAGGTGTTGTTCAACCTTATTGTTATGTATATAACTCTATTAGATATTGCTTGGAATTTTTCAGTATATGGTATTAGTCTTCTGTGTATCAATAATCCAGTTCCTCCATTACTGTTATCTTCGTAGCCTTTGTTGAAGAGCAAGTGTCCCGTAGGTAACTTCAGGCAGTATTCTCCTTTTTTACTTGTTTCTGAAATTCCTAATATGTCCCATTTAATATTTTTAAGTTCATGGTCCAGTTCTTCCAATTTTTCCTCACTTCCAATTGTTCTCGCATTATAGGTCGCTATGTATAGTCGGCAGCCTGGTCCAACCCAGAGATTCTTAGCACCCCCTGTTCGAACCCTGTTCTGACCGCTGCCTTGGTCGGAGTTACTCAAACTGCTGGGGACTGGGGGCCTACTATAAAGTTTTCGTTCCATAGATTTATGAGAGGTTTTGGCCATAAAACACCACGTGGGCCAGACGTCTTGGTGAGTGGAAAGGAAAATAGGATTTGGGAAGGAAACTGGTAATTTATGGATATAAAAGGTTGGGACAAGATTCCCCTTCAAGAAACGCGTGAAAGAGAATCAAGGTTCGCGTGGGCAGGGTTGCTTCCCTGAACTAGGTCTGTGTTCCACTGGGATCGTGAAGAGAGTAACTACCCGCTACCCGCATATATATATATATATATATATATATATATATATATATATATATATATATATATATATATATATATATATATATATATATATATATATATATATATATATATATATATATATTATATATATATATATATATATATATATATATATATATATATATATGTATATATACAGTGTGACAATTTAAGGTCGCATCATATGGGATTTTTTTTTTAAATAATCACTTTAGCCCAGATCTGGTTATGGCATCCATTTGTGTTTCAAATAATATCAGAAATAAAGTATAGTAAGTCATTTTTACGCATGACGTCACCTGTCAAAAATGACATTTTCGTAAATATTTTTGAAGAAAACGTATAATTTGGCCAAATTATAAGAAAGGTTATTAGACAAAATGGTTTATTTTCTGATTCTAGATCCGTTTATCAAATTTCAAAGTCCTACTACGATTTTGAATTTTTGCGGCTTTTTGACATTTCGGCAATTGTTTTTCATCTTGATTTATTGCAACCTTATTTAAATCATTTAATTTGTCAAAAACCAGGCACCTATAATCCATTTAAGAACAAAATAAAGTCGTGTCCATAATTTTTTTATAGAATATTAAAATTCACACATTAACATGAATCATATTTGATGCAAAGTTCGATTGGCTTTTGTTTTTAAATAGAAAAATGTTTCTCGCTTACGTATTTTAATAGTGGACACACTTAAATGTTTGTAAATTAACACAAATCTTACATTTTGATCTTTTTAGTAATGCATTTAAATATTTAACAATGTAATATTTCTTACTATAAACGCCAAATTAACAACTTGCTGCTTTATTCTATTTGTTTTTTTTTTTATATACTTCAGCTAAAACTACAATAATGCATTCTAGATTCTAATTAGCAACCGTAATAAAAATATTACACATATTCTAGTTATTAATTTCGCAGTTACGCGTTAATAATACCACCGAAAAATTACATTAAAATTCTTTCGATGTCATTGTTGCCTAACTGCTAATTTAAAATAAAACCAGCCATATTTTAGTCGTGGCTATCAAAATTAACGTTCGCAAAATTAGAAAGACCCTTTATGGTTGTGCCGATTTCCTCCTGAAAACTTACCTTCTACAGGAAAAAGAGTTAAATCGAAAAATTAACACGCTAAGCAAAACTCGATATTTCTATGCGTTTATTAATAGTAGGCCCTGGAAACAATTGAGAAATAGAGATCGCAATATGGTGTCGTAAGCTGTCAAATATTTAGTTAGCAATTCAAACTAGAATGGAAAGAAACAGATGGTGTCACAACATGGTTTCTCTTCTAGAAAAAATTTAAATTGTTTTATTGTGTGGGGAAAATACACCTCATCGCACTGTTGCAAATGTTTTTAACGAGCGTCATTCTGAAAAAAACTTGCAACAATCTACTGTGAGTCGAATTATAAAAAGTTTAAATCAACTGGATCTGTGGGAAATGTTTTCCGAAAAAATCGTGTTGCACGTAAACATACCGAAGATACTGAGTTAGATGTGTGCTTAAATGTAGTGGAAGAAGGCAAAACCAGTGTTAGAACTATTTCGAAGTCTAAACCGGAGATCGACAGGGAAAGTGTACGTAAAATTTTACACAAAAATAAATTTAAATCGTACAAACTGAAATTGATAAACACTCTACAGGACAGAGATTTTAATATCCGGTTGTTATTTTCATTCTGGCACTAAGGAAAAATAGACTCCAAATTTCCGTACAATGTCTCATGGACTGATGAAGCTACGTTTACTTCTGACGGAATAGTAAGTTCACAGAATAGTCGATGATGGGCCCAAGAAAATCCAAACTTCGTAATTGAGTGTTGTGACCAATACTCGTTTAAAACTAACGTTTGGTGTGGCATTGTAAATAACCAAATATAAGGCCATGTTTTTTTAGACATAATTTAAACTCACAACGATATTTAGATTTTTTAAATAACGAAATTTTAGAAGTTCTGGATAACATGGTTAGATGGTTCACCAATATACAATACTTTGCTAGTACGAAACACTTTAAATGAACTATTTCATGGCAGGGTCATTTGGCAAAATCAGGATAACTGTTGGCCACCTCGATCGCCCGACATCACCTCACTGGATTTCTATTTATGGGGTTATCTCAAACAAAAAGTATACAAGTTTAGACCATTTAGAGATATCGATCATCTAGAAACTATAGTTATGCAGTATGTTCAGGAGATACCTTCCGAGTTTGTGAAAAATTCCGTCAAAGAAATTTCTAGAAGAACCATTCGTTGCATTGAACGAAACGGTGGACACACCGAAGTGTAGAATATAGCAATACACCTGTATTTGATACAAAGTATTTATTAAATAGGTTAAAATAGCCAATTGTTTATTTAGCGTTTATAGAAAGAAACATTACATTCTTGAAACTTTAAATACATTACTAAAAAGATCAAAATGTAAGATTTGTGTTAACTTACAAACGTTCAAGTGTGTTCACTATCAAACTACGTAAGCGAGAAATATTTTTCTATTTAAAAACAAAAGTTAATCGAATTTTGCATCAAATATTCAATAAAAAAATTATGGACACGACTTCATTTTGTTCTTAAATAGATTATAGGTGTTTTTGACAAATTAAATGATTTACCATAAATAAGGTTGCAATAAATCAAGATGAAAAACAATTGCCCGAAATGTCAAAAAACTGTCAAACATTCAAAATTGTAGTAGGCCGTTGAAATTTGACAAACAGATCTAGAATCACAAAATAAACCATTTTGTCTAATAACTTTTTTTAAAATTTTTATACGTTTTTTTTTCAAAGTTTTTAAGAAAATGTCATTTTTGACAGGTGACGTCATGCGTAAAAATGACTTACTATACTTTATTTCTGATATTATTTGAAGCACAAATGGATGCCATAACCAGATCTGGACTAAAGTGATTACTTAAAAAAAATCCCATATGATGCGGACTTAAATTGTCACACTGCATATATATATATATATATATATATATATATATATATATATATATATATATATATATATATATATATATATGTTTGGTGTCAGTTAAGAAAGTAAATAAGTAATTTTATTTTTAAAATGTACTGTCACAAAGTAACGGATCGATCAATCAACTCTTCAAGATTTCTTAACTTTAGCCGGGTTGTCAAACATATATGTGGTCCGGCGTCATGATGAAAGTTAATGTCTATTCTGGCCGCTCGCTCTCTCTAAATTAATTGCAAAAGTCTGGTTAATTGCTGAGAGTAGAAATTCGAATCAGTCGTTTGGCTAGGTATACGATTCCCTTGGTTTTAATCGTGGCTTTGGCAACATTTGTGCGGGTTCATTATACTTCGACTACAAGCTTTTTCACACATTATTATCACACATAATTCATTTTTTCATTCCCCGTAATGAGATCTTTTAAAAATGAATCTTTCTGGTTCCATTGTAATAATGTTTCTCAAATGGAAAATTCGTAAATTAAATTTTTCATGGTTAAATCATGTGGTAGCCAAACATTGGGTTTGTTTTTGTATCTAGTATTCTCCAAATAGTTTAAAACTATTTGATTATTGATATTCAATCCACTAGCAATCTCATTATTGCGTATGTATCGATTTTGTTCAACTTGTTCAGTGTTTAGCGACCAGAGCAAAGTGCATATTTGACATCGATATTTCCAATACTACAGAGAACGAACAATGTAATGACTGTTGTTTTTGATAAAGTACCTTGACAGTAAACAGCACAAATTTTTTTCCGATCCTGCCCAGTACTTTTTTGTTTATCGTAGTAAAATTGCAAAATAAAGGGAAATTTTTTTTACGTTGTAGCTTTAGAATAATCAGTAAAATTTGCATGTTTTTTTTATTTGTTTTCTAAAAAGTCATTTTTTAATGAGCAAACCCAGTAGTATTATCAAAGATATCTGCGCAAATAAGGCCCAAGGCTTTTTCGAAAATCTATTATTATATTAGTTAACTGAACTCAATAAATCTACATAATAGTTTTCATAACTACAGCAAAGCTTTCCTCCTATGGCCAGAGGATTTAATAAGGTATTTAATAATGTGGAGCTTATGTTAGTATATAACTCAAAATAAATATAATAATAATAAAATTATAAAAATAATAATAAACACCTTAAAAAAAAATAGTTATATTTTTATATAAAAAAGGAGACCCTAGCAATTTGGAGAACTACTCGTATAGGCCAATAAGTCTTCTATCGCAAATATACAAACTATTCATTTGAATAATCACAAATCGATTAGACAAGAATTTGAAAATTACCAACCCAAAGAATAAGCAGGCTTCCATCTACACACGGTCAGATAACTTTTAGAAAAGGAACACAATATCACAGCCTGGATGGCACTTGTCGACTTCCAGAAAGCCTTCGATACAGTGGAATACTGGGCAATTGAGAAAGCCTGATAAACGCAAGAGTCGTTTAAAGGTATATTAACATACTGACAAAAGTCAATGAACAATCAAAACTTAAAGTGAGATTACACCTGGATACTAAGGAAGCAAAAATAAAGAGGGATGTTAGACAGGGTAACATCATATCACCCAAAATATTCATCCTAGTACTAGAAAATATCTTCAAGAGCATTCACTGGGAAAACAGGGGACTTAACATCTCCGAAGAGAGACACAACAACTTAAGATTTGCTGATGATATCGCACTTTTTGCCGAACATGAAATCGAATTGAAAGAAATGCTCCAGGAATTACAAACTGAAACAAGAAAGGTCGGTTTAGAGATAAACATCACAAAAACTAAATTCATGACGAACGAAGAAATAACCATTAATGACGTAATATCCACACAAGGATCACAAGTGGAAAGGGTGGATTCATATGTACATTCGGGACAGAAAGTTACACTCGGAAAAGTGAATCAAGAACTGGAAGCCAATTGAAGGATACGCCTGGGGTGGGCGGCTTACGGTAAAATGAAACAAGTCTTTCAATCTAAACTGCCTTTAAAACTTAAAAGTAAAGTATATAACGAATGCATTCTACCAATGTATGGTAGCGAAACTTGGATTCTGACACGGAAAACTGTTAGAAAATTGCAAGTTCATCAGAGAGCAAATGAAAGGAAAATCCTGGGGGAGCGAATTTCACTTAGGGAGTGCAAACCAAATGATTGGATCAGGAAAAAAACAGAGGTCCACGACATAATTGAGAGAATAGCTTCCCTCAAGTGGAACTGGGCTGGCTATGTGGCCAGAAATACTGATAAATGGAGTGGAAAAGTGACCAGATGGAGACCATGGGGAAAAAAGGAAGTACTGGCGGACCTCAACAACGTTGGTATAAAATATCAGCCGGGCTCAATTGGTATCAAATTGCTCAAAACAGGTACATATAGAGAGGCCTATATCCAAAGGATTGAGAATGGCTAGAAGAAGAAGACGATATATATATATATATATATATATATATATATATATATATATATATATATATATATATATATATATATATATACATATATATATATATATATATATATATATATATATATATATATATATATATATATATATGTATATGTGAGAGTCGTTACCCCTTAAAATTCTGTATTGTACCTAATGTTATTCACTTCCAACATGTCAAGGTTATATCTAAAATAGATATATTTCTTAACAGCAACCACTAATTATATAAATTTACTTTTCTAAAATACTAGTTATTCGAATAACTTTGCCCAGTATGATTGTATCAGTCTGCATATGGGAAACAGAACTGAAAAAAGCATCATTATAAATGAAAAGACAATGTTTTGTAGAAAAATATAAATATTTTCCATTTATTTTATGGATTTGATACTGATTTGCTAAAGCTTACTTTAAATTACTTTTTTTAATTTCCTTTTACTTATAGCCTAGTCGTCAGAGGCAAATTTTGACGAAAATGTTAACAGGCTGCATTTTGGCATACAGGTAGTTTTTTGAACATAAAATACGATAAAAAAAAAGTTTGCTGCTCTAAAGTATACGCTAAGAAGATATCGAAAAACTAATAACACTACATGAAAGAACGACAAATTTTAGAAAAAAATAATATATAGATTATTTTTTTGGTTTGATCGTAATCGTAACTAAAAAAATTGTCCGACTTATTTCGAGTATTTCGTACGGCTTTGAACGTGAGATTGCCGTCGGCGCACTATATTAGGCAAATTTTCATATTTTAAAACTCAAGGAGGGCATTTTTAATTATTCTTATATTGAAACTTAATATATAGTAATGATATGTGCACAAGGATTTTTTAGTACTATATTTTATTAAATATTTGTAATTTACTGTATGCCCGTTAAAATCATGCAACCAAAAATTTCATTTTAATTGTTAATAGTTATAAAGCACCAAAAATAAAAACCATTAGTACCATGAGAAAGCTAAAAGTCTCCTCTTCAAAAAACTATCTTTTAACTTTTTTTTACACTCTGAAAACAAGTAATATCGATCAACCTTCTAGCAGTGCGTGTAGACTTTCAAATCAACTTGTTTGGCGCGGTTGAATTACCTATCCGAATTTTTAATAAATTCTCATGCTAATAAAAAAAATCTGGAAAGAAAAATATATACCACTTTTTTGGAAAATTTGCCGTTCTTTCACGTGGTCCTATTGTTTTTTCGATCTCTTTTTATTTTTCGAGATATTACCGAAAAACCTAATTTTTGATTTTGTTTTTGATTTTGTGGGCTTAGCGTATATCAATCAAACTTTAGCAAGCTTTCTACATCCAAAAAACTACCTGTGTACCAAAATGCAGCATGTTAGCATTTAATGAGAGTACAAAACTCCTGGGTTATTAATCCACAGAAATAAAGTAATGTTTGATTCAATTGAAATAAGGGTTGCATATTCTATAAACGGGACACGACAGGGGAAACTGTTATTTACTGGTGAGTAGATAATTGTCATGGTTATACCTAGATGGGCTTTGACATTTTTCTTTTTAGTGTTCCGTACGGAATACTTATAAGATCACTTCGATGTCTGTCCGTCTGTCTGTCCGTCTGTCCGTCTGTCCTTCTGTCTGCCCGTCTGTCTGTCCGTCTGTCACACCCGATTTTCTCCGAAACTATTTGTCATAGAAAGTTGAAATTTGGTAGTAATATAGGAATTGATGGCCTCATCAGAGCCATGTAGTTTTGAAAGTTAAATTTTGACTTAAGAGGTTAGTTTTGGGGGGTAAAATCGGAAGTGAAAAAAAATTTTTTTTACTAAATAATCGAGTGTGATGTCAAATGAAAGCTTGTGAAAACACGAGTAAAAAATATATATATAATGTAATACTTGTGCGCACTTTCCTTTGTATTATTTTTAAAAAATCGCGAAAAATCGCTGTCCACCCGCCTTATCTCGGAAAGTACTTATCAAAAAATTTTGAAAAAATTCTGGAATATTCTCCACGGGGTGTAGATTGAAAAAAAATTATCACGAGTGCATTACCTGTAATAATTTATCGGGTATATAAAAAAAACAGAAATTTCAAGGTCATCAATTTTCAGTAAAGATTGGAAATAAACTTTGTTGAAAACTTATTTGGGGTGTATTTTGTGAAGTCACTGATCATTTTATATCACCGTAACATAATTTTGACTTAAGGGATTCGTTTTGAGGGGTGAAATCGGAAGTGAAAAAAAATTTTTTTTACTAGGTCAACTAGTGTCAAATGAAAGCTTGTGAAAACACGAGTAAAATATATATATATATATATATATATATATATATATATATATATATATATATATATATAAAGGGTGATTCATTTAGAGGTACTTTTTGTGATGAGGATTTAATTGCAGATTGCGCATGCGTCGTGTCAACTGATGTGGCATTCTTGTTCAGTAGTGTTTGACAATTCATAATGGAAAGACTTAGCCCGGCACAGCGTCTACAAATTGTTCAACTTTATTACGAAAATGGGCGTTCTACGAGGAATGTGTATTGAGCGCTTAGAGCAACTTATGGTCCACATAATCGGCCTACCGAACGCACAATTCGCTCTACCATCAATAAGTTTGAGACCCAATTTTCATTATTGGATAATGCTCGACCGATTAGACCACATCCAGCACGTAGTAAAGAAAATATAGGAGCGGTAGCGGAGAGTGTACGCGAAGACCGTGAAGTGTCGATTCGTCGCCGTTCTCAACAGCTTGGCCTGTCATATTCAACAACTTGGCGTATTTTACGTAAGGATCTTTCTTTAAAAGCATACAAAATTCAACTAGTGCAACAACTGAAGCCGACCGACCTTCCGAATCGTTTCCGTTTTAGTCGTTGGGCTCTTGACAAGCTTGCAGAAGATCCACTGTTTTCGAGAAAAATTTTGTTCACCGATGAGGCCCATTTTTGGCTTAATGGGTTCGTGAGTAAACAAAATGCCCGTATTTGGGGTGATGAACAACCTGAAGAGGTTCAAGAGCTGCCATTAAATCCAGAAGAAAACAACTGTTTGGTGTGGTTTATGGGCCGGTGGAACAATCGGTCCATATTTCTGTGTGTGTGAATGGTGACCGTTATCGCGCCATGATAACAGACTATTTGATGCCAGAAATTGAACCCCTGGTCTCGACGAAATTTGGTTCCAACATGATGGCGCCACTTGCCATACAGCCCGTGAAACCATGGCTTTACTGCGAGAGCAATTCGGCGAACAGATCATTTCACGCTTTGGACCAGTGAATTGGCCGGCTAGATCATGTGACATCACACCTCTTGACTTTTTCCTTTGGGGCTATGTAAAGTCCAAAGTCTACATGGATAAGCCAGCTACAATTGAGGCATTGGAGGCAAATATTACTCGAGTCATTGGCCAAATACCACTCGAAATACTCACACGCGTCATAGAAAATTGGAACTTCAGAATGGACGTTGTTGACCGTAGTCGCGGACAACATTTGAAAGAAATTATCTTTAAGAAATAATCGTAAAGAATGGTTCTTTTATATGATAATAAAGATTATAAAATAAAATTGTTTTTATTAATTTTTTTTTATTTAAAAAAAAAGTACCTCTAAATGAATCACCCTTTATATATATATATATATATATATATATATATATATATATATAATGTAATACTTGCGCACACTTTTCTTCGTATTACTTTTAAAAAATCGTGAAAAATTGCTGTCCCCTACATTATCTCGAAAAGTACTGATCAAAAAATTTTGAAAAATCCCTGGAATATTCTCCACGGAGTATAGATTGAACGAAAATCATCATTACCTTTAATAATTTATCTGGTATAGAAAAAAAAAAACAAAATTTCAAGGTCACCAGTTTTCAGTAAAGATTGAAAACAAACTTTGTTGAAAACTCATTTGGGGTGTGTTTTGTGAAGTCACTGATCATTTTATACCACCCTAACAAAATTTTTTATGTTAAAAACAATCAACGTACGGAACACTAATTGTGCAAGTTCAACTTGCACTGGACCGGTTTTTTATTCTTAGAGACTATAGTTTAATTAAATGTATTTTTTGGCATATTCTATAAACCCGACACGGCAGCGGAAACTGTATGACATTTACTGGTGAGTAGATAATTGCCATGGTTATACCTAGACGGGCTTTGACATTTTTCTTTTTTATTCTTAGAGGCTATAGTTAAATTAAATGTATTTTTTGGCATATTTAATTTACAGCCGTTAACATGCTTACATGAATCCGTAGAAATGTATAAATATGAATGCTTGCAAAAAACTACCTGTGTACCAAAATGCAGCATGTTAGCATTTAATGAGAGTTCAAAACTCCTGGGTTATTAATCTACAGGGGAAATTGTATGTCATTTACTGGTGAGTAGATAATTGCCATGGCTATACCTAGACGGGCTTTGACTGAATAATTTAATTAAATGTATTTTTTGGCATATTTATTTTACAGCAGTTAATATACTTACATGAATCCGCAGAAATGTATAATATGCATGCTTTAAAATAAAATCCAAATTTTTCTTCATAAAAATTAATCCACTAAGTTCAAATACTGTGAGAATACAACTTATAAATATATTTATCCATAATGCTTTATTTGCTCTTTCATCTTTAAGAGATACCTCAAAAATATACGGCGGCAAATAATTGAAATATTTTTTAGCTACAAAAAACACATATTAATGAAATATACTAATATCATTGTTGTTTCTGATAAATAGATGGCATGAAGTATTTTTAAAAAAAGGTAAAAATGGGCTTCTTTAAGAAAACAATTGCCCTTTTAAAAGAGTGGCCTCTACCTAGCCGGATTGAATAATAAACACTGCAGGTGGAAATAAATTGAAACAAAATATATTTATAAAAAGAATATTTGAATATTTTGCTAAATAATTGATTTATTATGTTATAAAAATGTTTAATTTTATATCTATTACAAAAATTAATTAAACGAATTCATCTACAATTTAAATTAGATTAGGTTAATTTTTTTTTGTTCTAAGAGGTGACGAACAAGATAAAAATTTAATCGAAATGATGTTATACACATTTTTTTCGTGCTAACAAAGTTAATTTTCTTCATCTTCTTCTTTTCAGCCTGCTCTCATCCATTCCTCGAGGTAGGCCTCTCCCAAATCTTTTTATCTGTCCCTGTCCAGAGTCGGTCTGCTCCAATTTTTTTCCTGCGATATTCTGGATGTCGTTTCGCCACTTTCTTTGAGGTCTTCCCACACTTCTCTTACCCTCCCTTGGGCCCAATGCTGGAAGTTTGTAGGTATTCTTTCTCGCTACATGGCCAACCCATCTCCACTTTAGTTAACTCGCTCTTTCCAGAGCATCGGTCAACCATGTTCTTCTCCCGATTTCCTCATTTGGTATTCTGTCTCTCAAACTCACTCCCAGCATAGCTTTCTACTTTGCACGCTACGTCACTCAAGTCTGTTCATCGACTTACGTATTAGCGACATCGTTTCGAGACCGTATATGAGAACTGGCAGTACATACGTTTTCCTTTTGAGGTTTACAGGGATATCTCGTGATTTGAAAATAAACCTGATTTTACCTAAAGCTTCCCAACCAACACCCATTCTTCGAGAAATTTCTGCTGTTTAGTTCTTCTTTCCTAGTAGTATTTTTTTGTCCAAGGTATATACAGTCAGTCCAAAAAGTCTCCATACACCACCTGCTTTCTATACTGTTTTTCCGTTATGTTTAACTAATTAATTGGAACTATGAGAAAAAATGTTTAAATTAATAATTGAGTGTTAACCAAGGAGGATTAGTATTGAAAACTAGTACGGAAAATTTTATTTAGAAGTTATATCATTGTTTTAAAAATGTAATCAAAATTACTATCAAAAAAGCCTCCATACACTCAAAAAGAGCGAGAGAAATTGTGAAATTCTATTTCAAGTTCGAAAGATCATAATTAATTTGTGGAAAGATGGAAAATCATAGAGAAATATAGGAAAAATTGTTAAAAAGTCGCAGTATAAATCAATGGATTCCTATAAAATTCGACCACGCTCCAGTCGTTCCAAGAAACTGACTCCACGTGAAGAGGCCAGTATTCTTAGGCAACTAATTATAGATCTCAAGAAAAGTGCACCAAAATTAGAAGAAGAAGTACGGGAACTATTTTCGAAAAATCTTTGTTCACAAACAATGACAAATTGTTTACACAGGGCAGGCTATAATGGGTGCGCTGCCAGGAAGAAGCCGTTAATTTCGGAAGCTAATCGTAAAAAGCGATTAGCTTTTTCTAGGGAATACATTACTCCTCTTGAATTTTGAGAATCTGTAATCTTTATTGATGCAACTAAAATTAACCTCTTTGAGTCTGAGAGCAGAACTAAAGACAAGGGAGTGTGTTCTGCTTTGGGGATGCATGTCCACTGAAGGAATTGGAAATTTACATTTTATTAATGGTAACACGGATCAGCATGTTTATCTGAACATTTTGAGAGACAATTTAAGAGAAAGTGTCCAAAAATTAGCACTCGAAAAAAGATACATTTTCCGACAGGACAATGATCTGAAACATAACGCAAACTTAGTGCGAGAATGGATGATCAGTAATATGAGACAGCAGCTTCATACACCTCCGCAGTCCCACGATGTTAACCCCATTGAGCATTTATGGGAGGAACTTAAACGGCGCGTTCGCAAACATAATGTTTCAAATAGATGGATGGATGGATGGATGGATGGATGGATGTTATGGGGTCAGGGCGCATCGACTGCTAGGTCATTTAGCGCCCCTATATATATTTGGATAGTTATACAACGAAGTTAATCTCTTTTAAATAATTTTTAATATTTGCTTGGAGTGAGTCGAATGATGTTATTAAAAGCGATAGGTTAGATGGAATTTGGTGTTTGTCTCTGATAGGTTTAAGACGTGGAATCTCAATTATGTGGGAGACTGTTAATCGAGAATCGCAAAAGAGACATGTAGGGGCTTGGTCATTTAGTCAAAGGTATCTATGAGTACTATACGTATATCTTATGGCCAATCTATTCATCCGGACATTTTCCTTTGTGATCATGTTTAAGGAGTTGAGGGGAGGGTAGACCAAAGGTTTGATGGGCCATAGTTTATTATCAGAGGGTATTAGATCCCAGTCAAGTTAAAATAAGGAACGAAAAGTATGATTAAGGAGGGAATTGTGACTGGGGATTCAGTAGAAAGCAATTTTACGATATTTTAATTTTGCAGTATAACATAGGTCCAAGATCTGGCGAACATAGTTGTATTTTGGTTTTTGGGATTTTATGGAGGTAAGAGCGCTATAGGAGTCAGAGATAATTAGTATGCGTGTAACAGATCTGAGAGTTAGAGCGCGGCGTATGGCCTCTTTAACTGCTAGAAGCTCAGCGGTAAAAATGGAAGTATACGAAGGGAGTCCAAACATTTTGTTAGTTTGAGAAGTAATGAAAGAAGCACCTACCCCCTTGTTTGTTTTGGATCCATCGGTATAGAGTAGAGTATAATTGGGATAGTGAGTTACCATTCTTTCCAGAAATATTTGTCTAAGTAATGGATTTGGAGTACAGTTCCAATTAGTTGTTAAACATAACAGAAAAGTAGTATCAAAAGCAGATGGTGTATGGAGACTTTTGGGAGTGACTGTATATTTAGATATGTTCTCTAATGGCCGATTTTTTTATCGCAATCGTTATTTGCTCTGGGCCTGCTCAGATTTATTTCCAGTCCGATTCGTGACGATGCATGATGCAGTTCTTCCAACATAGTTGTTAATTCACTGGCTGTAGTACCGATTAGAGTGATATCGTCCTCAAATCGTAGATTATTAAGTCGTGTTCCATCTATGTTCATTCCGTTATTTTGCCAGTCTAAGTTCTTAAAAAGTCTTCCAGGGCCAGTGTGAACATTTTTGGCAAGATCGTATCTCCTTGACGTACTCCTCTTTTTATCGGTATTTTTGGGGTCTTGTCTTCATTTACGCATTATCATAGAGTCGAGTATCTGGTGTCTATCCTAGCGTTATCTAGGGCTTTTAAAACTCACTATATTTCTATAGAATCAAAGTCTCTCTGATAGTCTACGAAAACCAAGTGTACGGGTATATTATATTCCGTGGCTTTCTCAGTTAGCGTACTTCACTACGTGATGGTCTATTGTGATGAATCTCATCCGAAATCCAGCCTGTTGATGTAAATCCATCTTGTGCGTCAGTCTATCAGTTATTATTTTTGTAACCAACAGCAAAGCTAATACATTCTATAAAAATAAAAAGAAATAATACATTTTATGTAATTTTATGACTTAAAATTTATTTCAGCAACTTTGGACTTAAAAAGCATATACCAGGTGTACAAGTATGAAATGCGGATTTTTTTTCTAAAAAAACATATTAAATTCGGAAGAATGATAAAAAGTGCTCCATCGCTTGTTATACATTTTTCCTATCTTGTGGGCAATTTGTGAATACCACGCCAGTAAAAATCTTCCCCTTTTGCTGCGAACCATTCATCGAGCTATTTTTTCACATCTTCGTACAAACCAAAGCGCTGCTCAGCAAGTGCGTGACCCATCGATGCAAACAAGTGGTAATCGGAAGGCGCCAAGCCTGGGGAGTAAGCCGCATGGGGTAGAACTTCCCAGCTGAGTGCTTCTAACGTGTCGCGAACTGGTTTTGCCGTATGTGATGGAGCATTGTCATGAAAAAAAAATGACTTGTGTTCAAATCGGTCAACTGTTGTTGGTAACGTTTAGTATTAACCGTTTCCCCAGGTTTTAATAGCTCATAATAGACCACGCCCCTCTGGTCCCACCAAACACAGAGCATCGTCTTTCTGCTAAAGCGATTCGGCCTTGCGATCGATGTGGATGGTGCGCCTGGATCTACCCATGATTTTTTGAGCTTGGGATTCTCAAAATAAATCCACTTTTCATCCCCTGTAACTCTACGATGCAAAAACGACTTCGTTTTGTACCGAGCGAGTAAAATGTCACACGTGTTTTTGCGCTTTTCCATTTACCTGTCGTTCAACTCATGTGGTACCCATCTACCGGTCTTCTGAACCTCTCCCATCTCTCGTAGCCGATTGGAAACAGCTTGTTGACTAACGCCCAATTGCACGACGAGTTGTTTTTCTGTTTGCGAATCATCTTCGTCCAACAATGCTTGCAATTCCACATCTTCGTATTTTTTTGGCGGTTTTCCACATTTCTTATCTGCAACATCGAAGTCACCACTTTTGAAACGCCGAAACCATCGTTCACACGTATCTTACGATGGAGCGTGTTCACCATAAGCTTCTCGAAGTAATCGGTATGATTCAACAGCAGTTTTCTTCAAATGAAAACCAGAAATTAATGCTGTTCGCGAATGCTCTCGACATATTGAACACAACAACACAACACTATGCACACACTTTTCCAATTTATCACTCATGCGCATCTGACACTTGTTGATGACACAACAAAATGGCGTAGTGTCAAATCTTTATAGCACAAACTGCATTGGTGCACCATCTGTTGTCTGAAATCCGCGTTTCATATTCGTACACCTGGTATAATTTTATCCTTATTTCACAATTCTTGCCCATAGTACAGACTTTTTTTAACGCTAGATTTATTAATATGCAATTATTTCAAAGTTGTATGCGTATTTGTTTACTTTAGAACCTTTTTTAATATGAAGAAAACGTTAATTTTTTAGTTAAAATCGCCTGTTATTATGGCACTATATTGTCTAATGTGAGTGTGTAATAAATAATTATATAGATAATTTACTTACAGTCCGTCAACTAAGAACGTTTCCGCAATAATTCATTTTTTGGTTGCTGCGATTCTGGCGATTCAACAAAAAAATCGGTAGAGGGAACCTTGGTCAACGATGCATTTTAGTAAATGTATCAGTCGATTCCGAACTCTCGTCGAAATCACGTAAAAAAAATGAGTCACTTGTTTGCGCACCGGTTCGAGATAGTCTTTCTTTATTCCCAGCCAAAGGGGCCTAAAATGACATTCTGCAGCCGTTAAATATATTAAAAAGTCGATGTCGTTTGTGAAGAAGTGAGTAAATTATTTTAACGGGAAGAAAAATATCTACGACTTGCTAAAACGTGGCTTGGTAGGCAAAGTTTCTTCCAAAGTCGAAAAATGATTCGTGTCTTTGTTTTTACGGGATCCAGAGTTGGCGCTGCTTCAAGGAGCGGTCAAATTAAGAAATTTGGGTTTGAATGTGTCCCATTCGACAACATCTTTGTGCTCGTGATGTCAAATTCCGAAGCAAGTTGATGAAACTTTTAATGGGCTAAAAATCACATCACAAAGCGGCTCGCTTTGGCCCACGACAACATCGACCGTGACTGGGACAACGTGATCTTCAGGTACGATGGTTCCATTGGGGGATATGCGACGGCTCTTCGGGCCTGGACCACTGCCACCAATTGTCTCGTTCAGCGAACCGTCAAACATCCAATCAAAGTGCATGTTTGGGGATACTTTTCCAAACAAGGGTTCGGTAATTTGTATCTCTTCAAGAACAATTTAGAAAAAAATGTGTAATTTTTACTTGTTACCAACTGCCAAACGCTAGTTTAAAATGAAAAATGAGGATTGGATCCTGTAAGAAGATAATGACCTAAAACACCGCAGCAAGATGTTCAGGGACTGGAAGGTGCAAGCGAAAGTTAAGATACTAGACTGGCCCTCAAACCTATTGGAAACGTTTGGTAGAGAAGGTACAGAGGAAAAATTTTGAGGAATTTGACACAGTTGTCTCTCGAGATTTGAATAATTTGGAGATAATTGCCGCGCGCGTATGCAAAAAATTTCGTCGGCAGCATGCCTCGAAGATGCCAGGCGATTATTGATGCAGGAGCCGATTGGACAATTTACTAAGTTTATTGCGCCGTTGTTAGCATACCAAAGAATACATTGATGGCAAAAAATGTTCTCGAAACACATTTTTTCAAGAATACTAACGGTCACAATCTTATTTGACAGACTGTATAAAAATATTTTAGGTAGAGCGAATTTCTTAGTAATAGTTTTAAGGCTTATTTTTTTTTGGTTAAATGCATTTCAGATGTTTCCTAGATAGTTTTTAAAACATAAAATTTTCAATGTAGTCTGTTTATCGAAGTTTAGGTAAAAATAAATGCAGAGTACTTGAAGACAGCAAATTTTTAGTCTCGATTAAAAGCAAAGCATAGTTTCACTATTATGGATTAAATACTTTTTTGACTATCTCTTCTGTCGTCTATTTTAAAATAATCCGATATATTTTTTTAAAAACAATAAATTCGGCAACATTAGAGGTGAAACAACGTTTCCTGTAGATTAACGGGTATTCTTGAAAAATTTCATTCCATGGATTAGTACTGAAAATACTATTTTTCAGAATGAAAATTACCATAATGAATTCAACTTTAATCCTTTTATTAACATTTGGAAAATAAATTTATATAAATTAAGGATCTGTGTACAAAAATTTTATTTTGTCCGTATAAAACCACACTGAAGTAAATAATCTCTTAAAACTTTAAAATACATATTAATTTAAAAAAATTACCTAAACGCACAATTCGTGAATCTTTTTCTACCATTGTCCTTTAAGTTCAGTTAGACACCAACTGATCAGTCTTTATTGAGTACTGACTGAATTTAAGAAAGGTAAGCAGAATGACAATACGTTATCACTTCTCACATCAACGAATGAAAATGTCATTTTAATTTCCTTAAACTCCATTTCTCTTAATAGTTTATGAAAAAAAACCCAATGACTAATGACTTGATATTAAAAAAACATTATTCGATATTCTTGGAAAAGGTTAATAAAGATTATTTTGAAAACTGTAAATTATTCACAGCAAAATACATGTTAACTCCAAAACAATAAAAAACAGTTTAGCAGTCACCAAAATAGTACAGGCTCCACTGGGAACTCGTCAATTAATTGCAAGTGAAAATAATATTCATAGCCATTAATGTAAATCAGTAGTCCAAAACTATATCCTAATTGGAAGATTGGTGTCCCATAAACGGTTTGCTTGGGTGTTCGTTTACTGCTGCTATAAGAGAATTTAAATATATGTTAATGGTGTATGATTATGTGTTCTTAAATTATTGTGTTAGCGCAGCTCACTCGTGACAATCGGAGCCAAAAGTATAGTTCGACAGTAAATAAAATTTTTTTAAAAAACACAATGACAGAGTATTTTATTTTTGTCGCAGACTGTATTCGATGCATGGAAACTTTCATATGCGTGCATAAATGTGGCAACGCTGCCAATACGTATACCGGATACTCTATAGAAGTAACGTTTATATAGGTTATGTTTATTATATTTTGTGTATGTTTACTCTTTAAACCATATTACTTCTGTTTTAAAACAAAAAATATAATTAAATAAAAAATGTCTTTTTGATTATAATCAATTGCGACCTAAAGGCAAATTTGCAAAGGAAAAGCTCATTAATAAACACGAAAAAAGTATTTCGGTAATAATGACGCGAAAAAATTAAAGACTGAAGAGTCTAACCAATGTAGTGATCGATGGATCGTTGAATTAGGAAAAAATTTAAAGTGTTGTCTGGGTAAAAAAGTCCTTTCACTAGAAAAGATTGGTCATGAGAAACGTTTAGGTTGTAATTACAAATTACGTATCGTATAAAGAGTGAGTCATGAAAAAAAAACTAATATTGTCATCTTTAATGCCTTTAAGAAGTGTCATTTCCGATCTAATGATTAAAAGAATTGTATCTGAATGCATAACTTTGGAAGATCTAAAAAATTCTTATGATAAATTGGGTGCTACAGGAATAGTGCAATTATTATCTAGTCGAAAAAACATTGGCAATAATTAATTCTTCTACAAATAGTTTTATAATACTTTATTTATTTATCATTAGTATTATTCATTATTTATTTAATTTTATGGAGAAAATTAATAAAATCGTTTTTTTTTTAAGATATATTTAATATTGTTATCAACTGATATGTAACAATGTTGATAAACATAACATTAATTGAATTATTGAAAAATTATTGAACTTACAAACATATTTTTGTTTAAACATAAATCTTTTAAATAGTAAAAAAAGAAATATCAAGATACAAATTCAAACTTTTAATGATGATTTTAACTATATTTGGGACGCTAAATCTATACATGCAATCCGTTTTTCTCTATCAGCTCTACTTTTTTAGATACATCAACTTATCTACCAATGTGGTTTTTATTCAGTATATTCATTTATGAGAGTTCTAAAATTATTATATATTCATTAATGTAGGTACAATGGTTTTATTGTCAGTCTGTAATTGAGTAAATTCCAGGTAAATCTATAAATAGTGGAACCATTGCCTATCAGGTACCTGAACTGACCCTTTTAATCACCTAACTCGAGTAAGTCTCGTCAGTTTGTGCGTTCTTACTAATGAGAGTAGATCGAATTCGGCGTGTTATTTTATGTTAAGAAAAGAGTGTTTTTGTGTTATTGAACAGAATTAAAATGAGTTCAGGTTCCAGTTCAAGAAGAAGTTGTGTAAATCAACCTGATGTGTTTTGCTATATATGCGGAGAATACATGTTTCAACAAAACAGACAAACTATTACTGACTTTGTAAAGCGAGCGTATCTTGGATACTTTGGAGTTAAGCTTGGTGATCAGGACAAAACGTGGGCCCCGCATCTCGTATGTAAAACTTGTACAGAGCATTTACGGCAGTGGACTACCGGGAAAAGAAAATGTCTAAAATTCGGCGTACCAATGGTTTGGAGAGAACCAAAAAACCACTTCAATGATTGTTATTTCTGTTTAGTAAATACTAATGGAATCAATCGAAATAACCGCAGTAAGTGGACTTATCCCAATTTAGACTCGGCAATACGCCCTATCCCGCACTCAGATGAAATACCGATTCCAACATTTCATCAGCTACCACATATCTCTGATGACGAATATTTTCCCTCTGATCGCTCTTCTGATGCTAATAAAAGTTCTGATGCTAATGAAACTAACAGTGACTATGAGGGGACGTCATCAGTTCCTCATCGCTTCAATCAAAATGAATTAAATGATCTCACCAGGGATTTCAATTTATCGAAAAAAGCTTCTGAAGTACTGGCTTCTAGGTTGAACGACAAAAATTTACTGGAACAAGGAACCAAAATTACCTTTTACCGTACAAGAGAAAAAGATCTGCTACCATTCTTTTCTCAAGAAGACAATCTTGTATTTTGTCACGAAATTAGGGGACTCATGAAAAAAATGGGACTTTCTGAATATATTCCAGATGATTGGCGCCTATTTATTGACAGTTCAAAGCGAAGTTTAAAATGTGTCCTTCTACATAATGGGAATAAATATGGTTCAATACCACTAGCTCACTCAACGAAACTGAAAGAAGAATATAATACCATAGCTTTGGTCTTGCAGAAGATAAAGTATTACGAACATCAATGGATGATTTGTGTAGACTTAAAAATGGTAAACTTTCTTCTTGGGCAGCAAAGTGGTTACACGAAATATCCGTGTTTCTTGTGCCTCTGGGATAGTAGGGACAAAACACACCACTGGGTTAGAAAAGATTGGCCTCAGAGAGAAAACATGGACGTTGGGGAAAAGAATGTCATTAACGACGCTTTGGTTGAAAGAGAAAAAATCATACTTCCTCCGTTACATATAAAGTTGGGCTTAATGAAGCAATTTGTAAAGGCTCTTGATAAGAATGGGTCTTGTTTTGCATATATAGGGGTAAAAAATGCATCAGTTGAGCACAGAAAAACTCAAAGCAGGGATATTTGACGGCCCACAAATAAGACAATTAATTAAGGATCCTGCCTTCATAAATTCAATGAATCAAGTTGAACGAGAAGCTTGGACATCATTTGTTGCAGTTGTAGAAAATTTTCTAGGCAAACATAAAGCTTAAAACTATGTTGAAATGGTTAACAAGATGGTTAATAGTTTCAAATCCTTAGAGTGCAATATGAGTATTAAAATACACTATTTACACAGCCACTTAGACCGTTTTCCAGAAAATTTAGGAGACATGAGTGAGGAACAAGGTGAAAGATTTCACCAAGATATTAAAGTTATGGAGGACCGCTACCAAGGAAGATGGGACATGCACATGATGGCAGATTACTGCTGGAGTTTAAAAAGGGACTGTTTAAACAAACATTCAAGAATGTCGCGGAAAAGAAGCTTTCCAAGTGTTGAGTGACTATTTCATTTCTTCAATGTTTTTTTTTTGTTTGTAAGTACGACATAATATTGTATTTTGTATAACTAAAATAAAAATTTCGTATCTACTTTTGTTTACTATACTTACGGATTTGAGTTACAATAATGTAACTTATATTTCTCTAAAATTGTATATCTTAAAAATTTGAGCTCCTAGGTACAAATGAATACGTTATTTGAATTCAGGACATCAAATTGATATAGAATCAGCTCAAAAAACCTCGACACCAAAACAGCTGTTCCCCTGTGTATTAGGTCAATCCAAAGTTATAACGGTCCAATGTTGCAGCAAAATGGACCCACCTGAACCTATAGAGGAGCGAATGTAATTTGTTTTAGTATGTTCGTTGAAGTTTGTAGATACTAAAATAATATTATCTGCCATAGAGTCTGGTTCTTTATTAAAATGCGCGCACCTGTCCTACAACGCGCGCGCCCGTCCTGTAATTTGTTTCTCTCAAATACTATACACATGCGCCAGTACCTCGAGAGACGCTCAAATCACCATTGAAATAGTTACAAGCAGATTAATATATTTATTTAATTTGCAGTGCAATTTCGCTCTATTTTTTTTATATTTAGCCTTTAAATTTTGTTTATATTTCTATTTAAAATTTATATTCAAAAGCCCCAAAAGCCCTTTTAATATGTAATTACGAAAATTCTAAAAAAAATTTTTTGGTAGCTATATTGGGATAGTACATATGAAATTTTTGATTTTTAATATGACAGACAATAAGATTGATCCAAAAAACCTCAAGAATTAAAATTTTAAATATTTAAAACTTACAATAATTTTTACCGCATTCGGTTAATGCCAATACAATAATGACCGAATACTTCATCAGCCACCCGGGGTTTCACTATGTTCTTTTTAAACTTTAAGCGGCTCCTCTCTAGTGTAAGTTATGTGTTTTTGGGTCTTAGAATCCGATCTGCAATTAGTTTTTTAAAAAATGACCACGAGAAGAGGCTCTGGAGTCCCCAAATTTTGATGTTATGTGGTTGTTGTGGCAAACCACAAGGTTCATCTGTATCCTGTATCGACCACCAAGTGATACCAATTTTCGAACACTTTTCGCTTCTCTTGCAGACACCATCGATCATTTACAAATTAACTATCCAAGTGCCGAAATTGCCATCCTGGGCGACTTTAATGTCCACAATATCAACTGGCTTAAATATTCAAATACTACCGACGAACAAGGTCGTGAAGCTGAATCATTCTTAATCAGTTGTGGCTTAACTCAGCTTATTGACGAACCAACATGGATCCCTGATCGAGACGGGGAGTTCGCCAGTCTTCTTGATCTGTTTTTAACCACCAATCCGGAGATTTGCACGGTCACCGTAAATCCGCCGTTAGGTTCTTCCGACCATAAACTGCTTTCGACATCGAGTATCCTGCCAATCAGTGCCAGAGAGGCGCGTAGGCCGCGCAAGATTTGTTATTTTGGCTGGTATGGAAGCCTACATCCCTTTTTCGAAGAAATGATCCTCCGACGGCAAGCCTTGGTTTGACCGAAAATGCAAAGAAACTGTTGCTTCTAGACATATTGCCTACCGACAATGGCATGAAAATCCTAGCACCATAAATCGTAACACCTTTGTTCGTGCTCGGAACAGATGCAAAGGAATTATCGACGAAACCAAGGAGGGGCACGATCAACGAATTAGAAACAAACTTCTCGCTTGTGCCAACAATTTCAGGTCCTTTTGGGCAGTCGCTAAGGCAGTTAGTCAAAATTTTACCAAATGCACCATACCACCACTCACACGGCCAGATAATTCCATTGCAACCACACCTGTTGAGCGAGCGAACTTGTTGGCTTAACTCTTTGCTTCACATTCTACAGTTGATTTCCAAGGAAAAATACCACCTACTATTCCCATATTGCAGTCAAAGATGCCCGATGTTGTCTTCAGATAGCGCATCATAAAGCGTATTTTAATGAAGCTAGACACCAAAAAGGCTTCTGGCGCTGACGGCATACCTACCATAGTTCTCAAAAACTGTGCAAGGGAACTAACTCCAGTTTTCTGTAGACTTTTTAACCTATCCTACAGAAAGGGAATATTTCCGTCCTGCTGGAAATGTGCCACGGTTCAGCCGATACCTAAAAAAGGCAAGAAAACCTTGCCAAATAACTACCGAGCAGTCGCACTGCTTTCAATAATATCGAAAGTCATGGTTATCAATGAGCATCTTCTAAAATATCTTGAACGATTCAATATTATTAGCGATCACCAATATGGTTTTCATAAACATAGATCAACAGGAGATCTTCTGTCTTATGTAACACATGTTTGCAATTGAACACTCTGGAGAATCTCGAGCGGTTGCTCTTGACATATCCAAGGCATTCGACCGTGTTTGGCACGATGGACTGTTGGCTACGTTACGCTGTTATGGCATGTCTGAAAGGTTCTGTTTGTGACTCTCAGGTTTCCTCAGAGAGCGTTCTTTACGAGTGGCGGTCGACGGATTTCTTTCTAACACCTTCGCTATCAACGCCGGTATGCCCCAGGGCTTCATACTGTCTCCTACTCCCTTTCTCATTTACATTAACGATCTGCTGGAAAAGACCGGGAATCCAATCTACAGCTTTGCAGCTGACAGTACGCTTGTCTCTTCATTCACCTTGAACGCTCGGACATCGGCTGCTCAGGCGAATATCCGCAGACAGCAGGAGGTCGTTCAACTTAACAAAGACCTGGAAGAAATTCTATCTTGGGGTGACAGTAACCAAGTGGAATTTATCGCTACAGAAACCCAGGCGGCAGTTTTTTTTTAAAAACTTAACTTTGCTGAACCCAACATAGTTATGTCGGGGCACTCCATTCCCCTAGCATCGCCTCTCAATTTGTTGGGCGTTAGTTTTGGGAGCAAATATGTCCTGGCATGAACATGTTGGAGGCATAGCAAGGAGAGCTTCTCAAAAGTTGGGAATATTATTTCGAACCAGAAAGCTTTACACCCCACAACAACTATTAATTCTTTACAAAGCTCAAATTCGACCAACTATGGAATACTGCTCCCACGTTTGGGGCTCCGCTACCAAACATACACTGCATTTGTTGGATTCTGTTCAGAGAAGAGCTGTCCGTCTGATTGGAGACCCGGAATTGACCGACGGCCTTGATTCGCTGGAACATCGAAGAACGGTTGGCGACTTGAATATGTTCTACAAGTATTTTCATGGAATGTGTTCAAAGGATGTAGCCTGCTTAATTCCTCCCAAAGCGGTGCACGTTAGAAATACACGTCGCACTGGTGGTTCACATCCGTATGAGGTTCAGCTTGTTACTCCGCGTACAATGCTTTTCAAGCAGTCTTTTATATGGAGAACATCATCTCTTTCGAATAATTTGCCCAGCGCTGTGTTTCCCACCGAGTACAATTTACAGCGATTCAAGAACAACGTGAATCGCTTTTTCCGCACACATGCCGCTCCTGGAGCGCTTTAGGGACTTCCCTGCAGCACGTGTCCTAGACCCATATAAAAAAATTAATTGTTATTACCAATTTTTTAAGTAATTATCTAAAAAAAGTAATTTGATATAATTTATTTTTATAATAACGAAATCTAAGTTTATTAAGCGCTCCAACCAAATTTTTTTAGACGTATTTCGACCCACAGAATATATTTTTGCAAAAACTTAACCTTTTTATTGTTATAAATAATTTATTATAAACAATTATGCTAATAAACGGAATTTCATAGAATTTATCTCCATAACTAAATCTAAGCTTTTTACGAGCTCTACCCAAATTTTTTAGATGAATTTTGTCCTGCTGTCTGAATTTCTAATCAATTTTTCCACTTTAAATAATTGAAAATTATGAGCTAATAAGCTTATTTATATGCAATTTAATAAAAATATTTGTGTTAAATTCTCAGAAAAAAATTAATATAATTCTAATAAATTGTCAGTAATGATAAAATAATTTAGTTTTTGAAAAAATGAACAGAGAATTTAAATTTAGCGAGTTAAATAATATTATATTAAGTTATTTTAGAAAAAAATTATTTATTTGTAAAAAAAATTTATAAATTTTTAGCAAAAATGATTTAGAAATTCGAGTTTAACGTGTCAAAAAACATATAAACTCATGCATCACAGCTAAATAATAATGCGAATAGAGAAAATCAATTTGTTTATAACTTAAGCTTTGCATTAAAAATACAGAAATTCTGCTGACAAAAGCAGGGACTGGACTTCATTGCACATATTCGGGATTTCACCTCGTATTATAGTATTCGAATACTGATTTATTTATCTGCCGCTCTCGAATGAGTTCAGGCGGGTTCAAAAACTCTACAGGTTCAAAAATTCGTAGGAATTCAAAGAACCCGGATCTATAGCAAATAATATTTTTTCACTTATTTTTGAGTCTCAAACTAACTATGTCTCGAATATCTGCCACTCAGCGATGAGTTCATTTTTTGAGCCCATTTTTTTCAAGAAAAAAATTTATTCCCGCAGGAACTGGTCTCCGTGGCAGACATTAAATTTATACTATCCTCATAACATGTAAAACTGCCACTCTGCAATGCACTTACCCTCAATTTTTTGCAACTTTCTCTCTCCATAACCACGGCAGGAACCGGAATTTGGATCTATAAGTTGTATTTTTTGATTCACTTTGTCACATTTAATAAGTGATATATTTATCTGCCACTATTCGATAAGTCCAAAATCTTGGTTAGGAGCCCCCGGACTATATACGATTTAAAATTTGAAAGAACGCCCGCATCCGCGCTAGCTGTCTTTTTCAAGCTACGTTGCCATAGCGAAAATTCACTCCATAAAATTCTATAAAAAGTAATATTTATTCCATCAAAAACATAAAATGTAAAAATGCCAAGTCTAGCAAGGCAGTCCTTCCACCACAAAAAGTTGTGAGATCTCATGTAAAACCAAGTCAGTTATTTCAGTTAGTATCTATGGAAGCACCTATTCAACAACTTTGTCATAAATTGTTATCTATTTAGTTACCTACCAACATTTATAGTGACCGTATCAATATGAGACATCTTTACTTCTATAATAAATATGATGACTTGGCAATCGCACGGCAACATAATTACATAAGAATAATCTACTATTTCGATTACTAAGTAAGTCTAAACAGTGCACTTAAGAATAAAGTATTTTAAATAGTAGATTATTCTTATGTGATTATGTTGCCGTGCAATTGCCAAGTCATTATATTTATTATAGAAATAAAGATGTCTAATATTGATACGGTCACTATAAATGTTGGTAGGTATCTAAATAAATAATAATTTATGACAAAGTTGTTAAATAGGTGCTTCCATAGATACTAACTAAAATAACTGACTTGGTTTTACATGAGGTCTCACAACTTCTTATGGTGGAAGGACTGCGTTTTGAGACTTGGCATTTTTTACATTTTATGTTTTTGATGGGATCTCGTTTCTTTTTGTAGGTAGTCCTCTTTTTTTTTCTTCTCAGGTATGGATTTTCTTAAAGCACACTCCCTGTGTCTATGGATTTTTCTCAAAGGCTATGATGTAACAATTTTTGACAAGTCTGGATGATAAGTGCTTCTAAGTCGATTATATTCAACGATTGCGGACTCCTGAGCTTTGATACTACCGAAGTCGACATTAATTAGATGTAATCCACCCAGACTTGTCACTCTCGAAAGTGCCACATATGCTTGACCGCGTGTGTGTTTGGTAATAGCATAGGCTATACATATCGGAAACTGTTCGCGATGAACATAAGCTCTATTAATAATTTCAAATTTAGTTTTGACTGGACCAAGCTCATAAAGATGTTCATTATTAAATGTAATATGTATTTTTTTAAATTTTATTTGTATTTTCAGAATCAACCTTTACTTCTTGTACTATACCGATAGAACCGTTGACTAAGCCAAGACTCACGTCAATATTTCGTCTTAACATGACTTTTGCTCCTATTTTAATAACGTTATTCTCTTCTAGCCCTGCTGTCATGGAAGCATCATCTTCATATTTTTTTTATAATTAAAATATACTTAAAGTATTTCACTTAACAATTTTTTAATTACACGAAGTAGGTAAGTATTATTAAACGAATATATTTGATAAATGAAAAATATTATTAAATATAATATATTAATTAATAAATAATACAAATTATTCATAATTATGGATTTTTTAGTGATTAATTAACTTTATACGACGTATTATTTACCGGGACTCACGGTTGACCTTGCATTATGCTATGTATGGCTGAGCGAGCGTTGGGCGCTCTTTGCGCTCTATCTCAAAAACTGTTAAGCGTATAAAAAAATGTTTAGAACCTAATTTGTAGAGAATTTTATGCTCTATAATAATAGATGCAAATATCATTGAAACCATAGGAAGCGAAAAACCGATTTTTGTGACCTTTGACCTTGAATATCTCAAGACGCGGACACGAGATTTTATGAGACTTTTGAGACAACTTTTAGAATCCCAAAATTAAGGTCTATACAAGTTTTACGGTTTATTATATCTCATTCCGAGGTTGACCCTCTTTTTTGGCTTAAGTGACTGTACAATTTAGAAAACGGGACTCAAATTTCAGTTTTTTCTTCCTTTATAGGTTAAACACTAACTAAATTCAAGATTTGAAGTTTCTGTGTCTGTTAGAAGTACCTTAGAATTTTGATGATCCGTGACTGTGTCAGTGACAAAATTAAAGAACTTCGACTGGCGATAGTTCGTAAACTATAAGGTATAAATAGTAGGTAATTTAGGAATATAGCTAGTATAGTATGTCCTCTTGTTCACTGAAAATTCAGGCTTCTAGCTTTATCCACAACGAAGTTACAGGGGGGTCGAAAGTGCCGTGAGTAGCTTCGAGAAAAGGATGGTACGGTTGTGCTTTCTGCTCGACTTGGCGGGGGCATTACCGTACCCCCAGATCTAATATTTTTGCAACAACTAGGTGGCAAACTACCTTATTTTAACAAACAATAGCAAAGTAATTTTTTCATGTATATATAATTTTTTGTGACACTTTTTACTTTTTAATGCACATACAACAGAAATTGTAAAAAACGCATGCTTTGATCGAAGAAAAAGTATGGATTCCTATCTTATACATGTTAAACATCTGAAACTGTTATAATTAATTATGGCAAAACGGCGTGGCAAACCATTTTTATATTGAACCAGTGAATGCATGATGCTAAAATCTATTATTTCTCAAAATTTCAAGCAAAACTACTTTTAACAGTTACTCGTAAAAAATACCTTAAACGACGTTTGATTGTTGGCGCGAAAACTATGACTACATACAGCCTTGTCAAGTTGTGATATCTGTCCCTAACTACGCGGTTATTCTTTTAAAAAAATATCAACTTTAAATATTTATATCTTTTTAACAAATCGATAAAAAAAAAAATTGTTTCATAATTTTTCTAATTTTTTTTTACTAAATATTAGTTTTTTAAAAAAATCGTAAGAAGAGTTCTTAAGATATACTCGAAACAACGCCTTTTTTATACTTCACGGGCCTATTGTATGTTAATTATGTGCACTTTAATTATGAATACCACGCCCCACAATCGGTCAAAAAAATTTTCTTTTTTAATTAAATGAAAAACATTTAAATTAACATCTTATTTCAATTTCTTCAAATTCTCAAGAAAAGTGGATTTACGAGTGAACTACCTTAAATTAAAAATTTACAGGATACTGTATGGTAATTATATTACTACGTTTAAGTTTGAAGCAGTAAGCCTTTGTATGTTAATCAAAATATATGAGGAAAGAATAGTTCATTTTTTTCGAAGTCCAATCATCCTTGCAAGTAAAAGATAAATAGAACCAAGATACGTTTTATAATACGTATTACATTAAAAAAATGCTGATGTTCTGTTAAAGATACTTTAAAAAAGTTATGTATGCTATTTTAAGTAAATGTAAAATATACTCATTTAAACAGGTTATTTTATGTGACGCTACTGGAAATGTGCCTGCAACTAATTTTGTTCATGACCTAAAAAGATTTTCAACTTTTGGAGAAAATTATTTACTTAAGTATTGTGAATAAGTTGTAAGTTTTGTGTAATTGTATGCATAGCATGTCAATATATGTGAACACAAATTTTTACTGTAAGGAAAATCTTGGAAACACTGAAAGTATCGAAATAAATTTATTGGTCGTTAATAAATATTAATGTTCTTGTTTTTCTTTATATTTGCGGTAAATTATGAGGGTCGAGGCTCCTTTTAAAGAACAATAAAAACCGGCCAAGTGCAAGTCGGACTTGCGCAATTAGTGTTCCGCACATTGATTGCTTTCAAAATAATATTTTATTTATGGAGGTATAAAATGATCAGTGACTTTACAAAACACACTGAAATGAATTTTCAACAAATTTTTTTCCCGATCTTTACTGAAAACTGATGACCTTGAAATTTCTTTTTTTTTATATATACCAGATAAATTATTAAAGGTCATGCACATAATTTTCATTTAATCTATATCCTGTGGAGAATATCTCGGAATTTTTTCAAAATTTTTTGCTTAGTACTTTTCGAGATAAGGGAGGAGGCAACGCTTTTTCGTATTTTTTAAAAAATAATACAAAGAAAAGTGTGGGCAAGTATTAAATTACATATATTATAGAACTGTTTTTACAAGCTTTCGTTTGACATCCCACTCGATGACCTGGTAATTTTTTTTTCACTTCTTCCAAAACTAACCCCTTATGTCAAAATATAACTTTCAAAACTACACGACTCTGATGAGTCCATCAATTAATATATCAGTGCCAAATTTCAACTTTCTATGTCAAATGGTTTCGGAGAAAATTGGGTGTGACAGACGGATATACAGACACCGAAGGGATGTTATAAGTGTTCCGTACAAACACTAAAAATTTTGCAAGTTATCTGGTAAAAATATTCGATATTTGTCTGTATGACATTTATTGATTGTAAAGCAATTAAAATACAACTTGGAAGCAAGAAAAACGTTTAAATTCCTTGAGCAATAGGGCACTGCAAAAAATTTTTGATTTTCAAGTAATGTAAAATTCTCCTATAAACTCATCCCATATATCGTAAACTTTCTGCTTGTCACTGTATATACATATACATATATATATATATATATATATATATATATATATATATATATATATATATATATATATATATATATATAATATATATATATATATATATATATATATATATATATATATATATATATATATATTTAATAGATTTGATTTCTTGAATCTTTATGTAAATATATCTTTTTGGTATATCTTGGGTTTTGGTTCATCGAATAAATATCTTTGAATTCTTTTGAATTTTTTATTATTTTGACGTTTCGCCCCTGGTTTTGGGCATTTTCAAAAAACTGTTTTACCTTGCCATGTCTCGAAAATAAGTAACCGTGATTGACGTATTTCAGTCGAAGATTAGTGTTAAGACTCTTAACACTAACCTTCGACTGAAATACATCAATTACGGTCACCTATTTTGAAGACATGGCAAGGTAAAACAGTTTTTAGAAAATGCCCAAAATCAGGGGCGAAATGTCAAAATAATAAAAAAATTCAAAATAATTCAAAGATATTCATTTGATGAACCAAAACCCAAGATATATCAAAAAGATTTATATATATATATATATATATATATATATATATATATATTCATATATTCATATATATATATATATATATATATATATATATATATATATATATATATATATATATATATATATATATGAATAAAGTTCAGGTAAACGAGAAGACAATACTTCGAGTACTTATTCTCGTACTGACGCCACACCAGGGTAAGATACAATAAATTCTATCTAAAACTAAAAAGCATACCTGCCCTCAATCTAAAACTGTCTACGGCCACAAGCTGACAGAGAAATGTTGGCAACTTGCTCACACACATTCCCACCGAATGAGACCAAGTCTTGCGTGGCACGAGCGGTTTGTTGCCGAGCATTGTTGCGAAGCAGACAGATTCCTTTCGTCAGCATTCCTCAACGCTTGTTATGAATGGCTTTCCGAAATTTCTTTAGGGCCTCAGCGTCTTGTGCAGCCTTGACTGTTTCTTCTCTTAGTAAGAAATCGACGAGAAGTGCCCCCTTTCAGTCCCAGGTTTTGGGCATTTTCAAAAAACTCTTAGCACTAACCTTCGACTGAAATACATCAATCACGGTCACCTATTTTCGAGACATGGCAAGGTATAACAGTTTTTAGAAAATGCCCAAAATCAGGGGCGAAACGTCAAAATAATAAAAAAATTCAAAATAATTCAAAGATATTCATTTGATGAACCAAAACCCAAGATATATCAAAAAGATTTATATATATATATATATATATATATATATATATATATATATATATATATATATATTATTATATTTATATATATATATATATATATATATATATATATATATATATATATATATATATATGAATAAATTTCAGGTAAACGAGAAGACAATACTTCGAGTACTTATTCTCGTACTGAAGCCACACCAGGGTAAGATACAATAAATTCTATCTAAAATTAAAAAGCATACCTGTCCTCAATCTAAAACTGTCTACGGTCACAAGCTGACAGAGAAATGTTGCCAACTTGCTCACACACATTCCCACCGAATGAGATCAAGTCTTGCGTGGCACGAGCGGTTTGTTGCCGAGCATTGTTGCGAAGCAGACAGATTCCTTTCGTCAGCATTCCTCAACGCTTGTTATGAATGGCTTTCCGCAATTTCTTTAGGGCCTCAGCGTCTTGTGCAGCCTTGACTGTTTCTTCTCTTAGTAAGAAATCGACGAGAAGTGCTCCCTTTCAGTCCCAAAAAATTCGTTGCCATAATTTCTTTGAGCAGGTTGTTGGGCTTGAATTTTTTTGTTGAAGGAGAATCGGTATGGCCAAGTTGCATTGTTTGCTCTCGGGTGTATGGTGGAAAACCAAAGTTTCGTCTACAGGTGTTGTCTCACATTTCGTGTTCAGATACCTACTAGCAAAACGCACCTTGCACTTGGCGAAAGATGAAATGAGAGCGCTTATTATAAAACGTTACTACGACCACAGTCTTGGTGTTTGACGGCGGATGCTGCTCATTCCTTTAGCAGACGGCAGTGGCGTCAGCTTTAATAATCTTTTTTCCCTGCGAACACTACATGCGTTGTAATCTTCTTTCTGGATAACCCCCGTAATTTGACTTTATTCGGAAAATTAAATTAGGTTGAATAGTTTGATTTGTATACAGTACAGTATGTAACATATAGTGCAAGAGGGAAAGTAACTAAATTAAGGCAGTTTTCATTTTTTCTCTTTTTATTATATGTATATCGTCCAAAAATACAAGTAACATTACCTACTATAATTTTAATAATTTTTTTTATAATTATATTTTTGGTAATTTTAAACAGCTATTTTTTTAAATGGTAGAATGTATTTGCCGCAGTATAGAAAACTTTCCAAATCTGAAAAATAGGAAGTGATTAGAGAGCTCTAGCAGAGACCATAGCGTAGTGGTTAAGGACTTCAACGTCGGAGACTCGCTTGGAAAAAAAGTAAAAAATTATAAATATATATATATATATATATATATATATATATATATATATATATATATATATATATATATATACATATATATATATATATATATATATATATATATATATATATATATATATATATATATATATATGTATGTATGTATATATATATATATATATATATATATATATATATAATATAAATATATATATATATATATATATATATATATATATATATATCAATATATGGAACGTTTCGCGTCAACTGGGCCAACCCCATACCCAAAAATAGCATAAAAGAAAAAAAAAATTCAAGGGTGTTAATTTCTCCTTCGAAACGTAAGCTTTCAAATACAACATGGCCCTTTTGAAAAAAAAAAGATGATGGCTGAATATGGCTGCTAAAAACAAAAAAATCAGGATAAAATACAAACAAATGATGATTTCTAAGCGGAATTAAGTTAAGTGAACTTCAAAACTGAGACAAAATGTAATATTGATGTACTAATTTTAGTAACCAACATAATTTTATGTAATATTAACCTGACGGATTCAATATGGTGCAAAAAACCTATAATTATATGAGAAATGAGCAATTATCAAGATTTCGTAGTGAGATAGCACTTTTTCTTACCGGAACACTCTCACTGGCTCATCACATAATGTAAATTGACAACCTATCGTAACCTAACGAAGCCGAACCTACTCCAAAGAAAGTCAACTTAACCTAACAAAATTTAAAGCATCATATCTTTACTCGATAGAAAGCAAAATTAACATAATAAAACTTCAGGCGTCAGAACTTACAAAGCAGAAAGAGAGCTTAACTTTACTTAACGTAATGCAGTAGATTCTAACCTAACTTAAAGCAGTTTAACCTAAATTAACCTAAGTCAGCTTAACCTAACTTAGCCTAAGGCATGTTAATCGAAAGAAAACATAAAGCTTCATAGCTTAGAGGTCGGAAAGACAAGTTAAGCTAACATATCCTAAGGCATCATGGCTTATACAACAGAAGGGCAGCTTCTCCTCACCTTATCTAATGCAACTTAACCTAATCTAATCCGAGACAGCTTAACCTAACATAAGGCATCATAGCTTACACAACAGAAAGGCAGCCTAACCTAGCATTACCTAATTTATCTTAGCTTCCATAACAGAAAGGCAGCTTAACCTAGCAAACTAAGGCATCATAGCACATATTCTTAATTTTTTTTAAATTTTTTAAAGCAGCAATTCGATACCGGGTGTGCATAATGTGTATCCATAATGAAAATATGTGTGCTTTTTTCTGTGTGTGCATATTCAGTAATTTTCTTTTTAGTGTTCCGAACGGAACACTTATATGATCACTTCAGTATCTGTCCGTCTGTCACACCCGATTTCCTCCGAAACTATTTGACATAGAAAGTTGAAATTTGGTACTAATATAGGAATTAATGGCCTCATCAGAGCCGCGTAGATTTGAAAGTTAAATTTTGACTTATGGGGTTAGTTTTGGGGGGTGAAATCGGAAGTGAAAATTTTTTTTTTTACTAGGTCATCGAGTGGGGTGTCAAATAGCTTGTAAAACACGTGTTCAAATATATATATATATATATATATATATATATATATATATATATATATATATATATATATATATATAATGTAATACTTGAGCGCACTTTCCTTTGTATCATTTTTAAATAATCGCGAAAAATCGCTGTCCCCCCCTTTATCTCGAAAAGTACTGATCAAAAAATTTTGAAAAAATTCTGGAATATTCTAAACGAAGTGCTGATCGAACGAAAATTATCACGGGTATATAAAAAAAAACAAGAATTTTAAGGTCATTAGTTTTCATTAAAGATCGGAAACAAACTTTGTTGAAAACTCCTTTATGATGTGTTTTCTGTTGCAATCAACTTGCACTTGACCGGTTATGTTTACCTAATATTGAATGGCTATGAAGCTTTATGTTTTTCTCGATTAACATGCCTTAGGCTAAGCTGGCTTAGGTTAATTTAGGTTAAACTGTCTTAGGTTAGACGCTGCTGCATTAGGTTAAGTTAAGTTAAGTTCTCTTTCTTCTTTGTAAGTTATGACGCTCAAAGTTTTATTACGTTAATTTTCCTTTTTGTGGTGTAAGGTATGATGCATTAAATTTTGTTGTATTTGATCCTGATATTCTTGTTTTTACCCGTCATAATGAGCCGTTGTCTTGTTTTTTTCAAGGGAGCTACATTGCATTTGAAAGCTTAGGTTTCAACGAAGAAATTGACACCCTTCGATTTTTTTTACGTTAATTCTATTTTTGGGTATGAGGTGGCCCCGTTGACGCGTATAATATAAATAATAAATATAATTTTTTAACTCATCTGATTAAGCTTTAGTTCTAAATATCTCAGCACATTGTATAATTCTTTGTTAGCCAGATATGACATGTGAATAAAAGCTTCGTTATTTTTAAAATAAACTTATATGCATGTCGTATTTGGTTCACTAAACTAGATCCATGCGATATATATTAAAAATAACACTTTCTAGTCAAGATGAGTATCCAAGAAAAAAAAATCTCTGAAGTAGGGTTATCCATCCAGTACATAACCTGTTGAGTTTCCTAATTTGTAGGTTCCGACTTTGATTAACTTTTTTTATATTTGAAGAATATAAATATATTAATATTTAAAAGGTGGTAATTTTTGCCTGCTTTCGTCATTAAAAAGTGTAGGGAAAAAAAGAAAAAGTATTTAAAATTCGTTGTTTTACTTCCCTTGTTAAAGGGATTCATAAAAAAATCGCCCTACGAGATTTTTGCTTTTCTTCACATTTTAGCGTTCCTAGAAAAGGAAAATCATAGTTCCTCATTTTCGCCAGTCTGTCCTTTCGGTCTGTTGTTATTTTAGCATGACTCCTCTCAAACAAAATGAGATATCAATTTCAGTATCACCTACAACTACACATTTGATATAATCGATACGTTATGCAAAGGTATCAGGTTGAGCAGGAAACCCCTTAAGGCAAGTCTAAATATTTACTCCAAACAAAAAGCAGGAAATATTCTCAAAATACTGTTGAAACTGCATAAACGCCTCTTTAACCTCTAAGAAATATAGTTATTTTCTGACTCCAGCGAAGGAAGTAGGATGCTAGCAAACAATATATGATCATTATCAACATTTTTAGTGCAGTAAAAAAAGCATTTGAAATTGCACAGTTGAGATATAGCAATATTATGATTTTGTTCTCTCTCTGGTATCACCAGAAGTATTGTTCTGAGTTTTGGACCTCGAAAAACTTGTGCTACTTTGTTTATAAACAATTGAAGTTTTCAAAACTCGTTTTTTGAGCTTAAAATGCTAATAACTCCCGTTATATATGTCGAATCGAAAAAAAAAACAGATTCTTCGTAATGAAATTTACAACAAATCCTCGTTAGATTTAAGTCGCTCAAATGTGTATATAACCTATAAAATTGAAAAAAAAACGACAAAAAACAGTTCTTTTTTCATTTTATTGTACAGGTCGACTAAATGAATTGATCGGCTTGAAACTTTCAGAAAATATGCCTTTTGTTATAGTAAAAATACTCTGAAATTTTGGACCAAAATATTCAACCCACTGGGTACAATTTGTTATTTAAAATTTGAATGACCCGCCATTTTGTGCCATTTGGTCCAAAATGGATCTTTTTTTCGTCAAAATGTAGGTCTTAATACCAGCTTTCCGACGTTATTAAGAAAACATTTTTGTGGAGTTATTTTAACCGTTTCTTTACATTTGGTTATTAATCAAGTATAAACAATTGCGTTTTTTCGGTCATTTTGAAAAAAAATTGGAAAATTTTTAACACATCTGGTAGAGAATGGCGAGACCTTTACTTAAAAAAAATTATTTTCGTTAATTTTTTTTTCAAAATGTCAATTGTTATTTGATTAATAAACAAATATAAAAAAGACGATTAAAATGACTCCAAAAAATATATTTTTTTAATGGTTCCGATGCCATCAACAATTTTTTTTAATGACATCGGAAATCTGACGCCGAGACCTAAATTTTTTAAAAAAAAAAGGATCCATTTCGGACTAAATGGCATAAAATGGCAGGCAATTCAAATTTTAATTACCAAAATCAATTGTCCACTGGTTTTAATATTTTTGTACCAAAATTTCAGAGTATTTTTGTAATAACAAAAAGAATATTTTCTGAAAGTTTCGAGCCGATCGGTTCACTTAATCGACCTGTACAATAAAATGAAAAAAAAATTTTTGCCTGTTTTTTCAATTTTGTAGATTATTTTGAGCGATTTAAAACCAACGAGGATTTCTTGGAAATTTCATTAAAATGAATTTAGTTTTCTGTTTGTCCCGATCTGACTGCTAAAATCGGAGTAATTTACATTTTAAGCTCAAAAAATGCGCTTTGAAAACTTCGATTGTCAAATTGTCAAAAGAGCACAAGTTTTTCGAGGTCTAAAACTCAGAACAATGCTCCTGGTGATGGAGCCTAACCGACTTAACTTGCTTGTCTTTACTGCGCAATGTCACTCACTTGTGCAAGTGACATTATATAATTAATTAATAAAGTAAAATAAATGATATATGTCATCATTTTCCATGTGCTGGATATGTTTGCAAATGGAGGCTGATATTTCTCCCTAGAAACTAGTTCTGTTAAAATTGGCGTTAATGGAAAGATAAAACAAATTTCAGACCCCAAGAACCTTGAAATAAACTTATAACATATTTGAAACAATTTCCTCCATGTTTAGCCTTTAATTTTGTATAAAAGTAAATGAAAATTGGTATTTTATTTAAATAACCACACATTTCAGAGAATTTTGTTATTGTGAATTATTCTTTTCAGCATAAGTAATAAAAATAAAAATAAAACTTACTCCTAAAAACCATTCATAATTAAAAGCTTTATCTTGAAAAAAAATAAATCTTGTGTTTTTGTTAAATAGTAAAAGAATTTTTAAGTATTGTTTTCTGTTATTAATGTTCCATGTATACCAGGGAAGATCACAAAGACTAGAGTAGCACCTCTCCCACTAAAAATAAAATAGATTTAATAATGCCAGGATATTTTAAATTCTTAGTTATCAAAAGACTCTGTGCCAAGTACGACAAAATTATGTACAAAAAATAGGTAACAGTAATTTGTGTGTTGCGTAGTGATAAAGGTTGTGACTAAAGAGGAAAATACCCAAAGCTATTCACGAAAGAACATCCCAGATGTACAGCAATGACTGCCAATCTTATCTTAAGTAAAATTTTGTTCTAAAGAGTTTTGACAGGGCGAAGGTCCATTTCAGGATGACTCCAGATCTAAAAAACCGATTGAAGCAAGGCGTGAAAAAACCTGGCTTGTTTAGCATTCGCTCTTATCCGGTCGATGAATAAAAATCCCGACGGTTGCTAAAAAAGCTGGAGTATCTAACACTAGAATTTTCCAAATCATACACGAAGTGATAAAGAAAGTTACTGCACGATGGCTTTCTAAATAGATGAGTAAATATATGTCTTCGGAACATTGAGATGGTTTAGAGGGCGATGAGGGGTATTTTTCGCGAATTTTGACAGAGTATGAGACTTGGGAATCAATTAAAATAAAGTAGAAGTCCATGCATAGTACTGATAATAGGCCACCACGTCCAAAAAACGAAGAAACTAATTTCTTCTCGGGGAAGTGGATGATGACCATTTTTGGGATTGTGAGAGGATTTTGCTTATTGAATGTATGAAAAAGAGATCCAGAATTATGGGAGAGACGATGCAAAACCTGAAGAAAACCATTAGAAAAAATGTCCAAATTTATGAAAAAAATAAAGTATTGCTTTGCCGAAAGGTGAGGAGAAACTGACTTAGAACATCTATCCCATGGCTATGATTTAGCGCCCTGTGGCCTTTTTTTATTCAAACATCTAAAGAGGAACCTGAGGAGCCGAAATTGTTCTTCACATAATGAGTCGGAATAGCAGCTTTCGCGTCGTCGTTTTTGGAGGCGCAAATTAAACAATTGTATTTGAATGGAATAAAACAGTCTAAAAAACGTAAGTATATTAGTATAGACAATAGTCATATAGAAAAAACTTTTTTTAATGCTCCGCGAGTTTTTTTTCCATAATTAGGTACATAATTTTTAAAAAACTCTCATAGTTTACACAATCTAAAATAAGAATAGCATACTAGATCAGTGGTTCCCAACCTTTTTTAATCGTGACCCTTTTTAGACTTTTTAAAAATGTTCAAGACCCCGTTTCTCATCCGCCATATTAGATCAATAAAACAAAAAATAAAGGGTTTGAAAAAATATATTTTAGGATTTAAGAGTGATATTTTTTATGAAGTGTTATTTATTAAGTACTAGCCGGGCCCGTGGCTCCGCTCGCGTGGACTTGATTCACTACTATCGTCACTGCTTATTCCTTATGTTACCCAACGTAATAAAATATCTCCCATTATTTCTCCTTATCTCCAATATTTCTCCTTATTTCCCATTATCTCTACATAATTTCCATAATCTAGGCTTATCTCTGCTCATCTCCCATTATTTCTCCTTATCTCCCATTATTTCTCCTTATCTCCCATTATCTCACCTTATTTCCCATTATCTAGGCTTATCTCGACTTATCTCCCATTATTTCTCCTTATCTCCCATTATTTCTCCTTATCTCCCATTATCTCACCATAATTCCCATTATCTAGACTTATCTCTGCTTATCTCCCATTATCTCTCCTTATCTCCCATTATTTATACTTATCTCCCATTATCTCACCTTATCTCCCATTATCGAGGCTTATCTCGACTTATCTCCCATTGTTTCTCCTTATCTCCCATTATCTCACCTTATCTCCCATTATCTCACCTTATCTCCCATTATCTAGGCTTATATCGAATTTTATAGAACATATGTATAAATTTATAAAAACACGTAAATCGGATAAGTGGTTCTCGAGTGATAAGCGCACTAACGGACAGACAGACAGACAGAGAGACGTTGCATTTTATATATATTGTATTCTTTGCTACATGATATTGTTCCATATTTAATGCTTTAGGGAGTGTATTGCAAGAGAACGCTCTATCGGCAAACTTTTTTCCGACTTAATTCACTATTACCGTCACTGCTTATTCCTTATGTCACCTAATAAAATATATCCTATAACCTGGCCAGAGAACATACGTATGGTTAAAAAAAAAGCACGTAAATCGGATAAGTAGTTCTCCAGTGATAAGCACACTAACGGACGGACAGACAGACAGACAGACGGACAGAGAGACATTGCATTTTATATATATTATAGATATTCTCTGCTACAGAATATTGTTCCATATTTAATGGTTTGGACTATGTATTGCAAGAGAACGCGCTAGCGGCAAACTTTGTCCGACTTCATTTACTATTATTGTCACTGCTCATTCCTTATGTTACCTATCGTAATAAAATATAGCCTATAACCTGGCCGGAGAACATATGTATGTTTTAAAAAAAGAAGTACGAAAATCGGATAACTGGTTCTCCAGTGATAAGCGCATTAACGGACAGACAGACAGACAGAATACGTTGCATTTTATATATATTATAGATGTAATAAAATATATAAGTGGTTCTCGAGAGATAAGCGCATTAACGGACAGACAGACAGACAGACAAACATTGCATTTTATATATGTTATAGATATAGATTATTATTATTATTATATAACCTGGCCAAAGAATATATGCATGAATTTAAAAAAAGACAGGTAAATCGGATAAGTGGTTCCCGCGTGATAAACGCACTAATGGACAGACAGACAGAGAGACATTGCATTTTGTATTATATTATAGATTATACATTACAGATATTCTTTGCTACATAATATTGTTCCATATTTAATGGTTTAGGCTGTGTATTGCAAAGGCACGCGCTAGCGGCAAACTTATTTCCGACATCATTCACTATTTTATGTCACTGCTCATTCCTTATGCTACCTATCGTAAAAAAATATAGCCTATAACCTGGCCAGAGAACATATGTATGTTTAAAAAAAAAAAGTACGTAAATCGGATAAGTGGTTTTTCAGTGATAGGCGCACTAACGGACAGACAGACAGACAGAGAGACGTTGCATTTTATATAATATATTATAGATTAATGATTATGATAACAAGTGTTATAATTCTTGGTTGAGTTTTTATCAACGCCAATCACATGTCATCTTGAATATCTAGCTTATTCTTGGCTCTTATCTTAATCGGCAGAAGGGCTGAAAATCCACTTTCGCAGAGGATTAGAAGAAAGTGGCACTAATTTTCGAAAAGAAAGCATGAAAACTTTAGAATATGAATGACGCATGACAAACCAAAATTGAGGTAACGATTTTTTCTGAAATAAATCACGCGCTGAGGAATCATTTCACAGCTCCAAAAATTCATCCTGCACTTCATCGAGAATGTCGGTAACATCCAAAGATACATTAAATGAGTTTCGTATTAATGCACCTTCTTGTTCAGCGAACCTCGGGAGATAACGTTGTATTTCAGATCCAAGGACTTGAATGTGGTTATTAATTTCCTCTCTTAGATAATCTACAATTTCCGTCTCCAATTCTTCAGTCTTGGTGCAAAGGTGTTCAAACATGGTGAAGTTTCCAAGATCTACTTTACGGTGCCAATTTTGCAGCTTTAATACGAATGCCTGGGTATTATCTCTGAAGTGAATAATGTGCGCTTTTGAAAATCGAAATTTTAAATAGTTCTCCAAATATTTTCTTTTTTTCTCCATGACGTTGATACATGGAAAATATATTCCATACTTGAAAATAATTTTAAAAAATATTCAAAATTTTTAATTAATAGTATTTAATGTTTTTAGTGTTCCGTACGGAACACTTATAAGATGACTTCGGTGTCTGTCTGTCCGCCTGTCTGTCTGTCACACCCGATTTTCTCCGAAACTATTTGTCATAGAAAGTTGAAATTTGGTAACAATATAGGAATTGATGGCCTAATCGGTGCCACGTAGTTTTGAAAGTTAAATTTTTACTTAAGGGGTTTTGGGGTTTTGGGGGGTGAAATCGGAAGTGAAAAATTTTTTTTTTTTTACTACAAGTCATCGAGTGTCGTGTCAAATGAAAGCTTGTGAAAACACGAGTTATATATATATATATATATATATATATATATATATATATATATATATATTTATATATATATATATATATATATATATATATATATATATATATATATATATATATATATATAATGTAATACTTGCGCACACGCTGCCCCCCACCTTATCTCGAAAAGTACTGATAATTTTTTTTTAGAAATTCTGGAATATACTTCATGGAGTGTAGACTGAACGAAAATTATCACGAGGGCATTACCTTTTATAATTTAGTTGGATTTAAAAAAAAACAAAAATTTCAAGGTCATCACTTTTCAGTAAAGATTGGAAACAAACTTTGTTGAAAAATCATTTGGGGTGTGTTTTGTGAAGTCACTGATCATTTTATACCACCGTAACAAAAATTTTTTAGTTTAAAAGCAATCAATGTGCGGAACACTAATTGCGCAAGTTCAACTTGCACTTGACCGGTTATTTGCTTACCAAAACGGTTAAGAATAGAAAAGTCTGTTTCTAGGCGTGCCTATCGAGGACGGGCTATCCTAGTATCGTACCGTTTTTCGGATTAAACCAGACACTAATTAAATATATACAAACAACAAATAGAACACTGTCATGATTTAACACTAGGTAACAAGTTTACTGAGCGCGACAATTTATCTGTACACTTATATTTATATTCGAAAGTTTAAACTCGCTGCTGAATAACTGAAGATTGCCCTCTACGGCTTTGCTTGTTGCTTATATATCAGTTGGGAGTAGTTTATTATTCTCAGCTTGGCGGAACTTCAAGCTGTCCGTCTCAAAACTTCTTTCTTTTACACGTTTCTTCAATAGGCAACGGAGTTACGATCGCTACGAACTACCCAGCTAGCATGCCCCAGTCGAATTTCACCAGGCATGAGGAGAGGTGCTTTCGCCAGCCGTCCACTGATTACGTCCCATATCTCGTGTGTTGCTAAGCATAAATAAATTATTAACATTTTAACACCTTCACTTAAATTTTAAAATTTAATTTTGATTTTTAAAATTGGTAACCGGTGACCCCCAAAAAAGCAAAGACGACTTCCTTGTAGGTTGCGACCCACCGGTTGGGAACCAACATACTAGATGAATGACACAACGGAAAACCGGCTGCTTTCCCTGGTCATATCCCTGATATACAACCGTGTAAGGCCCTAAACAACGGAAAGAGACATGCATTTTTTGCGCCATAGCTATTCATTATCTATAAAATAGGGTTCTCTTGTGCACTCTAGAACAATAGAATTCATTACTTAACATACATTTTCAGTCACCATTGAGAAAAGTGATTAGTTTAAAGATTTAAACAAACTCTACGAAACTACAATGAAACAGATAACTATTAGGCACCTCATCTTCATACGCCTGGCCTACTAATGATCCATATGTAGTATAAAGCAAACAGACTGATAATAAACTGATTTGAGAATAAATCTTAATTCCATCCTAAAACAAAAAAAGTATTTTAGGTTCAGGTAAACCTGGTTTATATTTTTGGGCTACCTAACACGTAGGCTGAAAAGTTTCTGGTCTGACACATAGATATCGCTCTTTTCAAAAAATCCATATGATTTTTAGGAAGTACCAACCTTCAAACGATACGTATCAAAATTTCATGACGCTACTTTTGATGTGTTCAAAACAATGAAAAAAAAATCGAATTTCGTGTGTTGATTAAACATTGTTGTTACACTCTACCCCTGGAAAATCGCTCATCATTTACTGGTATGGTAAATTTAAGTGCTGTCGTACAGATACAAATGATGCTGAACGTTCTGAACCCCCAAATAAGGTGGTTACACCGGAAAACATAAAAAAATCCACAAAATTGTTTTGGATGACCGTAAAGTGAAATTGTGTAAGATAGCTGACATCTTAAAGCTATTAAAAGAACGTGTTGGTCATATTTTGCACAACAAAGTGTGCTGAGCGCCATTTGGATCTGATGAAGCGCAATAAAAGGGATTGTGACAATGGATGAAACATGGATCCACCACTTTACACTGTAACCAAATCGGCAGTCAGCTGAGTTGACACCAGCCGGTGAAAGCCGCCCGAAGCGACCAAAAACACAACAGTCGGCTGGGAAGGTTTTGACCTCTGTATTTTGGAATGCGCATGGAATAATTTTCACTGACTATTCTAAAAAGACAAAAACTATCAATAGCGAATATTATATAAAGTTATTGGTGCATTTAAAGGCAGAAATCGCAAAAAAATGGCCCCAAATGAACAAGAAAAAGTGCTCTTTCATCAAGACAATGCACCGTGTCACAAGTCAATGGTTACTCTGGCAATTGCATGAATTGAAGTTTGAATTGATACCTCATCAACCGTTCCCTAGATTTGCCCCCCAGCGATTATTATCTATTCGCAGACCTCAAAAAAATACTCGCGGGAAGGAGATTTGGCTCCAATGAAGAAATTATCGCCGAAATTGAGGCCTGTTTTGAAAGCAAAGACAAATCCTTCTACAAAAAGGGTATAGAAAGATTAGAAAAGTGTTGGACTGATTGTATCGCTCTTGAAGGAGACTATATTGACGAATAAATTCGAATTTTGCAAAAAAAATGTGTTTTAGGTAACTAGACCAAAAACTTTTCAGCCTACGTATTATATCATTTAAAGTTGATCTAATTTAGCTTTGGTGGATTGTAGTATGCTATTAAAGATGCTTTTTTTGCACAGAAAATGTTCATCCAATCGCAGGGCTACCTATTGTTAATAACTAAATCACAAGTATTATTCTATGCAGTAAACTTGACCTGGGTCTATTCTATAAGTGTTTTCAGAAAGTGCTCGATAGATGTAGCCTACTTAATTCTTCCTACAGCGGTGCCTGCTAGAAATATACATCGTACTAATATTTCACATCCGTATGAAGTTCAGCCTGTCACTCCTCGTACAAATTTTTCCAGTCTTTATATGGAGAACCTCATCCCTTTGGACTGAGTTGTTTGGGACTGTGTTTTTCACCGAGTATAATTTGCAGCGATTCAAGACCAGTGTTTTAGGAATTTCCCTACAGCATGTCGACTATGCTTATAAAAAAAAACTAAAAAAAGCAAATTAAAGATATTTTGTCAGATTTTTTATTTTATTTAGGATCTTAATGAGTGCGTCGTGTTTCTATCTCATTATCATATCGCCTATCAGATGTTGTTGCGAATATCTAGATAATATCTACCTTGATAATCTTGTCTTGTAATTTCTTTATATGTCCAAGTATTTAGGAGTTACTGTGGGACGGGTGTAAAGAATTCTTCATTACATTAAATGAATATACCTTCCGCAAGAAATAGTTTACGTATTTAATTTTGGAAGCAAGGTAAACTCAATAAAGCCTATTCAATTTTAAATAGCTCTCAAAAATTGTCTGGTATTTCAAATAAAGCATCGCGTACTATATGATTTGTTTTTACTCCAAATTATTTGTTATCACTGGTGTTTTAATTTTTAAGTTGCGTTTGAAATTATTTGGCATCAGATAAAATATATCAACTGGTATGATTACTTAGTGACTAAGCTTTGCTAATATTTTGCTAATCTTCTATCAAAGTTAAACGGTTTTGTTAGTTAAGCACTGATTGAAATTTATCAATATACACACCACTAAAACAAAACTTTAAGATTTTACCGTCATACATATAATGAAGACCTAACTGAAACTACTTTTAGCCATTGGCTTTTTTTCGTAGGCGAAAATACGGGGTGCCCCATATGTATGGAATAATAATTCCACAGCATTTATTAATCAGTGTATCAAAAGAATGTTTAAACAATTATAGAATGTTATGCGGCGCACATGCTGACGTTGAAAATAAAATGTTTTGAACTGTCAGTTCGAAGAAATTACGCAATTTTAAATAATTTTAAATGGAAATGCCTATATATTATTTTATTTTTGTGTTTTACTAATAATTCTAGATAATATTTGTCTAACATACCATATGTATTTATTGATATTTGAAATTAAGGGGATCAAATTAAAAAAAAAAAAATTAAGCTGGCTTGTGTGAAACATTTACTGTCAGGTAAGGACTTAACCCGTCAAAAAATGATTTATGGACGAAAACGTTTATTGCTGCATTTTGTAAAACTGCAATTCGAGCGTAATGTCATAATGGTACATTTAACAGAAACTGAAAGAATCACTTTGTTAATAATGGTCGGTTACGGAGACCGTAGAAGAATATAACAGGAAGTGTGTGATCTTTTTAACGCAGAATATCCGAATCGAGAACCTATTATCCAATCCGTAATTAGCAGAACACTAAAATGATGTAGACAATCAGGTCATGTTAAGGATCGCTCTAAATCTGGACCTCCAAAAGTTAAAACAAGCGATGACAAAAAGTTAGATGTTTTATTGGAAATTACAGAAAATTACCATACAGACACTCGTCAGTTTTGCCTCGACCACAATATAAGTAAAGGTACCTTAAGTCGTATACTGAATGAAGAAAAACTGCATCCATACAAACCCATCCTATTGCAAGAATTATCTGAATATGACTATGATAGACGCGTTGAATTTTGCGAGGTCATGAATGGAATCAATAATGATTCCAACCTAATTCATAATATTGTTATCTCTGACGAAGCCACATTTTGTCTTAACGGAAGAGTTAACAGGCATAATTTCCAGTACTGTTCTACTAAGAATCCCTACTAGATAATCGATAGTCATTCTCAAAGACCACAAAAGATAAACGTGTCGGCAGGACTTTGTGCACGTCAAATCATTGGTCCCTTTTACAGTTACTCCAAGAGCAAGTTATTCCAACTTGTGCAGGTCTTTTTCCCGATGAAAATAATTTGGATACCCCTAACAGGAATCAGTGTTCGTAGATATTGGATGCGATTTTTCCTAATCATGTAGAATGGCCTGCAGGGAGTTCCTACCTTACGTCACTCGATTATTTTTTATGGGGTCAATTGAAAACCAAAGTTTACCGAAATCGACCTGAAATGTACAAGATTTACAACAAAGAATTCAATATGAAGTAGCACAGCCCACCCCGGATTCTCTGCAAAACTCTGTTCAGGCTGTTTATGTCAGATTGGGTCATTGATTCGCTGTTAACGGTAGACATTTTAAGCAATTGTTACCTTAGAAATAAACCTAGATTATTTAATAATAGTTTTTTTGTCTTTTTTTATTTTAAATTTCAAAAGACAATAATTCCGAAACAGTCCAATTTAGACATATGGTACGTTAGACAAATAATATCTAGAATTTTTAGTAGCACTAATATACAGAGCTGTCCATTTAAAAAAAATCAAGATGATGTAATTTCTTTGAACTGACGCACAGTGTGTCGCATAGAACATGCTAGGTGGACAAAATTCATGTTATGATTTCAAAGAAATCTTATTTGCAAAACGTAAACAACACCACCAAACCCCGAATTCCGAGAAAAGGTTGTTTATCAAATTTGCAAGTGGCGAGTCATAAGCGTCAGAAGTCAGGTAATGAGTTTAATGCAGCTCTTTCAATCAATCAGTTGCAATTTAGCGACACTTTCATGCACATCTTATAGTAACATATTGTAATATTGTGAAAGTTTTTGTGATGAATATTAATACTGAGGGTAAGTACTATTTTTTAATGTATTTTTTTAATCAGAATCTATTAATTTGAATTTTTAGTATTTTTTTTAAATAGCCTATATATTTTAGCGTGTTTTTTAAAAAAAAAACTTTGAAAGTTCAGAATATACAGACATTCACCTCTATCCGGGCTAGTTTTTAGATATTACACAGAAATAACTTTATTCTTCGTAAAAATACACATATTGTTTAGCACACTTCAGTACATGTTTTTTTTTCTTTTTTTCCAGAACACGTTTACTCTATTCAAGGGTAGCCTTTTTTGAGGAGTGGTTGAAAGCCACGAAGAATGAAAAAAACTCGCGTGTATATGACTTTCTTTCTTCAAAATTTCACTTTGGTGACATTACTGAAAGCAGCCAAAAAGAAATAAAGTTGAAGATATCCAACTTGTCTAATAAGTTTGGTGCCAAATGGTTGGCTTCAGGAAAGTCGAAGGAGCGTTTTTTAATTAAAAATAAGAATTGGTTGGATGAAGCAGACATAGAGTTTACTGCGAGTTCTTTTGCGCCACAACCTTCAACATCAAGTGAGAATGTGACTCCTGCAGGAAGACCTCGCAAAGATTTCGAGGAATCGTCGTTTAAGACGAAGAAACGTCGCGTCGTGGATCTCGTAGAATCCCGAAGTGTCAGTGAAGCCTTAGCTTACTATATAGATTCTAAGTCAACAACGCATTCTTACAAACAAACTAGGAAGTGGTCCATGAAGGCGGGGCATAATGTGTTTCCGTCATATTTTAGTTTAAAAAAGTCCAAACAGGCCTGTTACCCTGCAGAGGAGCACATTGCTATAACAGAAACTCGTGCTGAAATAAATTTGCAAGCCTTATTAAATAAAACAGTGGAACGTCTAGTATTAGCACAGAATGAAGTTATCAGCAGTGTGCTCCCAACAAGTTCATCGTTTACACTTGTTAGTAAATGGGGATGTGATGGAAGTTCTGGACACAGCACATACAAACAGAGATTTGAGAACACTGAATATACGTACGAGTTTCTTTTCGCATTTTCTTTAGTTCCCCTTAAGTTATATGATGGGTCCAAAATCCTCGGCCTTCATCAACTTTGTATTGTCGCCCAATCAAATTTATATTTGCCAAAGAAACGAACGACTTCACGTTAGTGGAGACAAATAGATTGTTGGAAGAAGTTAATGCTCTTCTTCCAACACTTATCAACTTTGGTGATTCTCAAATCTCTGTAAAACACGAACTTTTGCTGACAGTGACAGACGGAAAGGTGTGTAACGCCTTAACGGAAACTAGTTCATCCCAAAAGTGTTTCATCTGTGGCGCCACCCCCAAGACGATGAACGATGACCCCGCGATGTTTAACAGCAATCAAGAACATTTTGACTTTGGTTTATCTACACTTCATGCTTGGATTCGTTGCTTCGAATGTCTTTTACATATCAGTTACAAGTTGAATATTAAGAAATGGCAGGCTAGAAGCAACGAAGACAAAGCAGATATCAAGGTTCGTTCCGAGGAAATCAAATCGAAATTTAAGAACGAGATGGGACTCATTGTAGATAAACCAAAGCCAGGATTTGGTTCTTCAAATGATGGAAATACAGCCCGTCGCTTTTTTAAGAACGCTGAGATGAGTGCTCAGATCACAGGGTTGGATGTTACAATTATAAAAAAGTTTGATGTTATTTTGAGAACATTGTCTTCTATATTCGAGATAAACTTAGTTGAATTCAAAAAATTTTGTCTTGAAACCAGAAAACATTATCTTAGTCTCTATTCGTGGTACTGTATGCCTGCTACTGTGCATAAAATATTAATTCACAGCACAGACGTCATCAAAGCGGCATTGTTTCCAATTAGGCAGCTTTCCGAAGAGGCTCAAGAAGCACGGAACAAAGATTGCCGCAGATTTAGGGAGTACAACACCCGCAAGTGCTCGCGTGTTGCCACGAATAGAGACTTACTGTACATGTTAATTATAACATCTGATCCTTTGATCAATAGCCTTCAAGAGATTCCCAAAAAAAAGCCGGAAAAAAATATGTACAGATGTATTAGAGTTAATTGTAAACCCTAGAATAGAAGAGTCAAGATTGGAATCGTCATCATATTGTCGCACAAAGCCACAAAATGATGACGATTATACAGTAAACGACTCATTAGAAGACTCTGATGATGATTATTAGGTTCAGCTACTATTTTTAGTTATGTAGTGCTTGTACTAAGCATGTAAATTTTTCTTTATCAATAAACGAGTATTTTTATTTTACATATAATTACAGTCAGTGTCATTATGCTAAATTTATTACAGAGCATTTATAACATTTATTTTAAAATTAAACAAAAACAATTTTTGACTGGAATTTTCAAAAACAATTTTTTTTTGAACCGAACAGCAAGAAATATGTACCTTAAAAAAATCAAAAACATTTTAAAATACCAACTACTTATGTATGTATAATGCTCAACTTACCTACCTGAAAGGCAGGTATTATTTGAGTTTATCCTTTTTGTGTCAATAAAACTAAGTAATATGGATTAATTGTTTTATTTTTAATTGACAAATGCAATAAATGATTTTTCATCTAGTTATTATTAAAAATAATAATACAGTGTCTTTCATTTAGTTGCACATTCAAGTTTGTAGAAAAATTCGTGCACATACGCAGAATATTTTGTTTTTGTTATACAATGTTTTATGCAGCTGGACAAAAAATACAGGTAAGCGAAATGCAGCTAAATGAAAGACCTGTATTATACTTTTTAATTCTAATAACCATACAAAATACCCTTACCCTTTAGTTCCGTTATCTACCTGCTAAGCTGATGCAATCCTACCGCGATATGCAAGGGTGGCTGTATTACACAAATTTTATCGATATTGAGTACCTGCGGTAAATTGTGAATAAAACCCACATTTATTAACCGATTTTCATGATTAATACCTTATTTTATTTTCCAGATACGCAGCTGTCAGAAAAATGTATAATATTTTGTTTTTTCTTTTGTTATTGCGCTTTTTTTACCGAAAAACAATGAATTTTACACGAAAAAAATTTTTTCTCTCCATTAATTTCTAAATAACTCCAAAACGATAAAAGATAGAATAAAATAATATTCAATCAACTTTAATAAAATTTTGTTACACATTTTTTAATGTTTTATTTATAAAAATCTGACCGTTCCCGAGTTATCGTTAAATATGTGTGCGTAGCTGACTAATTTAGGGGAAAAAATTAGCCACGCCCATAAAAAAAACCAACGCGATGAATTTTTTCTTAAAATAACTTAATATGCCTAGAATATACATAAACAAGTGAAATAAGTGAAAAAATAATTTTGTCCAGCTAACTTGTACTAGTCGACACACTGTGTGATGGTTCAAAACATTTTATTGTCAACGTCAGCCTGTGCGCCGTATAACACACTATAATTTTTATTTAAACATTTTTTTTGATACACTGATTAATAAATGCTGCGGAATCATTAATCCATACATATAGGGCACCCTGTATACAACGCATGTTAAGTATGAAATCACGACTATAAGTTAGTATTATATATAATTTGTATAAAGCAGAACATATTAAAAATTTATTTGCAGAGTTGTGGTTCGTTAATTTACACTGGTACTGCGAAAAGGAAAATGGTTATGTTGGCTTAGCCAAGGTGGCAAAATATGGTCTCTGTTTCGTCCAAATTTTCTCTTTAAAGCGGGACATAATTGTTAAATTATATTTAGCAACTATCTTTTATATAAAAGTGAAGATTTAATTTTTATTTTTATCTTTTATATGTTTGATTGAGTTATATACTTACATATTTAAAGAAAAACATCGATGCTATCATAATGAACATACCAGCAAAAATGAAATACATCAACATTTTTTTAAAAATTATTTGATTGTCAAAAAAGATCCTACAAAAATTACAAAATTTAATGAATTATTTTTCAGGTAATGATGATAAATATTTACAATTTAATTCTCCTTTCATTTGATATAATGTGTCGTAGTTTTCTCGCTATTGTTGCATGTTGTCTTGGAGAGCAGCTCACTGCATCTCCCTCAAAATCATTTATTTTCATATTATATATTTCCTTGTTTAACCAGTGTACTTCATCAGCTCCATTTGTAGCCAATGCCATAATATGAACAAACTCCCAATAAAATTTTGCAAATATAGCTGATATTATGAATTGTAGATATGTAACATAAGCTAAAGTAGTACTATATTCTGAAGCTAAATAAAATAAAATAGAATTTGATATTTCCAGTGATGTAGCTATGTAACAGCATAAGGCCAAACTAGCCTTTGTAGTTAGAGTGATAGCCATTGAAATAATATATTTGGAGTGCATTTTTCCTGAAGCAATATTTTTTAATATTGTATCGATAACTTTATTCATTTGTTCAAGAGTTGTTCTTTCCATAATCATTACTACATTTACACCCAGAAGCTGAAAATGGGCCTAATTAAATTGTCAAGTAAAAGAAAAATGGCAGCACTATGAAAATTTCTTACATCGGCAAAAATTATTAAATTTATTTATAAACCCGAACAATATTTTGGGAACATAATATAGGTTTAATAATAGGTTTTCGAGAAGGCATGAAAGTCAGACAAAATCCAAACTATAAAGTTCATTAAAGCATCTTTTGTCGTTTTCTTGATCGTACAATTTTCCCGTTACTATAGATCTTCTAAGACTTCTGGGGATATAACTGAACTGAGTGATTTTTATATACTTTTCCACAGTCAGTTTTACAATATTAGCAGAATTCAGAGAAGAATGACACAAATAATAGTCTGACGGTACAAAACTTAAGCTGTATGGTGGATGCATCGAATCTTCCCAGCTAAGCTTTCTTAATTTTAGAAGGGTAGTAAAGCATATGTGTGATCTGGCGTCATCATGAAAGGTAACGTTTATTCTCTTGATGAATTCTGGTCTCGCTCTCTAAATAGAGCACAAAAGTCTGGTTAATTGCTGACAGTAGAAATTAGACTCCCTTCCAATACCATCAAATACCACCATCACCTAAGTTGACGATAATGGTAGATTTACCAAGATTTGTGTAATTTCAACATACTCCACCTTTAATCTTTTCCACACATTATTATCACACATAATCCCTTTTTCCAGCCTCCGTAATGAGACATAATTATTGAATGTTCTTCTACCTGACCCCATGAGTCACCGGTTTCAATATACGCAATGATTTCCATAACACCTTATATATATATATATATATATATATATATATATATATATATATATATATATATTGTACTTTTCCAAAACAATATTGATTCGAATAATTTTGCCCAGCATGAGGGTATCAGTGTATATATAAGAAACAGAACTGAAAAGGATTCATTATAAATGAAAAAAAATTGTTTCGAAAATTATAAAATATGAACATTTTCCATATATTTTAAGAATTTGATACTAAGCTGACTTTTAATTAAAATTTGTTTACTTAATGTACAAAAATAAAATAATGTTAGATTATATTTTATTCTCTTTGATTGTGTTAGCCGATACTTGTTGGAAATTCATGATAAAATTATATAAAAACAACACTATGTTTTAATTTCCAATATATTTAAAGTCACTTGACAATTGTTTCACCATACAATACTTCAGAAGAAGCCATTGTATGGTGAAACAATTGTCAAGTGACTTTAAATATATTGGAAATTAAAACATAGTGTTGTTTTTATATAATTTTATATTTTATAATTGGTTACATACTTTATCAGGTGTACAAGTATGAAATGCGGATTTCAGACAACAGATGGTGCACCAATGCAGTTTGTGCTATAAAGATTTGACACTGCGTCATTTTGTTGTGTCATCAACAAGTGTCAGACGAGCACGAGTGATAAATTGGAAAAGTGTGTGCATGGTGTGTTCAATATGTCGAAATTTATACCGAACAAAGAACATTCGCGGACAGTATTAATTTTTTGTTTCATTTGAAGAAAACTACTGTTGAATCATACCGATTACTTCGAGAAGCTTATGGTGAACATGCTCCATCGCAAGATACGTGTGACCGATGGTTTCGGCATTTCAAAAGTGGTGACTTCGATGTTGCAGACAAGGAACGTGGAAAACCGCCAAAAAAATATGAAGATGTGGAATTGCAAGTATTGTTGAACGAAGATGATTCGCAAACACAAAAACAACTCGCCGAGCAATTGGGCGTTAGTCAACAAGCTGTTTCCAATCGGCTACGAGAGATGGAAAAGATTCAGAAGACCGGTAGATGGGTACCACATGAGTTGAACGACAGGTAAATGGAAAAGCGCAAAAACACGTGTGACATTTTGCTCGCTCGGTACAAAAGGAAGTCGTTTTTGCATCGTATAGTTACAGGAGATTGAAAAGTGGATTTATTTTGAGAATCCCAAGCGCAAAAAATCATGGGTAGCCCCAGGCACACCATCCACATCGACCGCAAGACCGAATCGCTTTGGCAGAAAGACGATGCTCTGTGTTTGGTGGGACTGGAGGGGCGTGGTCTATTATGAGCTGTTAAAACATGAGGAAACGGTTAATACTAAACGTAACCAACAACAATTGACCGATTTGAACCGTTCGCTGCCTGAAAAAAGGCCAGAATACCAAAAGGGGCAACAAGTCATTTTTCTTCTTGACAGTGCTCCATCACATATGGCAAAACCGGTTCTCGACACGTCGGAAGCACTCAGCTGGGAAGTTCTACCCCGTGCAGCTTACTCACCAGACTTGGCTCCTTCCGATTACTACTTGTTTGCATCGATGGGTCACGCACTGAGCAGCGCTTTGGTTCGTACGAAGATGTGAAAAAATGGCTCGATGAATGGTTCGCAGCAAAAGGGGAAGATTTTTACTGGCGTGGTATTCACAAATTGCCCGAAAGAAGGGAAAAAAATATATAACAAGCGATGGAGCATATTTTGAATAAAGCACTTTTTATCATTCTTCCGAATTTAACATGTTTTTTTAAAAAAAAAACCGCATTTCATACTTGTACACCTGGTATAAATAGGACACGGCAAAGGACGCTGTGTGCTATCTATTGGTGAGTAGATAATTGCCATGGCTATACCTAAACGGGATTGGCCATTTTTTCCATTCTTATAGGCTACAGTTTAATTATACGTATCTTTATCATATTAAATATTACAGTCATTAGTATACTTACATAAATCCGTACAAATGTGAAATATGAATGCTTTAAAATAAAGTCGATATTTTTTTCCATAAAAATTATACAACTAAGTTCAAATATTGTGAGAACACAACTTAAAAATATATTTATCCATAATGCTTTATATGCCCATTTATATTTAAGAGGTAGTTCAAAAACATTGGCGGCGCATAAATTAAATATATTTTAGCTAGAAAAAACACATAATAAAATACACGTACATGTCTATACCTACAAAATTTGTAAAATAATGTTATATATTTATATGTCACAAGTTATTACGCAAAGAAAATTTCTAAATTAAATGCATACACAGTTCGTTACATTCTTTACAAATTAAAGTATATTGACAGCTTTCAATACAAAAAGGGATATGTAGAAAACGAGCAGAGACAAATACTACGAGGGACGAGGAACAGTAAAATGATTAGTATTAAATTTTTTTTTCCTTTCATTGGTTTTGTAAAAACTTAAAAGGAAGCCCTCGTATCAGCATTACAGTATCATTATTTTTTAGCTAAATTCAGAGAAGACCATAGTTATAGAATACATAAACATTTAATAATTTAATATTTTTATTATTCTTATTTCCTGTATATTCTCACATTACATTTCGACTTTTTTTTTCCTAGATTTACATGCTTAAGGTCAAAATGATCAAGGTATATATATATATATATATATATATATATATATATATATATATATATATATATATATATATATATATATATATATATATATATATATATATATATATATATATATATATATATATATAATATATATATATATATATATATATATATATATATATATATATTAAATTCAACTAAAACTTTCTGACAATATTACATCAACTAAGAATTATTGATTTTAGAAGTGTAATTCATATAACATAGGGTAATGGGTAGACACTTTTTACGATCCCGGTAAGAGCAGTGAACGAATGTTGAGTTGATCATCGCCATTCAAATACTATAGAACATGTATACAACAACGCCACAACAACTATCAATTTTCACTTCCCTACAAACAAGATCAAAATGGAAAGAGGGGTAAGACAGAGAGAAATCTTGTCACTAAGATTGTTCACTATTGTTCTAGAACAGGCCTTCAAGATACTAGAATATGAGAACAGAGGCGTTAGTAACGATAAGAAAAAGCTCAGCCATCTCAGGTTCGCGGATGATATCGATAATATGGAACAAGCCGGAGTTATGATTCAAGAACTACAAGAGGCGACACAGAAAATTAGCTTACAGAAAAAAAAATTATCCATAATGCTTTATATGCTCATTTATATTTAATAGGTATGTGAATGTAACAGATGGAGGCGAATAAATGAAATATATTTTAGCTACAAAAAAAACACATATTAACATACACGTACTTGTCTATATCTATAAAAGTTTGTAAATAATATATATATTATGTTTATACGTCGTCACTAGTTATTAAGCAAAGAAAATTTCTAAATTAAATGCACACACAGTTCGTTACAGCTTTCAATACAGAAAAGGCTATGTAGAAAACGAACAGAGACAAATACTACGAGGGGCGCTTTTTAAGTAAGTATAGTTTCGAAATATGGCCGTCGCAGCGTTGTGGTCACCGTTTTGCCCATGCGCGGTGAGTACCTGCAACCATTAGCTAGTCACAGACATCATTGCGAAAGCATTCGTCTTGAGTTTAGGTTTGTTTGTGCGTGTTTAAAATGCCCCATACCATGTATTTCATTTCTTAAATACAGTCTTTAGTACACAAGGTGGCAGATTTCTGTGAGGTTGGAATACAGAGACTGAGTCTTATGATACAACAAGTGCCTTAATATGGGTGAAAATTAGATTGAAAAGTAGATTAAGGTCCGAACGTTCATGTAAAAAAAAAAAATGGCCTAGTGATTTTTTAATATCAAGCCGGTACCTATTTTAAAAACGAGCCTCAAATATTAGCAGATGAAATCTTAAGAAAATAGTTTTTTTACTACTCAATGATGAAATAATAGTAAATGTTATTGCTGAATATAATAATAAAAGTACTGAAAAAATATTCATATTGTATGTAATCTTACAAATCCGAAGATAGCTTACGGTTGTTACAATATCGAGATACAACAATATTATGGGAGTTTGATAAATAACCTACCGGATATATAAAAGTGTTTTGAAATAGGATAAGTGCCGAGAAGTTTCATTACTAGTGCTAATAATAATAAATTTAATTACGAGGGACGCCTTTTAAGTTTTTACAAACGACGACTAGATGGCTCTATTGAAATGTGACATTACCATTGTTGTAAAATTTGACATTTATTATTATTAAAATAGTTGCAGCTTAGAAATTGACTAGTAGTTTGTTTACATTGAGCATTTAAAAAAAAAACAATTTTGTGAACACATGGAAATTTGACGTGAAGGTTTTCGTTGGATGATTTTTTACGATTTGAGTAAAGGTTTAACTCTACAACAATGCCGCGAATCGCTTCGTTCAAGTTTTGTTAAAGTATCACCATCAGAAAAGACTATTTACAATTGGTTTGCCGAAATTCGTAATGGTCGTGTTTCCGTCAGCGTTGAATTTCGTGCAGGTCGGTTGTTGTTCCAAAAACATCGATGCTATGCGCAACATGATTGAAAAGGATCGGCATGTGATTTACCGTGAGATAGAGGCATACTTGGGCATATCTAAGACTACAGTACATTCGATTGTACATGAACATCTGTTCCCGATAGATTTCGGATAATTTGACCAAAGGTCAAGAATAGGCTCGTGTAAATTGGTAGAAGGAGATGTTCAAAAAATTCGGCCGAGGGTATGCAAAATCCGTATACAACATCGTAACAGGAGATGAAACTATGAAGACCATAGTTATGTAATACATAAAGATTTAATAATTTAATATTATTATTATTCTTATTTTCTGTATATTCTCAGCTTACAATTGGTTTCGATCTTTTTGTGTTCCTAGATTTACGTGGTTAACGCCAAAATCATAAAAATATCTACACATATTAAATTATGCTAAAGCTTTCTGACAATATTACAGGTACTAAGAATTATTGATTTTAGAAGTGTGATGTATATAACATAGAGCAGGGGTGCTCAAACGGTCGATCGCGATCGACAAGTCGATCGCGAGTGCTTTTTGAGTCGATCTCGAGAAAAAAATTCCGATATAGAACTATTCACAGATTTTGTTTTAGGTAACTAAAACAAAATATAATGAATAAACTACTAAAATTTATTCGATCCACAGTTAGGCCAGAATAACCTCCTCATCACTTTCTTTTATCGTAATAACCCCCTGCTAGCGGCAAAAGGCGGCTTTATCAAAGGAACGCGCGGTACTTGTCAAAGAAAAGCCGCGTTTTTGATTCCCGCCGATTTTTCTAGAAACTTCGGGCGGCGTGTTTGACTGGAACATTCGAGACTTCGTTCGCGCCGATATAAATGTTGCGCCTACAGGAATAGGAGTCAGTCTGAGTTGTAACTTGAAGGCGATACATCGATACAAAGTTTATTAATAAATAGTCCAAAATGAGTGCAGCGAAGAAAAGTAAAACTTATCATTTTAATAACGATTGGGAGGAAGAATTTTTCTTTTGTATGGTAAAGGATAAGTGCATTTGTCTCATTTGCCGTGCGTTAGTTGCAATACCTAAGCGTGGGAACTTAGAGAGGCATCATAAAACGGTTCATAAAAACTATGAAAAGGATTTTCCGTCACAGAGTGAATTAAGAAAAAGAAAAGTACGTGATTTGATAACTTGTTTGAAAAAAGAACAAACCATGTTCACAAGACCAGCCAAACAATCAAAAGCTGCAACGATGGCGTCATTTAAAATATCTCATATATTGGCGAAACACAAGAAACCATTTGATGATGGATTGGTTGTGTAGGAAGCATTTATTGAAGCGGGTGAGACTTTATTTGGAGATTTTAAAAATAAAACAGAGATTATGTCTGCTATTAGAGAACTTCAGTTATCTCGTCCGACTGTCACAAGGCGTGTTGAAGTCATGAGTCAGGACATGGCAGATAAACTAAAACATGACATCATGGAATGTACATACTTTTCTTTACAGTTCGACGAATCCACCGATATGACAGACACTGCCCAGCTGTGTATTTTCATTCGAAGGGTATTCAATGACATGTCGGCTAAGGAAGAGTTTTTGACAATGATTCCTCTGAAAGGAAAGACCCGTGGCGAAGATATATATGACGTTTTGTTCAATTTTGTAACAAACTACAAGCTACCAGTATATAAACTAGTGTGCATTACAACCGATGGAGCACCAGCAATGACTGGAAACGAAAACGGTTTTGTGGCATTGTGTCGAGCTAATGATGATTTCCCTTCATTTTTCCCCTTCCATTGCATTATACATCAACAAGTTTTGTGTTCAAAAGTTCTAAACATGGAGGAGATTATGGGCATTGCAATAAAAATTGTGAATTCTATCCGTGCACGTAGCTTGCAACGACGGCTGTTTAAATTGCAGTTGGAAGATAGTGAGTCAGCTGAACACACTAATTTAGTTCTTCACACGGACGTCAGGTGGTTGAGTCGCGGAAAATTCCTAGAAAGGTTTCAAGAATTATTGCCCGAAATAACAGCTTTTCTGGACGAAAGAGGTGATGACACTCAGACGCTGAAAAACGGAAAATGGCTGACTGATTTGGCATTTTTGACAGTTTTGAAATGTTCTCTACCAATGTGATAAAAAAATTTCAATTTTTTTTTCAAAATTTTTCGACGTCCAAAACTCAGTACAATACGGGTGATACTCCAGAGAAGATAAAATCATGATATTGCTGTATCTAGACTGTGCAATTTCAAATGCTTTTTTTACTGCAATATATGACCTGATGGAATTGCGATCTTCTAGCTTTTTAGGCAATTCTTCTGGCGGCTTAGGAGGTTGACGACATCGACCAGTCCTCTTCCTCTTTGAATACGTGGTACTATGAGCCTTTCTACGACTGAGCTTATTTGATGGTATGTTTCTAGTTTAAATCCTATTACTTCTCATTTACTATAATACATACTTTGTGTTTTGCACATTGCCATATCTTTACTTTTTAAGTATAGAGAAGTTATGTTTAAGGTTCCTTACTGTGCAACTGCAGATCTTAATGTCAACCATATATGTGTTGGTTTATATCCGTCATGTTTTCGAAGAAGGTATCTTTTATTTGTATTGTTTAGAATATTTGACAATGGATCGGAGGCCAAACAAACTACAGCGGGCTTAATGAACGGGTATTTTATCATTTTTTGTAACATTCATTGCTAGTACTAAGGATATTTACAATCGGTTTAAAATATGTTTTAACCAATACATTATTATAGACTAACTTTATATATATATATATATATATATATATATATATATATATATATATATATATATATATATGTATATATATATATATATATATATATATATATATATATATATATATATATATATATATATATATATATATATATATATATATATCGAGTACTTTAACTAACCAGCTATGTGGAACAGCTTTGCGGTTGTCAATGGAAGCTGTACAGATGTTTCTGTTGGAATTATATGCTTATTTCATTATTGTCGCGTCAATTACAAATTGTTCTTTTCATCCGCAATTATTATTACTCTTGTTTTTGTTCCTCTTCCTCACATTTGGTCAGTGTGGCTCCATGTTTGGCTGCCCCAATTCAAGTCAGCACAAACGTCATTACCACTGTGTATCAAGGGATGACCTGACAATGTTACATGTTTTCAAAATCACTGACTTTTGAATATTTTTGTGTGTTTGTATTAAGTCCTAATTGTACTAAGTGTGGTGTGAATGTTGTTGGTGTAAGGCTGATATGATGAGAGAAATTGGTGGTGGTGTAGTAACGGCGCATCACTGTTCTGTTTATTTCATCTGTCCACTTTAATCGTCTTGGTTTACCAGCCTTGGTAGTTGCATGTTGTCCTTGCAAAACGTACGTGGCTTAGTTTGGCTTTGGTGGTTGTGTTTGTCCCGCATCTGTGTCGATTATGTTTGAAATTAATTTCGGTGTCTCCAGGCGGCGAGTAATTTTTTTTCTTAATGATTTCTTTGTCAGGTCTTGTGATTTTGTTATAGCAACGCATGACGATTTCTGTGGTGAAGCTCATGCATTGCTTTGATTTTCCCGCCTTGGTGGGTGTCGGCTTACTCGCTGGCACAACAATTTTGGCAGGTCCATTTTCTTTTGCCCGGTCTTCATCGTTTTGGTCGAGCTGCCATTTCCCGCGACGTCCTCGACCGTTACGTCGCTCGCTCGATGCTTTTTTTATTGGTTTACTATTGTTTGGGGTGTTCTGTGGTGTCAGAAGCTCAAAGTGTTCTGACATTGGGTTGCCTGTTAATAGAAGGTAAATAGTGTTGATGTGCTTTCCTGTGCTAATTATGGTTGGTCTGTCCCTATAAGTTATTTTTGTATCTCTTGTTCTGAGAAGATATGAAAAGTTGCTATTTTGGGTTTCCGAGAGGGCAAGTATCTCTAGGCTTGTGCCATAGGTGCCGTTTTTCCTCTCAAATAATCTAGACAACACAAGACAGCACAACATGACTTAAGTACCTCGTGATCGTTAAAGCCCGTACTAGGAGAATCCTGGGCATAATTATTACTATTATTCTTCATATTCTAGTTATCTCAAAAAAATCGATGAGACAAATGTAGGTCCGGCCCACACAGGGTGCCACGTGTTAGCGACAAATAATAATGACACGCCGCACATCCATTCAGTGAGTAATCATCGATCAGACTCATCTGACTCGACAGGAACTAAGGATAACCGCTCCTTGTCCATTTAATGTGGGTGAATTAACTGGGCAATCAACTATTTTTTTTTTCCAGATCTCCAAGAATGTGGTCTTAATTCGTCCTAAAATTCCTATGACTGGAATCATCATTATTATTGTGTGTTATGAGAACAGACTGCGAAGTTTGAATTCTTGTATTTCGAGCGTTTTTCTTTCCCTTTGATTTTCGCAGAAGTCGGAAACGCAATTGAAAAATATTTTTTGTTCTATATAAGATTTGATAGCCTTTAAACAGTTTTTGAAAAGGTAAACTCGTAGATGGTGCACACATATTATTTTCCACAACTATTACTGTTCCTCTTATTCATTATTATTATCAACACGAAGCGATTCTAGATGGTATCACGTAAGTCCAGATCTCAACAAGAAATCACTACAATTAACGAAAGCAACATCTGAAATATATATACTGTCCCAAGTAATGCTAAGTAGTATGCTGTTTAGAAGACTGACTGATAGGAGTAATTCGACTGTAGTTAACATGACCTTTCTTTATTACTTCCAGTGCTTCGGCTACGATATGTGCGACCTTTATTTTAACCTTTCTCAATCTGCTAGCTCGGATTCATAATTTTTTGTATTTGTTATGTTTTTCCTCTGATAGAACTATATAAACAAGCTGTTCCCTGCTGCTCATAGAGTAATTTTGCGATTTATAATCAACATGACATCCCACATAACAACTAACTCTCTAATATCTACATGCCTTTCTGGATGGCGTCCATAATATATCGATGACATATGTGCTTATCTTTTATTCAGTAAACATGGTTATTTTGCCCTATCTGAAGTTATATTCAGAAGTTGCTAATGTGACCGGAAACAATATGATATTTTTTGGTCAAATTACGCATTCTATTTATGCTATCAGCTGGTTGTTTCATAATTCTTCTCTGGTAGTATAGATAGTTAAATGTCTGTTCTTAAGCGACAATAATTAAGTTACTAGTTGCCGTAATTACTTCCTTGTCCACTGTCAGGTTGAAAATATGACTTAAGGATTGTTCACGTAAAGCTTTTTCTCTAGTTGTTTGATTCTTATTTGTTCAATTCATGGCTTTAACTGTCTTTGGCATTTAATGTTTCGGTTCTTAAATCCAGATCTGCGAACTTCTTTTATGATAAAATATTTGGCGTGTCTAGCTTTACACATTCGTACGAATTAACTTAGCTGCGTGTACTATTTTTTCTCCTAATATAAAATTCTATGAAGAACTCCAGAAATGATAGATGAGATACCATTCAATGAAAATAATAATAATAATGAGTGACTATAATGCAAGAGTTGGACATGAAGTAGTACTGGAATTTAAACTGAGATTTAATGAAAGCTTAAAAAATTATAGCGGGGAGCTTATGATAAATTTTTGCGCTACAAACGATTTGAGATTAAATAATACATACATTGACAATAAGAAGCAATATAAATATACATTCGAGAACACTAGAGGTAACAGATCAATGATAGATTATGTCCTAACAAACAGAGAAATACATCCACGCCATATATTAGACGTAAGAAGCTTGACATCACCAAACGTAGAAAGTGATCCTAATTTAGTTATGTGTAAACTAAGGTAGAACACAAAGCAACAAGAAAATAAGGAACTGGAAACAAAGATAAGAATCGAAAATTTACAAGAAGAATCAACGAGAGACCTGTACCAGAGAAGACTGACAGAAAATATCAAGATAAATCAAATAAATGACCATGATAACATAATTGATGGCTGGTTAAAAAAAAAACAAATGTACTACAAGCTGCATATGAGGCACTAAGGACTAAAACGGCCGATAAAAATAAAAAAGTAGAGAGCAAAAATACTATGGTTTAGTGCAGAAATCAAAGAGAAATGCCGTGAATAGAAAAAAGCTATCTAAAGTACAGGTCAATCAGGACAGATGAAGCCTACTAAAGTTATAAAAGAATGCGAACAGAAACCCACGAATTATTAAGAAAAACAAAAACGGAATACTGAGAGAGATACACAAGAAAATTAGAAACAGACTTCTGTGGTCAACAAAAACCAATTAGGAGATTCTTAAGACAGCAAAGAACTCAGATGAAAGAACTAATAGAGTATAAACACGTGAAGGAAGAAACGTGGGTAACATATCTTACTTATATAAAAGGGAACAGGGTATCACACTGTCACAAACACCAGAGATAACGATAAACGAAGAAACATATATAATGGAAGAAGGCGTAATAGAAGCATTGGAAAAATTAAAAAACCGTAAATCTCCCGGCGAATACCAAATAGCTAATAAACTACTAAAATATGGGGGATACTCTCTGGTTAAGCAACTCCAGACACTTATACAGAGGATTATACGATCAAATAGAATGAAGAACAGCGGCAGTTATATTAATGCACAAGAAGGGAGAAAAAGAAGATCCAAATAACTATAGAGGCATAAATCTACTAAACTATACACTGAAATTAACAACAAAAATTTTTACAACAGAATAAACGCGAGAATACAACTGGAAGAGGAACAGCAGGGATTCAGAAGTGGGCGGTTATGCACCAATGCCGTATTCATGATGAGACAGATAAAAGAAAAATCCATAGAATATATTCCAGCATACTTGTGCCAGATCGACTTAAAAAAAGCTTTCAACAATGTGCAAATAGAAGACTTTATTCATCTATTATATAACAGGAACCTCTCATTAGACCTAATTAAAACTATAGAGAATATATATAAAGAAAATAAAGTAGTCGCAAGAGTAGCAGAAGGAATGACAGAACCAATCAACTACGAATTTGGAATCATGGAGTTAGATTCACTAAGTCCTCTTCTATTTAATATTGTCATAGATGAAATTGTAAAGAATGTCAAAAGAATGATGTAGAATGGGTCACAGAGACCTTAAAATTATATGTTATGCAAATTACACGATAATAATGGCAGAGACCGAGAACGCTCTGCAAAGGCTGCTATACGAATTCTACATAACAGCAAAACAATATAAATATGCCTAATAGAACAGATGATGCAGGTCGATTAACTAGGCATCAAAATATCTAATATCGGAAAAATCGAGGAAGAAGTAAAACAACAATTTAACAAGGCTAATAGGATAGCGGGATGCCTCAATGATACCGTATTTAGAAATAAATTCCTCTCCGTGGAGACCAAAACAAGAATATACAAGAGCGTAATACTACCAGTAATGACTTACACATCTGAACCAAGACCCGACATTGAGGGATAGAGAAAGGAGTGAAGGCATAAGACGTACATGTAATATAGAAAATACCAACTCGTGGATAGGAGGAAGGAAAGAGGAATGCGATCAACACATAGGAAAAATGGCAAACAACAGGATAGTACGTATAACAAAAGACAAGTCACCGAATGGAAGAAGATCAATGGGATGTTCAAGAAAGAGATGGAGCAATGATCTATAGAGTAGGCAACAAAGGCAATAGTGCCTAGCTATAAGTCGGAAGAAGAAGAAGAATATAAAATATTCAGTCGTCACTAGTATCGCCCAAAAATGGATCGTCATTATTTTATTTTCAGAAGTGGTAGATGGCAACGAATATTCCATCTGATGAAGTGAAGTTGCTAACGATCATTTTCTGGGTCGGCAAAGGAATTTTTCTTATAAAATATATACAAGAAGTCGATAATTCATGGACAGTTACGAAAGAAAAATCCAGAAACTGAAGCGGGCCATTAGAGGAAGTGCTTCAAATTCGTAGCGATCCGCAATTTTATGGTTTTTACAACTGCCGACTGGGAATCACAGAATCTATCAAATATCCCTTTTAAGCCAAGTAACTTCCTTTTGTTCAACATGTGAAGTAAGCTCTCATCGACTAAAAGTTTTTCTCAGACGATGAATTGAAATCCGCTCTAGCTTAATTTTGAAATAAAAAGAAAATATTTTCTAGATGAAACGAACCAACTCAAGAAAAGTTTTACTAAGTATAGATTACACCTGTAGTTGTGTTCCTTCACTGTTTTAAAGAAACCTAAAATGAACATCCTAGTAATTGTCTAAGTATTCTATTAGTCAGCATAAATTTTTTTTAAAATTTTACATTTTGATGTCTTGGATTTTTTCTAATAGGACAGATGTAAACCCTTTCGATGAAGTCCACTGTTTTAAAGAAACCTAAAATGAACATCCTAGTAATTGTCTAAGTATTCTATTAGTCAGCATCAATTTTTTTTTAAATTTTACATTTTGATGTCTTGGATTTTTTCTAATAGGACAGATGTAAACCCTTTCGATGAAGTCCAAGCTCTGAGAATAACCTTTTTCTGAAGGCCGAAAATAATTGGCTGACACTGAAATAAAACATAAACCAACATATAAAGTTTGCTTCTTCCTGCCCCGCCCCTCATAATTTTAACAATCTTACACTTATTAAGTTGCCATTGCAGTTAGTTGAGTAAAGTTGAATTGTTTTGGCTTTTACTTGATGGAAATCCATAACTAACGTAATGAAAGACAATTTATCAAAATTTCCACTTTTTACTACAAACCTGCATGACGTGTTTCGTTACTTCCTCTGATGCTTTAAACGACTTACCTGTGTAAGGAATACACGTGTTCAGATATCATAAAACAGAATTTTTAAACAGTAAACACAATAACGCAAATCAAGATAATAACACAGCAAAACTTATTAAAAAAATAGCAATAGAAGAAAATATTATATTTACCAAAGCAGATAAAAGAAATACCATAGTCGCAGCCAACAAGGCACAATATATAGAAAAAAACAATAGATTTCATTAAAAAAGGAAATTTTCAGACTTTAAGCAAAGACTCAATAAAAATGTTTAAAAATTAAATCCGCCTAAAAATAGGAAAAGCTTCCAGTATCATACCAGATTATAAAAGAATCAAATTAACAGCTATGAATTCCCAACCAGCGCAACTCTATTCTTTAATTAAACTACACAAACAAGATTATCCGATTAGGTCAGTGGTCTCCTACATCAACATACAAACACTCAAATTTTATTATAGACGCGATTAAAAATCATACAAATTTTCAACCCACTTTTTCTGTAAAAAACTCTTTAGAGAGAGAAAATTTCAAATATAAATCTTCCTTCAAGAGCCATCATTTGATGTACAAAATTTATTCCCCAACATACCTCCAAACGAAAAAATTGTTATGGTAGAACATCTACTAAATAAAAACAACGTGAATATTATTTTAAAACAAGATATTCTCAACCTACTAAGAACAGGTCTGAAACAAAATTATTTTATATTTAATAATTTAATCTACAATAGTCCTGCAAGATTTATACGAGGCTGGTTTGAAAAGTCCGTGCAAAAATAAAAACTACTTATGTGTTTGGGGTAAACCTTTTTTATTTTTCGACATAGTCTCCTTTTAGGCTTATACACTTCGTCCAACGATGTTCTAGTTTGTTGATCCCTTCCGAATAATAGGATTTGTCCAAGTCAGCAAAATATCCATTAGTGTCTGCAATCATCTCCTCGTCTGAATAAAATCTTTGTCCCGCCAGCCATTTCTTCAAATTGGGGAACAAATAGTAGTCCGAGGGAGCCAAGTCTGGAGAATAGGGGGGATGTGAAACGAGTTGGAATCCTATTTCCATTAATTTTGCGACCACAACTGCTGAGGTGTGTGCTGGTGCGTTGTCGTGATGGAAAAGGACTTTCTTGTGGGCCAATCGCGGGCGTTTTTCTTGCAGCTCGGTTTTCAAACGGTCCAATAACGATGAATAATATTCACCTGTAATAGTTTTACCCTTTTCCAGATAGTCGATGAGGATTATCCCTTGCGAATCCCAAAAGACAGTCGCCATAACCTTTCCGGCCGAAGGAACGGTCTTCGCCTTTTTTGGTGCAGATTCCCCCTTGGTAACCCATTGTTTAGATTGTTGTTTGGTCTCAGGAGTATAGTAATGTATCCATGTTTCATCCACAGTAACGAAACGACGCTTAAAGTCCTCCGGATTCTTCTGGAACAGCTGCAAACCATCCTTGCAACACGTCACACGATTCCGTTTTTGGTCAAGCATGAGCAATCGCGGCACCCATCTTGCGGATAGCTTTCTCATGTCCAAATGTTTATGCAAAATATTATGTACCCGTTCAGTCGAGATGCCCACAGCACTAGCAATCTCACGCACCTTAAATCTTCTGTCATTCATCACCATATCATGGATTTGATCAATGATTTCTGGAGTCGTAACCTCCACAGGCCGTCCAGAACGTTCAGCGTCACTTGTGCCCATATGGCCAGTCCGAAAATTTTGAAACCACTTATAAACTGTTCTAATCGAAGGTGCAGAGTCACCATAATGTTTATCAAGCTTCTCTTTAGTCTCCTGAGGCGTTTTGCCTTTCATAAAGTAATGTTTAATCACCACACGAAATTCTATTTCGTCCATTTCTTGAAAAATCACTCGACTTCCTTGATTCACACGAATGCCAAACACAAAGAAATAGACCAATATGGCTGAAGCTGGGTGTGCGTTCATTCAAGAGATGCTACTAACTAAACATGACCTCGATACGCGCCGGTGGTGCCATCTCTCGGACTTTGCACGGACTTTTCAAACCAGCCTCGTAATGGGAAGCCTCTTAAGCTCACTTATAGCACATGAATAATATCGAAAATATAATTCAAAAACATGAGACGTACAAATTTCTTTTACTATATTGGTACCGATATGTAGAGCACATTTTAGTTCGGTTCAATAGCACGGATAGACCGTTGAATACATTTTTTAATCACATTCACAAAAATATAACATTTACAATGGACATAGAGGAAAATAATTCATTTCCACCAGTGGAAATTGACTAAAAAAACAGTCTTTTATTATATATTTATAATGAATTTCCATCAAGTAGAAGTTACAACCATCCAAAAAATTTTTTTTTCTCAAACCATCACACACAGAAACAAAAATATACAACACTTCAAACCACCCAAAGCAATACAAATTTGCAGCATATCACAGTATGTTAAATAGCTAGTGAGTGTTACTGTATCTGAAAATCATTTCAATAACGAATTAAATTTAATAAAACAAATTGCCGTAAATAATGGTTATTCCCAAATATGGTCAATTCAATACTCAATAAAAAACTTTAAAACAAAGCTATTTCTGAATTCTACCCTAAAACTAAAGACAGCAATATCAATTATAATTCATTAACCTATTTTGGCATACCTTCAGAAAAATTAAACACTACTTAGACCAAAATAATATAAACAAAGCTTTAAAAAACTAATAACTCACTAGGAAAACTCATAAAAAATGCGAAGGTTAAACAAAACAAAGGTGAAAATTCAGGAGTATATAAATTGAATTACGGTTCGTGTACTAAGTCGTGCATAGAGCAGACAGGATGCTCATTTGAAACTAGAATTTCAGAACACAAACGAAGTTTTCTTAACAACAAAACAGATTCTTCATACAGCAATCATTTAATAGAACAGAACCATCAAAGTAACAACCAGTTTGAAATAATATATTTAGAAAACAAAGGAAAAAAGTTAACCTTTTAGAAGGCCTAGAGATAAACCGTTTGAAAAACACAGGTTCCGTTCTAAATGAACAATGGGAAATCCCTATTATTAAATTTATATACCTTATAAAGTTCAGTATCAATTCCAAGAATACCCTAATTAATTATTTTCAGACTAATTGTAAAAGTAGATAGTAAGGTGAAATAAAACCTAAATGTTTGTTAGTTGCAAAAAGCGTCAGAAGAAGTTACCATGTAACGAAACCCGTCATGCAATTTTGTAATAAAAAGTGGTCTGTCTTACATTACGTTGGATAAAGTTGCATTTGTGTCCGAAGAACTTAGGAAAAGATATTTATATATTAAAGAATTTTTTAATTTATGTAGGCTTAAATTCAAAATTGGATTAAAATCAACAACACAATACTGATAGATACGAAATATTGACAAGCACATTCTATATCATTACTAAATATATTAATAAAAAAGATTTACCGAGGCGCAAAATTGTTGAATCTGTTTCTACCATTGTTCTTCAAGTTTAATCAGAAACTAACTTGGCAATCAATATTAGGTATTTAATGAATTTGAGGGATACAAACATAAATATTTTGTTTTTTCCCTCGATTAACAAGCTTAAATGTATTTTTTTTTTTTCTGGGAGTTCATTTATTTTATTATCGCATCTAAAATATTAAACCTACTAATGTCCTGATAATATAAAAAAGATATTCGGTATTATTTCGAGACTAATAACTTTTTCTTTTTAACAAATTTTAATAATATCCAGAAAAATATACAGCGGCTAATATTCAAGCTAATATACAACAACACTTTAAACTTTTTGTATGCAAATTGAGTTAAGTTAGCACTGATCAATTGTTTTACAATTAAATTTATTCTTTTTTTAGTGTTCCGTATGGAACACTTATAAGATCACTTCGGTGTCTGTCCGTCCGTCCGTGCGTCCGTCTGTCACACCCGATTTTCCCCGAAATTATTTGACATAGAAAGTTGAAATTTAGCACTAATATAGACATTGATCGCTTCATCAGAGGCGTGTAGTTTTGAAAGTTAATTTTTGACTTAAGAGATTAGTTTTGGGGGGAAAATCGAAAGTGAAAAAAAATTTTTTTGGCAGGTCAACGAGTGGGGTGTCAAATAAAAGCGTGTAAAGACAAGTTCAAAAATATATATAATGTAATACTTGCGCACACTTTTCACTGAATTATTTTTAAAAAATTGCAAAAAATCACTGCCCCCTCACTATCTCGAAAAGTACTTATCAAGAAATTTTGAAAAAGTTTTGGAATATTCTCATATTCTCCACGGTAAATTAATAAATATGTTTAAATTTAAAACAGCAAACCTTTGTTATGCACCGAATGCAATTATTTTAAAACATTTCTAAACATGTGAGGAGTAAGGCTACTTACGCATTATCCCGTTGTATTTTCTAAATGTTGAATATTTCTGAATGGTATCTGAACATAGACTTTGTTATTGAAGTAGCCCCATAAAAGAGAATCGAACGCTATCAAGTCCGGAGTCCTTACTGGCAAGGATTCGCAAAATAACATTTAACCTACTGATTTTCACATCATTCTTCCATCCATTTCAAAGTCTTGTCAATGGACACATCAACTTGTTGAAAAAACAGTCCGCTGCGCTGCTGGAGTGGCAGTTCATGTAACAAATTAAATATATCTGTGTTTGTATGTGTTTAAAAATTGCAGGTAGCTTTCCAAAGTTAAACTATGCCCGAAAAAAAAGGGTCAAGAATTTGGGTGCTCCATATCCCACACCACACGCTCACTTTAAAGTAGTACTGATTTTTAGTGTTCCGTACGGAACACTTATAAGATGACTTTGGTGTTTGTCCATCTGTCTGTCTGTCCGTCTGTCTATCTGTCACACCAAATTTTCTTCGAAACTATTTGTCATAGAAAGTTGAAATTTGGTAATAATATAGGAATTGATGGCCTCATCAGAGCCATGTAGTTTTGAAAGTTAAATTTTGACTTTTCGGGGGTGAAATAGAAAGTGAAAAAATTTTTTTTTACTAGGTCATCGAGTGGGGTGTCAAATGAAAGCTTGTGGAACACGTGTAAAAAATATGTATATAATGTAATACTTGCACAACTTTTCTTTGTATTATTTTTAAAAAATCACGAAAAATCGCTATCTCACATCTTATCTCGAAAAGTACTGATCAAAAAGTTTTAAAAAAATTCTGGAATATTCTCCACGGGGTGTAGATTGAACGAAAATTATCACCACCTTTAATAATTTTTTTGGTATATAAAAAAAACAAAAATTTCAAGGTCATCAATTTTCACTAAAAATTGGAAGCAAACTTTGTTGAAAACTCATTTGGGGTGTGTTTTGTGAAGTCACTATTCATTTTATATCACGGTGAACAAAATTTTTTATTTTAATAGCAATCAACGTAGGAAACACTAATTGTGCAAGTTCAACTTGCACTTGACCGGTTATTATTTACTAATACAAAATTTGGTTTCTCAACTGTCCACCATCTGCAATTCTGTAAGCTAACCACTCCGTTAGAAGAAAACGTGTTCTCGTCAGTAGAAACGATTTTCTGTAAAAATATTTTTTGTTTTGTTGAAGAACTTTTTTTGTAAACATGAAATTTATTTTGTACTAAAACTCGCCTCCAATTGATTCACGTCTTGCAGATAGCGCCATTTGAGGATTTTCAACAGTCGATAACATTACACGTTACTTTTTTTCGTTAGTAACAAGTCTATGATGACGGACTTTGTATTTGTTATCTACAGAACCATATTCTCTAGAGATATCTAAATGCCTTGCCACCGGCAAATTATGAACATTTTTTCAGGATGACTTTAGATAAATACTCTAGCAGTATTTGGAAAACTTTGAGAAATATCGGTATGTAATAAATTATTACGAAAAAGGTCTATTTGGTTCTTTGGCCTTTAACACCTAAAGAGATTCTAAATAAAAAAAATCTTATCTAAATATTGCGAATGGATTTTTTGTTTTGTGTAATTGTACATACATCATATACGCGAATACAAATTTGTACTGTAAGAAAAATTGCGGAAACATTCAAAGTCTTGAAATAAATTTATCTTTTGTTAATAAATATTAAGGTACCTGTTTTCCTTTAGGTTTTTCAATAAATTATGACGGTCTTTTAAAACACAAAAACACTAACAGCAAGTAATGCGTGAAAAATATTCAGTCATGATGAACGACAGTTGCGGTTCTAAGCAAATCTAAATTTTTAAATTATTGATTGTAAAACAAGTAAAACATAAATTGAAATCAAAAAATAAAAATTTCTTTTTGGCAAATTACCAACATTCACTGCAGGTGGTGCGATTCGACAAAAGTTCTACCCCATGCATAAGTGATTCAATGTAAAACCACTGGACAAAATTGAGCAGTCCAGCCACTATTTTCTCGTTTGTCAATCCATCTTCAGACGCGACTTGTCGTATCACGGTTCATCAACCAAGTTAGGATAAGCAAAAGGACAATACTTGGAGTACTTATTCCCTTACTGGCCCAACATTATGGAGAGATGCAATCAATTGTAGCTAAATCTAAAAAGCATACCTGGCCTCAACTGGAGACCGTTTACGGCCACAAGCTGACAGAGGAATGTTGACAACCTGGAAAAAAAATTAAACCAACCGAATGAGACTAACAAATCTTGCGCTCCAGAGCGCTTGTGATGAATTACTTTCCGCAATTTCTTTAGGGCCTCAGAGTATTCTGCAGCCTTGATCGTCTCTTCTCTTGGTAAAAAATCTACGAGTAGTAGCCCCGTCCTATCCCAAAAAATTAGTTGCCATAATTTCTTGGGGCAGATTGTTGGATTTAAATTTTTTTGTCGGAGGAGAATAGGTATGGCCCAAATGCATCGTTTGCTCTGGGGTGGCAAATCCAAGTTTCATCCACAGGTGTAATCTTACCTATCCCGTTCAGATACCGAATAACAGTAAGCACCTCGCACTTGAAGGCAAAGGGAATGAAAGCGATCATTATAGAACGTTACTACGACTACGGTCTTGGTATCTCTGATGACAGATACAACTCATTCACTTCAGCAGACTACTTCCGACTTTGATAACCTTTTTTCCCTGTAACAGGTACACGCATTATAATCTTACTTTCTGGATAATCCAAAATCAGAGTCAAATATATATCAAGGATTTTCTACAGCTGACGCTGTCGTCCTTCTCTCAGCCTTTGATTCCATCCATTTCTATCTTCCCAGTCTCCATCTGTTAGACCCATGTCCTCCATAGCTTCCTCCACATCGTCTCTCCACGGTCATCTGGGTCTTCCTCTTTTTCTTCTCCCTATAGTGCTCCACTCCGTTATTTTCTTTATCCACCTATTATCTTCGCTCCGTCTTATGTGTCCATACCATTTTAATCGTTTTTCTTCAGTGGTGTTTATTGCATTATCTTTGATGTTCATTTTGCTTCTTATTTCTTCATTTATTATTCTCTCCATACGTGTCATTCTACAACATCTTCTCCAATACTCCATCTCTACCGCGTTAATTTTAGATTTATTTCTATCGTTGATCGTTCATGTTTCTGACCCGTATGTCATTATGCTTTGTATTATTGATTTGTATATGCGTGTTTTGTTTCTCTTTGTAATGAGTTTATCCCACAGGATCGAATTTAATTGTCTTATGCATGTCCGCGTTTGTCCTAATCTAGCTTTAATCTCTTCTTCTGATGTTGCGTTTTTTGAAATGATGGTTCCTAAATATTTAAATCTATCGGTTCCTTCGATTATTGTTTCGTTATCGACTTCTAGATTCTCCACGTTTCCCTCCTTTGTTGTTAGATATTCCGTTTTATCAAAGTTTATTGCTAATTCTGCTTTAGTGTATTCTTCTTTCAGTTTTCTTACCATATAACTGAGATCTCCCTCATCTTGCGCTATGATTACTTGATTGACTGCAAAACTTAGAGTATATAAGTAATCTTCTCGTATTGGGACTCCCATTCCACTACATTTTTGCTTCCATTTTTTTAATCTCTTTTCTATTTTATGTCCTATTTTTATGTTCACTGTGTTGTTTTCGTAGAAAGCTTTTACTGCGTATATTAGTTCTTTGTCAATGCCTATTTCTTTCATTGCGTTCCATAAGCTTTGTCTTGGTACTGAGTCACAGGCCTTTCTTATGTCTATGAAGGCTAGATGAACTTCTCTATTCTTTGCCAGTTTTTTTTCCATTGTTTGTTTTATAGTGTATATGTCTATACATGATTTCCCGGCCGTAAATCCTGCTTGGTCTTCTCCAATTTTTCCTTTTATATTTTCCTCTATGATATTTTTAATAATTTTTCCTTACAAACGTCCCATACTCGATATTATGATTAGGCCTCTATAGTTTGTGCATTTTCTGCGGTCTCCCTTTTTAAATATAGATACTATATAGGCTTTTGATCATTCCTCTGCTATTTTTTCTCAATTTATCGTTCTGTGGAACATGTTTCTCAGCATTCGATGTAATTTATTAGACCCGTACTTAATCATTTCATTTACCACATCTCCAGGCCCTGCAGATTTCTTATTTTTGAGTGTTTTTATTGTCTTCTTTACTTCTTCATAGCTTAGTTCTATCTCTTTTTTTCCTTATTCTGTTCTTCTTCAGAGTTCTCTTCTTGGAATTCTTGTCTGTCTTCTGTTAGCAGCTTCTTATAATAATCTTCCCCCTCGCTTTCTGGGATATACTCTATATATATATATATATATATATATATATATATATATATATATATATATATATATATATATATATATATATATATATATATATATGTATATATATATATATATATATATATATATATATATATATATATATATATATATATATATATATATATATATGTCAAATATTTCCTTATTATTCATAAATCAGTACAATAATAGGTTTACTTACTAATTTAGCGTATGGCAAATACAATATACAATTATATGCATATTCATCTGTTTACCTAGTGTTTATTCTATTTCTCTAATTATATTTGCTTGTTCGAAAAATAGTATGTTAATTTTTTATTCGATTTCTGATATTTTTTTTATTTGTTTATACTGGGAAAAATTATGCAAAAATTTTGATTTTGTCAGATACAAGGTCTAGTCAGCTGATTTGACTTTACTTTTAGCTAATCTATACTATAATCTCTTTCATTCTATCCTTCGCATTCATTCCTTTCTCTCTCTCTCATTCCTGTGTACAACCAATCACTCATTTTGTTGTTTACATTATATGTATATTATCATGCTACAGTATTTAGGTTATTATTAGTCTTATTTTATTTTATTATTTAGTTATTATTATTATTTTATTTGTTTTTCATTACTATTTATTTTTACTCCTCTTTCTCACATTTGGTCAATGTGGTTCCATGTTTGGCTGATGAGCCTAAACCAAGTCAGCAAAAATGCTATTACCATTGTGTATTAAGGAATGACCTGACAATGTTACATGTTTTCAAAATCACCGACGTCTGAATGTTTTTGTGTATGTTTGTGTTGAGTCCTAATTGTATTAAGTGTGGTGGTAATGTTGTTGGTGTAAGGCCTATGGCTGATATGACGACGGGGATAATGATGACTTTTTCTTGTTTCCATTTATTCCTTTTATTTCTGGTGCAAGGTCTGTGTATTTGGAGATTTTTTCTGTCTATTTTGTTTGGATGTTTGTGTCGGTGGAGAAAGCTACGTCAATCAGATAGATGACTTTTTCTTTTTTGTATTGAAATGTAATATCGAGTCTATTGGCGGGGACTATTTTATCTGTATGGGTACTGATGTCCCAGTAGAGCTTGTAATATTTATTTTCAAGTATGGATGTTGATGTGTATTTGTAGTAGGGATCTCTGTTTTCTATGAGCTTGTGTGTGGCTATTGCTTGGTGAACTATTTTTGCCGCTGAGTCATATCTGGCTGTGTATTCCTTTCCAGCTAATATTTTACATTCTCTTGGTATGTGTTCGATAGTTTCTTTCTGTTGATGACATTTCCTGCATCTGTCTTTTGTAAAATTTGGGTCTTTGATGATATGCTTCTGGTAGATTCTGGTTAATATAACTTTATCCTGGCAAGTAAGAATCCTTCTGTTTCAGGGAATAGCTGCCCATATGATTGTTTTTTATTTACGGTCTTGTTCTACGTAGAATATGTGTTTCCCGTGGAGTGTTGCTCTGACCATGTTTTCATCTTTTCCTGTTGAAATTGGGTGCGACTGTTTGTGTCTGCTGAGTGGTCTGCCCAGGATAAGTCGGGAGGTTTTTGTCTGCTTTGCGGTGAGTTTTTGTCTGCTTTCACTGTTACTGTGTGGAGGCTGGTTTGCTTGGTGTAAAAGAATTTGCTTGTATTTTTTTTGTGTGTAGTGGTCTTATTTCTATGATTTCTCTTCCTCCTGCCTTCCTCTTGATGCTAAGTCTTTCTTTGCATGCGTTGGGGTGTAATATCCTGTATTTGGTGAATTGAGAACGTATAAGAATTATTTATTGTTATTATTATTTTTGTTATTTTGTTTTATTATTTATTTACACTTTACTATTTATTTAATTTAAAATCGGTTTAACACTTAACAATTTATTAACAATTTACCATAGATTATGTTTAAACTTAGATCTAATTTTGCCATGACGAATTTTTCAATTTATATAATTGTTGCTGACTACTTATTAATTTTATTTAGATGTTTATATTTGCATTTACATGTTATGGACCCTCGAATTAAGTTGGTAGTCTGTGGTACAACAGTTTATGTTTAGGAGGATCTAGTTATCTAGCTTGTGTAATATTTCGTGTTAGGGTGGATATTTGTGTTTTGTATTTATAAAATTTGTTAGATATATTTTTTTATGTGATGTCTTGTGGTTTGCATGTTAGTCATTTCGTGTAATTCGTTGATTATTCTGTAACGTCCAGTTGATGTTACGCGTCTTAGTATTCTGTTTTGTGTGCGTTGTAGTTGTTTCGTTTGTATATTAGATATACTTCACCATACAGGTGCGACATACACTAGAAATGGTCTTATTATTTGTTTATAGATAATCAATTTATGTCTTGGATCCATGTATTAGTTCGGCGATATAAGTGCATAAAGATTTTGCATGGCCACGAATGCTTTTTTTAAAATGTGACTTACATGTGAGTGAAATCTTAATCTTGTGTCAGTAATGACACCTAGATAATTCAGCTTATTTCTGAAGGCTATCTGAGTGCCATTTGTTTTAACAGGAATATTTATCTTGTTATTTGTAAATTTTCTGGTTAGTATTATACTTCACATTTTGATTCGTTTAAGTTGATTTTCCAAAGTTTCAGCCATGGGTGTAGTTTAGTTATATGATTGAAGATGTGCGCTCTAGCTATATTTGCATAATATGAATGTGCGTAAATAAGCCCATCATCTGCGAATATTCATATTTTTGTGGATGGGTATTTGGGAAGATCACTTATATATGAGCTAAAAAGTTTTGGCCCTGCGGGACACCTGCTTTAATGCGTTTAGGTATTGATAAGAAATTGCCGACTCTCATCTAATTAAGTAGCTATGTAGAAGTGTAACTATATATAATGGTAGATTGTGTTAATTATTTTATATAACCAGCGTAATTTGATCTTATCCGGAAATTTAAATTAGGTAGAATAGTTCGATTCGTAAACAGTACCGTATGTAACATAAACCGTAAGAGAGAAAGAAACTAAATTAAGAAAATTTTCAATTTTGCTCCCTTTATGATATGTATATTATTCAAAAATACAAGTAATATGACTTACTACAATTTTAACAATTTATTTATTGTTTTAAATTGTTACAAATGGTAATTTTAAACAGTATTTTTTTTAAATGGTAGAATGTATTTACAGCAGTTTAGACAACTTTCCAAATCTAAAAAAAAAGAGGTGATCAGGGAGTTCTAATAAATATAATAACAATTTTTTAACAAATCTGATTAAGCTTTAGCTGTAGATATCTAAGCAAATTGTATAATTCATTATTAACAAGATACGACATATGCACAAAAACCTTTTTAATTAAAAAAAAGCTTTTATGCATGTGCCGTATATTCACAAAAAATCGTCCTTCGAGATTTTTGCTTTTCTTCACGTTTTAAGAATCATAGTTTTACATTTTCCTCAATCTAGCTTTTCGGTCTGTTGGTATCTTAGAATGATTCCTCTCGAACGAAATGAGATATCAGTTTCAATATCATCTACATTTTTAATATAATCGATATGTTATGTAGAGATATTAGTCACTAAAATGTTGAACAGGGAACAACTTAAAGGATATTTACTGATATCTGATATTTCCTTCCATATTCTCTTAATATTAAAATTAAGAATGGATATTTAATCTCCTTCTCTGCCCCTTTAATTTCTGATATTTAACTCTAAATATTTGCCTCAAACAAAAACCAGGGAATACTGAAATTGTATAACATTTAACCACGCCTACCCCTTACACTCTTTACTCCGAAGAAATATAGTTATTGTTGGACTCCAGCGAGGAAAGTAGGATAATAGCAAACAATTTTTGAATTGTTATCACCTGGAGCTTAAATGACTTAACTTGAACCGATTTTAATGAATGAAATCTGACAATGTTTATCTTCACTGCACAAGTGACACTGTCTTTTTTTTTAAAAAAAAAAAAGAGGCGAACCTCTTTGGCGTTGGAATTAAACCAACAAGCCAGCATCTCTCTTTATTACTATATATATATATACATATTTTTTCTTAAACCTAAACTAAACCTAAAGACATACACAACACCCAGCCGTCACACGGAATCGAACCGCTGACCTCTCGGACAACAGCAGGCAAAGGTAGCACATTACCCACTGCGCCAATCGGTCCGGCGACACTGTCTTCATAATTAATAAACCAAAATAAAGGATGTATATCATCATTTTCCATGTGGTGGATATATATTTGCGACTGAAGACGATATCTCCCTCTAGAAAGTGTTTCTGTTAAAACTGGAGTTAATGAAAAGATAAGTTTTAGACTCCTCGAGTCCAAAACATTGAAATAAACGTATAACATACTATATTTGAAACAATTTCCTCCATCTCTAGACTTTAGTTTTGCATAAAATTAAATGAAAATTGGTGTTTTATTTAAATAACGACACATTCCGGAGAATTTTGCTATTGTGAATACTAAACGGATTTTTAGGCATAGCTTTCTGTTATTAATGTTCCACGTATACCAGAGAAGATCACAAAGGCTAGAGTAATATCTCTCCCGCTAAACATAAAATAGATTTATAACATCAGGATATTTGAAATTTTTAGTAAAAAAATTATTCCTGTTCTAAGTAATACAAAATTATGTACAATGGATTTATAAATAGATGACTTCTTCAGAACACTGGGTCGCTTTAAAGGCCGATGAGGGTTATTTTTTGCGAATTTTCACAGACTGGGATCTATTAAAATTCTACCATGAAGTAGAGATCGATGCACAGTAAAATAATTTTGCTTTTGCTGACGGAAACTCTTAGAGAAAAATGTCTGAATTTATGAAAAAAAAACAAAATTTTGCTTTGCCGAAAGCTGAGGAGTCACTGAGTTAGAACATCTATACTATGGCTCTGATTCAGCGCCTTGTGACTTCTTTTCGTTCAAACAACCCAACAGAATCTTGAGCAGACAAAATTTTTTTTTTAAATAATCAGTCCAACACCATCCTGACGTTGTTTTTTGAGGCGAAAATAAAACAATTGCTCTTGAATGGAATAAAACAGTCTAAGAAACGTTGGGCTAAGTATATTAGTATAAACAGTAGTAATGTAGGAAAATAGTTTTAATCCTACCCGAGTTTTTTTTCATAGTTAGTTATATAATTTAAAAAAGAAAATTTTAGTTTACATATTCAAAAATAAAAATAAAAATTAAGATACTAGATGAATGACACAAAAGCAAATCGATTGTTTTGCCAAATCATAGTTTTGAAGTCTTAATAAACTGTACAGCGTCCAAACAACAGAATGAGACATACGTTTTTTAAATCTTAGAGTCCTATTTGTTATCTATAAAACAGAATTCTCTTTTGCACGTTTACGAGTCAACGGATTCGGATGTGCCTAAATAAAGCAGCTTATTCATTACTTAACAGGCTTTTTCAGTCACCATTAAGCAAAATAAGCAATTTAAAGAAGGTTGAAATTTTTTTTTTTTATGTGTTTAGCACACGTGCAGCAGGGAAGTCCCTAAAGCGCTCCAGGAGCGGTATGTATGCGGAAAAAGCGATTCACGTTGTTCTTGAATCGCTGCAAATTGCACTCGGTAGGAAACATAGCGCTGGGCAAATTATTCCAAAGGGATGATATTCTCCATATGAAAGACTGCTTGACAAGCGTTGCACGAGGAGTAACAAGCTGAGCCTCATACGGATGTGAAGTATTAGCGCGACGTGTATTTCTAACATGCACCGCTCTGGGAGAAATTAAGCGGGCTACATCCTTCGAACACTTTCCATGAAAATATTTATAGAACAGAGTCAAGTCGCCAACCGTTCTTCGATGTTTCAGAGAATCAAGGCCGCCTGTCAGTTCTAGGTCTCTAATCAGACGAACAGCTCTTCTCTGAACAGAATCCAATAAATGCAGTATGTTTTTGGAAGCGGAGCCCCAAACATGGAAGCACTATTCCATAGTTGGTCGAATTTGAGCTTTGTAAAGAATTAACAGTTGTTGTGGAGTGTAAAGCTTTCTGGTTCGAAATAATATTCCCGACTTTTGATAAGCTCTCCTTGCTATGCCTGCAACATGTTCATGCCAGGACATATTTGCTCCCAAATTAACGCCCAACAAATTGAGTGACGATGTTAGGGGAATGGAGTGCCCCGACATAACTATGTCGGGCTCAGCAACGATAACTTTTTTAGAAAAAATTGCCGCCTGGGTTTTTGTAGCGTTAAATTCCACTTGGTTACTGTCACCCCAAGATAGAATTTCTTCCAGGTCTTTGTTAAGTTGCTGCTCTCTGCGGATATTCGCCTGAGTAGCCGATGTCCGAGCATTCAAAATGAAAGAAGAGATAAGCGTACTGTCATCTGCACAGCTGTAGACTGGATTCTCGGTCTTTTTCAGCAAATCGTTAATGTAAATGAGAAAGAGAGTAGAAGACAGTATGGACCCCTGGGGCACACCGACCTTAATAGTGAAGGTGTTAGAAAGAAATCCGTCGACCACCACTCGTAAAGAACGCTTTCTGAGGGAACATGAGAGAACTTTTCAGACATACCATAAGAGCGTAGCTTAGTCAACAGTCCATCGTGCCAAACACGGTCGAATGCCTTGGATATGTCAAGAGCAACCGCTCGAGATTCTCCAAAGTGTTCAGTTGCGTTGTTCTAAACTTGTGTTACATAAGTCAGAAGATCTACTGTTAATCTATGTTTACGAAAGCCATATTGGTGATCGCTAATAATGTTGAATCCTTCAAGATATTTTAGAAGATGCTGATTGATAACTTTCTATGACTTTCGATGTTATTGAAAGCAGTTCGACTGGTCGGTAGTTATTTGGCAAGGTCTTCTTGCCTTTTTTAGGTAACGGCTGAACTATGGCACATTTCCAGCAGGAAGCAAATATTCCCTTTCTGTACGATAGGTTGAACAGTCTACAGAAAACTGGTGTTAGTTTCCTCGCACAGTTCTTGAGAACTATGACAGGTATTCCGTCAGCGCCAGAAGCCTTTTTTCATTAAAAGACGCTTTATGATACGCTGTCTGAAGACAACATCGGGCATCCTTGACTGCAATATGGGAATAGTAGGTGGTGCTTTTCCTAGGAAATCGACAGTAGAATGTGAAGCAAAGAGTTCAGCCAACAGGTTTGCTTTCTCAACAGGTGTCATTGCAATAGAATTATCTGGCCGTGTGAGTGGTGGTATGGTGGATTTGGTGAAATTTTGACTAACTGCCTTAGCGACTGCCCAAAAAGACCTGGAATTGTCGGGACAAGCGAGAAGTTTGTTTCTAATTCATTGATTGCGCGCCTCCTTGGTTTCGTCGATAATTCCTTTGCATCTGTTCCGGGCACGAACAAAGGTGTTACGATTTATGGTGTTAGGATTTTCACGCCATTGTCGGTAGGCAAGAAGTTTAGAAGCAACAGCTTCTTTGCATTTTCGGTCAAACCAAGGCTTGCCGTTGGAGCGTCATTTCTTCGAAAAAGGTATGTAAGCCTCCATACCAGCCAAAATGACATCGGAGACCTCCCTGGCGCAGTCAGATGGGTTGTCGGATCCAAAAAAAATGTGTCTAACCAAGGGAAAGTTCGACAATATTCCATGAGATCTTCCGATTTAGCAGATTTGTAGTGCCAAATCTTGCGCGGCTTAGGCGCCTCTCTGTCACTGATTCGTAGGATACGCGTGATCGAAAGCAGTTTATGGTCAGAAGAACCTAACAGCGGATTTACGGTGACCGTGTAATTCTCCGGATTGGTGGTTAAAAACAGATCAAGAAGATTGGCGAACTCCTCGTTTCGATCAGGGATCCGTGTTGGTTCGTCAATAAGCTGAGTTAAGCTACAACTAATTGAGAATGATTCAGCATCACAACCTTGTTCGTCGGTAGTATTTGAATATTTAAGCCTGAATTTATGTTCGAGTTTAAACCTCGTATGTTGCAAAACTCTATTTTAAAATTATGGTCTCTGCATGTCGACCCTCCTGAACCAGCCCCCACCCGGAGATCCGAGGGGGGGTTATTTTACCTCCGGAATTTTTTGTATCTAGGTGCATCATCATGTTATATAATTATGATTGTTTACCCGAGAGTCCAGGGTTGCTTTCAGTTGTTTATATTCGTTTTGTTTCGTTATCCTGTATAAACTAAACTCCTTGCAGAGTTCTAGTTTTGTTTTTTTAATTCTCCTGCGTTACTGAAAGTGGCTTTAACATCATCTTCGCGTTCCATTATCGCCTTTATGGAACTAGTTTTCGCTGGATTCTCACGCGCAACCCATTCACAATCAAGATTTTTTTTGATTTTTGACCGAGCATTATTTTAGATTGGTGTAGTTATTTTATAAACTGTTATATAAAGGCTTTTGCTCCATTGCTTCCATAAAAATGATGATAATGTTTATACAAGGTGTAAAGAATCTAACCATAACTATTTTACAGAAGAAGTGTAAGATCTCGTTATACTATCAGTAGATTTAAATTTTTATTTATTTAATTTTTTTAATATTTTACAGTATTTTTAATTTATCTGTTGTATTTTTCTTATAAAATTATTATCATAATTAAAATTATTTATTACGACACCAATTTTCTTTTTAAATTTACAACCAAGCAGCAAAGTTTTTCTAATGATAGTTATAAACTGGCACAAACTAAGCAATATGCCTTCCAAATTACAATTTCTTTGTCGGAGAAATTGCTCTCGTATTTTACCGCAAAAAAGGTAATAGTTTACACAAGTTTAAAGCGTAAACCCTTTTTTTTTTTTCTAGAGCTCATTTAAAACCGTTCAGTGGTCGTATTGTGGTCATATGTAACGAATTCAATAATAATTCTTGTATTCGTATTAACTTTGATTTTCCCGTGTGTTTGCTTTGTTGAAGCAATCATCTTCCATCCTATATGTTATTTAAAAAACTTGTGTTCTTACTAGAAAGTAATTGCCATATATTTTTTTCTTCATTTTGGATGTTTTCATGTTAATTGTGTTTTTAGGCATTTTGTAACAAGTTGTAATTTTAACAATGAAATTTTTTAACTGCTAAAATAAGTCATTATATTTTTCAGAAATTTAAGATAAAAATCAGGAAAGAGAGCAGAGCTTTAAAATGATATAACAAATATACCATTACCATGTACAACACTAACTCAGGGAACTAGTTGTCGAAATGTGCAACTTGAGCATTTTTTCTTATTTTGGTGAATGTTGAACTTCCCCCGTTATCATTATTTTACGCTATTTTTCAAATAAATTGTTTGGGTAATTAACGAGTTTTAATTAGGTAAAATGTATTTATTTGTATATAATAAGGTAATTGACATAAACTACAAGATGAACAAACACAATTTTTCTTTACTACTCTTTTTATTAGCTTATATTACCAATACAATCAGGAACATTACTTTTTAAATTTTATAAGGAACTTATTATTATTAATTTTTTATTTTGATAAATGATGATTTTAAACAGTTATTTTTTTAAATGGTAGAATGCATTTGCAGCAGTATAGAGAAGTTTCCAAAACTAAAACAAAAGTAGTGATTAGAGATTTTTAATTAATGTAGCGATTAGAGATTTTTAATTAATATAAATAATACTCTATTTGAAACAGAAATAATTGAGCTTTAGCTGTGGATACTCAAGTAATACTCTTGAATTAAAAAAAACTCTTTTGCAGCTTCTGAGTAAATTTGGTAACACAAAGATTACGCAACATATGTTACTACAAGCTTTTTTTTGTTGTTGTTGCAGACAAGATTTAGAATTCGAATAAAAATATTTTCTTCAAACCTGTATTAATTATAATTCTGTCTGAATTTTAATTCTCAAAATGATTATCCTACTGTCTTTCTTAATTTCTATTCTTATTAAATTTTAAAAAGAACCACTTGAAGAATAAAATAATGTTATTATTTAAAAAAGGCGATTTTTTTGGTAGTCTACATCATCTACACAGCGTAGCGACCGATGGAAAAAAATTTGAAATGCACGCTTTTTACTTCCCTTGTTAAAGAAAAGTATATTCATGAAAAAAAACACCGTCCCAGTTCACGAAATACATAATTTTTATTTCCTTAGGAATATCTGTCTGCCAACCTATTATCAAGATAACGCTCTAAAGAAATAAAATATCAATTTTGGATTTGGTACGTATATAATACTTCATATCTATATTTTTGGGGGTAATGTTTCAGGAGAAAGAACTGAAATAGGTGCTAATCGATAAATTTTCTACAGTTTTTAATAAAATTATGGGACTATTTGCTAGTTTTTATTGAGATAATTACATATTGTACAGTTTCGTATGAGAATTTTTTCCAGATTTTTAAGCATAACTATTTGTAGTAAAACAAAGGAGGGGTTAAAAGGATGAATAAGGGAGCTAGAAGAGTAGCTCCCCATTTTTCCTAATAAAAGTATTTTTCAGGATTCTTAGAGTCAAGCGTCTAAATATTATATTATTCCTTCATTCTCTCTAAAAATTGTATTTATCTTTGATTTTTTTCCGGTTCTTAGAGAGGCGGATGTGTGAGGGTTGAAAGGGGGGAAATTATTAAATACCGTATTATTTCAATAGTATTATGAGAAGCTTTTCGGGTTTTTGGTTGGGGTATTGAACTAAATTTTAGCATAATTACTTATAGTTGAGTCAAACAAAAGGGAAGAGATAATGTATGTTATATCCATGTCAGGTTTCTTGGAAAATTATTATGTCCAACTTTTTTAGAAGCCGAACATCTGCAATTTTTTTTTTTTTTATTATCATCTTTCCACCGTGCAAAATAAAATGTTGCAAAGCTTGTGTTAATGTAATTTTGTGGAGTCAGTGTTTATTGTAAAACTGTTTACTGAAAAAAATTGTTTTATCATTTTTAGTGTTTCGTACGGAACACTTATAAGATCACTTTGATATCTGTCTGTCCATCTGTCTGCCCGTCTGTCTGTTTATCTGTCTGTCCGGCTGTCCGTCTGTCACACCCGATTTTCTCAGAATCTATTTGACATACAAAGTTGAAATTTAGCACTAATATAGAAATTGATCGCCTCATCAGAGCCGTGGAGTTTCGGAAGTAAAATTTGGACTTAAATAGGTGGTTTTAGGGGGTAAAATCGAAAATGAAAAAAAAAAAAATTTTACCAGGTCATCGAGAGGTGTTTGTAAAAACGTGAGTTCAAAAATATATATAATGTAATAATTGCGTAAACTTTTCTTTGTATTATTTTTCAAAAATTGCCAAAAATCGCTATACTTCCCTTATCTCGAAAAGTACTGATCAAAATTTGGAAAAAATTCTGGCATATCCTCGACAGGGTGTAGATTGAACGAAAATTATTGCTTTACCTTTAATAATTTATCTAGTATATATATATATATATATATATATATATATATATATATATATATATATATATAAAACATTTCAAGGTCATCAGTTTTCAACAAAGATTGGAAAAACTTTCTTGAAAACTCACCTCCATAACAAATATTTTTATTTTAAAAGCAATCAACGTACGGAACACTAATTCCGCAAGTCCGACTTGCACTTGGCCGGTTATTTTGTAATATAAATGTTAAAATTTAACATAAAACTTACTCCTAATAACCATTCATAATTAAGAGCTATATCTTGGAAATAAGTAAATCTCGTGTTTTTGTTAAATAGAAAAAGAATTTTTAGATATTGTTTTCTGTCACTAATGCTCCATGTGTACCAGGGAAGATTACAAAGATTAGAATAACAAGTTTCCCACTAAAAATAGAATAAGTTTAATATTAGTATATATATTTTAAGAGAAAATCGCAAAAAAGCGGAAACAATAGAGTGACGGTTAAAAAAAAGTAAGTTTTGAGAATTTCTTTCTCATGCACAGTATGAATATTTAGGATGATGAAGTAAAAACAAAATACTCTGTAATATAATTTTGAAGATTGTTTAAAATAATTATGTTATGTTAATCTAATCGATATACCTGAATGACAATACACGAAGGAAGCTTTTTCCTGATTTCCTATGTAATTTTTTATTTGCAGCCATATGGAAAACAAAAATAAATCGGGGTTTCAAAGCATGTGGTAGTAGATTCAGTTGAGTCGAATAAAAAGGAACTAATTATAGCAAAAATGGAGAAAAAATCAAAAGCTATAAGAATATTGTTTATAAGACAGGAAAAAGTAAGTATTAACATACAAAATTTTCCCTGTGCTTTACTGAAAAGAATTTTTCAGTTCTTTCAGATATTATGTTAAGATCATGAAACTTTAGAAATACTGTAGACTAAACTGAAATTATATTTTAAGGTTCCTAACACGATTCTACTTAATCCGAACTATGTTCTTTCATACAAACCTGCTTATAGTATATTCCCTACAATGCATTACCCGACCAGGTATTTCAAGCTGGAGTTTTATGCAGCTGTTGAGTGATTTTTATTGTCTTTAATAGGGATAAATTGGCATAAATTAAATTATATATTATTTTAGATTAAAATTATAAATGAAAATACCCGATTGGTTTCGTTTTTAACGATTTTTCAAATGAAAATTAATTCACTTTTCACTTATAACTATTACCATTAAAATGTAAGAAAACTATTATATGATGTTCTTCGTTGTTTTCTCCAATGAGAATAATTAGGAAAACTGGAATTTTCTAGATAAAATTAACAGATATATCCTATTTTAATGAACAACGGTAATTTGACACCTGAAGGAAAAGTTGGATGTAGCCATGTCTTAAAAACATGACTGATTGCCTAAGAATTGCCTTACCCATGTTGTAAAATTGATTTGATTCTAAAGGACCGACGGTAGTAGATTCGTCTGGTCTCTTTTTATCTTGACACACGAGATGAATAAGATATAACCCTCGAGTTATTCTTCTTATCTTGTAATTTTCGACGCGGGCGAGTGTTCAAAACCTAGTAATTCTTTGGTTATTATTTTAGAAAGTGCTCATGTTTTGCTTTCAGGAAGCGGAAAATAAATTTTCGTAGTAGGGCAGTTGTATTTAAAGGAAAACGACGTTAATTTAGGTTTCTGTTACTAGATTTTCGGTAAAGTGTTCAGTATTTTCAATAGGATTTTATTTAAAAAAGGGTCAAGTGCCGATGGATGGAAAACTGTAGTTCCGGTTACGATATCATTGGTAAATTTGGATAAGATATCGTGAGCAAGCCATTTAAAGGCGATATATTTTCTTCCCGAAGTTGCAGGAAAGCCTTTTAAATACTCGACGTCAGTAATCATTTTATGGAATTTATTTTTGTGTGGCTGTGTCAGTCAAAATCTGGTCGAGAATTTTTACTTACAGGTCGGAATATAATATCCTACACCAGTTGTTTGTGTCACCAGGATGTTTCTGTGTTCCAGGTTTTTTTTTACGTTACGTTTTGTTTATTTTGGTTTTTCCTTCTGGTTACCTTTTGGTCTGAAGGTAATTCTAGACTTACTACCAGAAAACTTTGGTTTCGTGTAATCCGCATTGCGGTCTCTACAGGGAAACCCATCACGTGCTGGAGTCAGGTTAGGGCCATCATTCCTTGCATCGTCTATTGAATAGGACACAGCCTTGTTCCAGCCAACGTCTTTGGTGTTTCCATCAGTACTTCCACCTGTACCATCCATTTAGGGACAGGCGGAAATAATTTCAGGTAAGTTATACTGTAAAATTTATCGTTTTTAGTATTCGTTAAGCTACGAACCACAAAGGAAACTTTACTGTTAATATACCCGTAACTTGAGTCAAAAGTATCAGATTACCTGTGGTTCGAAGTCTTTGCAGAGCTAATTTTCAGCACTATTTTGATTACAGATATATTACCTTTATATTTAGTTTTAAGAATGATACCTCTGTTAAAACTACAGTTATTTTTAAGATTTAGAATTATAAGGGTTTAATACTGATGGAAAATTTGTGGTTGAGTCACCAATCATTCAATTAAATAATTCAATAATTCAACCATTCCACAATTCATCTATTTTAGAACACCTATCATTCATGTAAATTGTACATTAACCTACTGCTGCGAAACGTGTAGGCACAAAGAAAGGAATAAAAAAAAATAGAGGCAACAGAAATGGATGTAATAAGACGAGCAATGAGAATCTCACGTAGAGATTGAATAAGTAACGAAGAAACTAAACAGCGTATGGGTATAGAGGGTACAATTACTGACGATATCCAACGAAAACAATTAGTATGATATGGCCATGTACAAAGAATGGAAAACCACAGACTGCCAAAACAGTTATTGGAATGGACACCTCACGGAACACGGAAAAGAGGAAGACCAAAGAGAACATGAACGGAAGGAATACGGAAAGCTATGAGCGCCAATAACCTGACAGATGGCCAATGGAACCACCGACGAGAAAGGAAATTAGGCACTGGAGACGTTCTAACTCCACTGTATATATATGTATATATATATATATATATATATATATATATATATATATATATATATATATATATATATATATATATACATATATTATTCATGATACGAAAATACCGCCGCTGTCCAGAAAAAAAAAAAGAAGGAAATAGTGTGATAGTAAGAAATGTGGGATCTGAAGAAATTCCCGATGTAACAACGGATGAAATAATCAACGCCCTACAATACATGCACAACAACAAAGAACCAAGGAACGATGAAATAACTATAGAAATGATAAAGTATGGAGGGGCATCGATAACACAATATCTTCAAGCTCTGTTTAACAGGTGGCTCCTAGAAAGTAAAATACCCTTGGGTAAACGCTTCTAGTGAGTATTTTGTACAGTACCAATAACAGGCTGATGGGTCAGTAATTCTCCAGTTTAAATTTATTCCCCTTTCTAAATATAAGCATAGTAAAGGCGTTTACCCAAGGGTAACTGGAGAATTACTGACCCATCAGCCTGTTATTGGTACTATACAAAATATTCACTAGAATCATAACATATAGATTAACGTACAAATTAGACAGTTATCAACCATGTGAACAAGCGGGATTTAGAAGGGAATACAGCACTTTAGACCATCTTCAAATAATTAGATTACTAGTGGAAAAAAGCAAATGAATATAAGGTTACCATGCGGATAGCAATGGTTGACTACGAAAAACCATTTGATTCGGTAGAGATATGGGCAGTCCTTAATTCCTTAATTAACAGCAGAGTTGATGAAAGGTACACAACTCTTCGTGAATACACATATAAAAATGCCACATCACAAATAATGCTTGAAGAAAAAAATAAATAAAACCAAAATTAAAAGAGTAATTAGACAAGGTGACTCGATATCCCCAAAGTTGTTCACTTTGACTCTAGAAGACATGTTCAAATCGTTAAAGTGGGAAAATAGAGGAATACTAATGAACGGTGAATGATTAAATTACTTAGGATTCGCAGATGATAGCACTCTGATCGTCAACACAAAAGAATAATTACTAGAAATGCTGATGGAATTAAATAATAAGTCTCAAAAAATAGGTCTAAAAATAAACTTCAGTAAAACCAAATATTTGAATAACGAAAATGAAAATAACAGCCAGGAAATATTAATAGAAGGTGAAAGAATAGGAAAGGTACAAACATTCATATATTTAGGACAAAAAATCGAAATATCAAAAAATAATTTAAAGGCTGATTTGGATAGAAGAGTCTCGTTAGCTTGGTCTACGTTCGGAAGATTACAATCTACATTCAAATTAGACATTGCAAATACATTAAAAGCCAGAATATTCGATCAGTATGTACTGCCGGTATTAACGTAAGGCATTGAAAACGTGGGCTTTAAATAAAAGTATAATAAATAAACTCCAGGTAACTCAAAAAGCAATGGAAAGGAGAATGCTAAATATTGGACTCCAAGATCGTATTCCTAACATCGGGATACGAAGGAGCACAAAAGTGACACATGTAGTGCAACAAATATGTATATTAAGGTGGAACTGAGCAGGGCATATCGCAAGGCTGAATGATAACAGATTGACACGCCATATAGTCGAATGAGGCATAGAGAATACAAAAGATGCAGAGGTAGACCACAGACAAGATAGACGGACGACATAAAAATATTAGCAGGTCACGATTGGATGCAAAAAGCAAACAACAAAGTTGGGGAGGTTTACATCCGACTATGGATGGAATAAGCTAATGATGATGCTGATGATGATTCATTTGAATTTATGTTATTGTTGTACGCTCAAGATACTGTTTGCAAGACGAGATTTAGGAATTTAACTTTTGTTCTGTTAGAAGTAAATTTTAGTTGTTGGATGAAGGGAGTTTGAGCTCCATTTTTATTTTATTAGGGAAACTTTGTTTTGTATTATATGGAATGTTCTTTCACTTAAAATAGATGTTTGTACTATATTGAACTTTCTTTCATATCTTGTTTTGTACTACATTTGATTTCCTTTCTTTTAAAATCAGTCAACAAACGTTTTCATTTTTTCCAAGTTTTTTATTTTTTGCCACATACCATGCCTCCAAGGCTGCTTTCATTAGAAATGAAACTACGGTTGCGCCTTCCGATTTAAA
>CM032455.1:117585907-117630907 GCA_019049505.1 Pachyrhynchus sulphureomaculatus
AAAAAAATGGTTTTTTCAGTCCATCGAACAAACAAATTACCCTCTATTCAAAAATCATGGAAGTAAGATCTGCCAGAGATGTAAAATATTTTTCTGTTTTTGCGAAAATTCACTAGCTATACATCAACATGGATTGAACCACACACCAAAAGTTAAAGTTTTGGATCTCTATTGTTATGAAAAAATGCCAGAGTCATAACAATGTTTTCTTCTTCTTCTTCTTCCAGCCGCTCATCCATTTTCCAATTCCAACATCAACCCAGTTTAAAAATATAAAGGACACAATAGTCACAGAACAATATGATTACGTATTTTCATTATACCAAAGCCAACCAATGTTTGACGATAAGTGGCAACGTATGGAGGACATGTTTCACTTTGCCTTTGTAAGTGATGCTGTAACAGAAGAATACTGGGAAAGAATAAAAAATGAAGTGAATTATAATATTATCCAATTTAACTATTATTCAATTTCAAAGAGAAAAAGGAAATAAAAAAAATTATTTAAACTGTGTTTATGTGTGTTTCATTTCAACTAGAACAAGCCAAGTGTAAAATTATTTATATATGTATATATAAGGACAAAATAAATACAAAAAAAATTGAATTGGGTATTTTATTTTTTTTGCTTTATACATATGAGGTGAGGCGAGGCTAGGCTAGGCTCATTTCATTTCATTTTGTTTTGTTTTTTTTTTGTTTGTTAGAATAAAGTCATATCACCACACTTCCTCTCACCGACAGACAGACAGGTGGTTAGGACAAGTCAGAACAAATATTATTATTATTATTAAATTAAGTTAGGCAAAAAAAAAACGACAATCGGCTATTCTCTTAGAATAACAAGGAAATAAAAAAATAAAAAATAATATTTATAAGTTCGACTAGTTAAAAAAAAAATTATTTTATTTCTAAATTTTTCAATTTACAACTTTTTTCCCAACTTAAACAAGTCATTTTTTTACTTATCCAACAAACAATTCTTTTTTTATATATACCTTTCAGTTACTCCTTATTTCACGAAGCTTCAATAGCCGAAATGCTAATACAACAGAACTCCATCACATGGGTCGACGGTTCGTATTCTAGCTAGATCACTTCAGACTTTTTTTCATTTAAATAATTTCCAAAAAAATAGGGAAAGTTACCCTAGTACAGAAAAATTTTATTTTTGCCTTTTTTACAACATACCAAAACTACCCCTAAAAAACTACCCCCTAAAAACCACCCCTTTTTTGGAAATAAGGACTTTTTGGCCTAATCTACACCCTCATCTCTTTCAAGGTCATTCTTTAGCTCTTCCAAGGTCATTCTTCTTCGTCTTCGGCTCTTGGTACGCCGCTTCGGATGGACACATGCCATCGAGGTGCCACCAAAAATAAAAAACACACACTTTTTTTCATGTTACATTTCAAGGTCATTCTTCAGCTCTTCCAAGGTCATCATTTTTCTTCTTCTTCGTCTTCAGGTCTTGGTACGCCGCTTCGGATGGACACATGCCATCGAGGTGCCACCAAAAATAAAACACACACTTTTTTTCATGTTACATTTCAAGGTCATTCTTCAGCTCTTCCAAGGTCATCATTTTTCTTCTTCTTCGTCTTCAGGTCTTGGTACGCCGCTTCGGATGGACACATGCCATCGAGGTGCCACCAAAAATAAACACACTTTTTTTTACCTTCTTAAAACATCAATATCTCATTTGTTTACGTCATTTAATTATACCAGCATCCAAAGACTACTACTAGGAGTAAGATCTTTTTTAATATGATACCTTTACTAACACTATCTCGTAACAATCCTCTGTGGCTCAGTGGGTTAAGGCGCTGGTTTTGCAGTATGGGAAATAAAGGTTCGAATCCTGCTATAGACATTTGCTTTTTTTATTTATATTTAAATTCATACAAGTCCACAACCTAATGTGTGGATATGTGACGTATGTATCGGTGTGACGTCAGCAGTGAAGACCTCTTCTTGCAGAAGATAATCCAACACATCGAGGCTCACCTAATCTCTCTCTCTCTCTCTTAAGCTTTACGACATCCAATGATGACAAAAGGGCACTGATCAACAGCCACTGGAATATGACGTCATTGAACACTTCTTCAGCTCTTTCAAGGTCATTCTTCAGGTCTTTCAAGGTCATTCTTCAGCTCTTTCAAGGTCATTCTTCAGATCTTTCAAGGTCATTCTTCAGGTCTTTCAAGGTCATTCTTCAGCTCTTTCAAGGTCATTCTTCAGCTCTTTCAAGGTCATTCTTCGGCTCTTTCAAGGTCATTCTTCGGGTAATGGGACACATGCCATCCGCAGTCCCAGTACCCCGCCCTATATACTACTGACGTAATATCCACACCCGGATCACAAGTGGAAAGGGTGGATTCATATGTACATTCGGGACAGAAAGTTACACTCGGAAAAGTGAATCAAGAACTGGAAGCCAATTGAAGGATACGCCTGGGGTGGGCGGCTTACGGTAAAATGAAACAAGTCTTTCAATCTAAACTGCCTTTAAAACTTAAAAGTAAAGTATATAACGAATGCATTCTACCAATGTATGGTAGCGAAACTTGGATTCTGACACGGAAAACTGTTAGAAAATTGCAAGTTCATTAGAGAGCAAATGAAAGGAAAATCCTGGGGGAGCGAATATCACTTAGGGAGTGCAAACCAAATGATTGGATCAGGAAAAAAACAGAGGTCCACGACATAATTGAGAGAATAGCTTCCCTCAAGTGGAACTGGGCTGGCTATGTGGCCAGGAATACTGATAAATGGAGTGGAAAAGTGACCAGATGGAGACCATGGGGAAAAAAGGAAGTACTGGCGGACCTCAACAACGTTGGTATAAAATATCAGCCGGGCTCAATTGGTATCAAATTGCTCAAAACAGGTACATATAGAGAGACCTATATCCAAAGGATTGAGAATGGCTAGAAGAAGAAGACGATATAAAATTATATAAAAACAACACTATGTTTTAATTTCCAATATATTTAAAATCACTTGACAATTGTTTCACCATACAATGGCTTCTTCAGAAGTAAATAAGAAAGAAAAATATTTGGTGGTTAAATAAACTATCCTTAATTGCCTAAGATTATGCTAATCATTTTATTATATTATTTACAGACAGAATTATTTTAAGAATGCAAATCTATGGTACCATAGATTTGCATTCTTAAAATAATTCTGTCTGTAAATAATATATAATAAAATGATTAGCATAATCTTAGGCAATTAAGGATAGTTTATTTAACCACCAAATATTTTTCTTTCTTATTTACTTCTGAAGAAGCCATTGTATGGTGAAACAATTGTCAAGTGATTTTAAATATATTGGAAATTAAAACATAGTGTTGTTTTTATATAATTTTATCATGAATTTCCAACAAGTATCGGCTAACACAATCAAAGAAGACGATATATATATATATATATATATATATATATATATATATATATATATATATATATATATATATATATATATATGTATATGTGAGAGTCGTTACCCCTTAAAATTCTGTATTGTACCTAATGTTATTCACTTCCAACATGTCAAGGTTGTGACGTCTTTTTATGACATGCTAAACTGTCCTCAGTTTGAGGCATCTTTTTCCGTACCCTGTGAGAAGTTGTTTGTCCCACGCTTGAGCGCAATTTTGTAAGGTGTGCTAATTTTGCTTTATTTTTCGCCCCATGTAGACTGCGTCATTTTGTAACATTTTTAAATACTGGATGCCCCAAGCTTGAGCACAATTTTCTTGCAACCCCGCTTTAATTTCTGATAATGAATTGAGTGAGACCTGATTTTAAAAGAACTAAAGAAATTAAAGAAATACTAGCTCAGTTTTCCTTGGTAGAGAGATATGGGTAAGAGATAATTTTTGTACGTCTTTTTGGAATTTAATTCTATTTTTAAAGAAACCTCAGTTGTACGACTTTTTTTTGGGCACCACTCATTTTAAAATAGAAACGGTTTAACTTCAGCTAAGAAAAATGAGAAAAAACTGAAGTGTTTTATGGATATTACTAAAAAGAAATTAGTCTAGCACAACTGATCCTGAAAAGAAAAATAAATATTCAGTGAGACACTAGCTTTAATCAACAAAAAAAGAATTTATTCATGTTTTTAAAATGAAAATAAAAAGTTCTAACCTTTACAGTTATACCAAAAAATTCTAGCCTAAATAGTAGTTGTTACATTTAAATTTTAAACCTTTACAACCCCCGAAGGCGAGACATCGTGTTTTACACTTCACTTTTTTGTCTGTTATACGTTGCTGTTAATGCACTACTCTCAAATAAGTCTATTGGAGGGAGTTTTGTTGACTTACTCTTTTTCAGTCCTGCTGTGATGGACTTCGCCCGATTTCACACTTTTTCTTAACACTTAGAAAGCTCACTACAGCTTTTATTGTCGAAACTGGTACTTTTACTTAGCGGCTTCTGAAGAAAATTAGCCTACTTCGGCTAGATGGAAAATAGCCTCTCGGCTAGACGGTACTGCCTGGTCTGCGGCTCGATCGAAAAAAGCCCTGCTGGTAGTTTCTCAGGCCCTTAAATAATCGTGCGATTTTTGCCGGTAATATCCGGACGCTCCAATCAAAACTCCGGGTCAAACATTTCGCCAATCGCGGCCTGGCGGTAGGTTCGATCAGCAACCCGCACCACACAGTATATACTGAATGTCCTGAAACTTTTGTTTAATATACCGGTCGATGTTTTAAAATAAAAATAAATACAATTTGAAGTGAAAAATCAGTAACATTGCATGGTCTTAAAATCCAGGAAAAAATGAATGTTACATTTACCCCCTTCCAAAAAGAAATAGACTACACTAGTCTATTAAACTAAGGCTACTGATGAAAAGGTACAAAGTGGTACACTATCACTTAATACTAAGGTCAGAACTTAAAACAAAATTACAAACTTCGGTCCTTACTACTAGACTTAATTCTATTAAGCACTAATATTAAGTACAATGAAAACCAAATAAAAATCCTTGCATGTACACAAGAATCTTATATCTAGACTTAACTTAATTAAGCACTAATGTTAAGTACATCAAAAAGTAAATAAAAATCCTTGCCTGAACATAAGAAATACCTGTTCAAAGTAACAATCGCGGTCTTCTTATATAAAAGAATCAGCTCTGTTATTGTTACCAAAACAAAAAAATATAACTTTGTCTAGACTCTTGTCTAAATCAAAAAAAAAGTGAACTGAAATAAAATATGAACACCCCCCTTAAAATCTTTTAAGGATTGTCTGAAAATTTTTTTATTTCAGCAAAAGAAATTTATAAAAATTCTTAAATAAAGAAAAAAAATAAAAAAATGATTCTAGTGCAAACACTTACACTAAAAAGAAAAAGTCTTGTCAGACCATTTAGCACAAGGCCAAAAAAAAAATAATATCTGGATAAATATCCAGACAAACGCTCGGGAAAAATCGCTATCCATGCTCTAGCTCATCGCTAAGAGGACATTCTAAATCTAGTATCACTACTAGTCGCACTCAGAAAATAATCGCACTCTATATCGCAATGTCGACGTCCTAAGACATCTAGACATGCTAAAGTCGCTAGGGAAAACGCTCTGGTTGATCGCCAGAAAACACGTCAGCTCATCGCCAACAAAACACTCTGGTATCGCCAGAAAAAACTCGGCTCCTCGCCAAGAAAACACTCTGTAAATAGTCCTCGACTACACAAAGTCTGCGTTCTAAAAGAACAAACTCGCCATGAACATAGTGAGCAGCTATAAAAGCTAACTAAATCACTATAAGCGCAGTGAATAGCTACAAAAGCTAAAATTCACTCTTAACACAGTGAATAGCTATAAAAGCTAAAATTCACTCTAAACACCGTGAATAGCTATAAAAGCTAAAATTCACTAAACTGAATGATCCTGCTTCAAAAAGCAATGTTCACTAAGAACAGAATGATTAGTCCGCGCGCAACTAACATTCTAGGAAACATTCCCAACATAACTATATGAGACAGCAAGTCTCGAAATAGGACCTCCCTAAAGTCATAATCCTATATAGGAGTCCATAAGCAAAACGACTCAAAATCTCGCATTTTGAGCACATGCCCTCAGGCAACCAACATACACTGAAATATATACAGAAATATGTACAGAAATATATACAGAAATACATACAGGAGTTCAAATCCCAAACTCTTGGTTATGATAACTCCATACTGAGCTTGGTGAAAGCTCTTAGCAAAAGCTAATCAAATCTTCGGCACATCGCACCAAAGTGACAAATCTGCCTAGAAACATGAGCCAGAAGAAACGCCCTCCGTCATTCTTCAGGGTGGCTACACTGAGATATAAAACTTAACCAGCATTGCGCCTCTTCAAGTTGCATGAAGAACCCTCGTGTACTGGTCTCGCCCTAGAACAACAACGAAAAACATTCAATCCATCCCACATAACAGGAGACAAACACCTCACCACGATATACTGAATGGTGGAGACAATAAAATACGGAAATGGTGACCCTGGAGTCCACCAACAAAAGGGAGTAGATTATAGCATCCACTAAACTGAAACGGTGTCTACCACACCACCATAAGTCAAAAAAAAAAAAATTTTAATCAATAGGGTGTTCCGAAATACACTACTGCCAACAGCCTGTCACCACTAATAGGCTAATTGGAGCTGAGGTCGACTACAGTAGCTAGCCTCTCCTTTGGTTCAAATAGAAATAACCATTGGGTAACAAAACCCCTAAAGGTCCCAAAGGTCAAACGTTCACCCTCCATAGACTACCCTTCCAATCAGTCTGTTCCTCAGGAAGACTAACTCCCTGCCAAACGTCGTAACGGCATCTGTTAGCACCCGGTGCATCACAGCCTGTAAAAAACAGATAACTCATGGGATACAACCTAAAAGGTTTACAAGGTTGACTTAACCAAGCTTCTAACGAAATTTAAAAAAACGAAAATGAGCTTAAAAAGCTACATGAAGCAAAAATTTCTCAAATTTTTGGTGGCAACGCAACAAAACTTTTGAAGACGACAAGAGCTTTTCCAGCTTAATCAGAAACAAGAAGAAAACATCGTTGACAGCTAAAATATTCGATCATGGTGTTAATCGTCTCCCTAGACAATAGCCTCTAGAAGAAACTGCTACAGGTATCAGGCATAACCGTTTTCTGTCAGCCCAAACTTCTAGATTACCTCTTGGAAATCTAAAAATTCGGTTAGGAATCTTCCTTCACTGCGCTTAGCCTCTCTTGACAAGGTTCTCATCTCGGTATCAGATTTTGATCATTTCTTTGTGAAACGACTGTGTTACTCTGCTCTCATCTCCTGTAAATGATCAGCCTTTAGTTCTCCTGCAGAACTTCAATTCTCTATCAATCTGATAGTAAACCGAAAAAAAAACTCAACATACGCCTATGAGTCTATGCAAAAAAATTTTAAAAAAATTAGTGACTCAAAGGTAACGTTTAAACGGCTCTGAAAAAAAATAGAAAATACCCTCAGTTTGTCAATTCAGAAGAAGATCTAAACCAAAATAATCCAAGTCTTAGACTTACTGGATAAACCAAAATCAATTTACTCTTAATTGCATCCAAAATATACCATTAAGGTAATAAAAATACACCCACTCGGGTAACAAACTTTGAAATTGCTCATAAAAATTTTGACTCTACATCATCACCCTACACGAGCTACATCTTGCTCTTGTCCTAACTCAAGATCACCTTGGATTGCCTCTAATCAAAATTTCGCTTCCAAGTGTCAAGAACTGGATATTATTTGGGGTCATAAGCAAATCAAATCCCGCGACCCCCGACATACCAGTCTTATGATATATCCTGAGTGTGACTCTTTCGCAAGCTCGCAACAGCTGAGTCGATGCTAAACATCAACTACAATCAACCTGAGTTTGGGATATGGCCAATACCCAAAACCTTAGCAAAAACTATAAAAGTAAGCTATCCTCAGCTCAACTTTTATAACAGTCAAAAAAAAACGAGGTCGTCACCTCTACAGAGCAACATCAAAAAAGTAAATTAAAGCAATTAAGATAATGTAAATATAAATTATTCTTCTTCTGACAAACTTTCACTGGGGCTAGGTCCGTTGAATGGTTTTAAGTCTTTAATATGCCATCGTCCTATTTTAGTCCCATCTAAATTAACTAAACCATAAACTAAATCTGAAATCTTTTCTCTAATCACGCAATGCACATACTTAGGTACCAACTTAGATGTGAATTTATCAGCTGCACTGGAAAGAATTTTATTTTTTCGCCAAACGTGATCACCTATATTAAAGGCAAAATCCCTTTTCCTAAGGTTGTAAGACTTACTGTTCCGTTCATAAGCCTTATGTATCCTACTACGCACGTCGGTGAAAATATCTTTTAAACCTTTTAAATTTTCGGCGTACGCACCCCTGTTACCCGGAATTATTTCGCTGTCAACATTGACATCCAAATCTAAATTTTTATAATACGATCCAGATAGAGGTATATATATGTCTGCCGTAAACTAAGAAAGACGGTGTAAACCCTGTTACTTCGTGTCTTGCGGTGTACACGGGATTAAAACGGATGTTAAAACCATAAGTTTCACTCAAGCTCTTAAAACTCTTAGAGGTAAACTGAGTACCGTTATCGCATATCAAGAGCGATGGAACACCGTGGATTAGAAAGACATTATTTTCCAAAATTCTCTCTATATATCCAGCTTTAGAGCTTTTCAAAGGAAATAGCATGGTATACTTTGTAAACCAGCAAGAAACCACGAGAAGCCATTTATTTCCCTTTTTTGAACGTGGGAATGGGCCTACTAGATCAGCTGCTATGACTTGAAAAGGGTAATTAACCGTTTTCTCTTTTCCCATCAGTCCCATAGGTAGTGTATTTGGAGATTTCTGCGCTCCACATACTTCACAAGTCCTCACAAACTTTACGATATCAAAACGCATTTTTGGCCAATAATACTGTTCCTGAACCCTGTGAAGAGTTTTATAAAAGCCAAAATGACCAGAAGTAGGAGGAGTGTGACACATGTCTATAACTTCCTCTCTCTGTGGTTTAGGAACTAGTATTTTCCACTCGGGTACAGTAATTTTTAAAGGCAACTGGTTTGGGATAAATTTGTACACGAAATCATTTTCCACCTTCCACTGTGGAAAATTTTGAGGAGATTCTTTAATTTGCTGCCGTAAATTGTCGTACCATGGTCAATGCGATCTACATCTACTGTATCAATTCTTACGCCAAACTGTGCATTAAGACTGTTTTCGTCCGCTGTATGATCTGGGATTCTTGACAAAGCGTCAGGAATAACATTGTGGACTCCTTTTCTATGAATTAAAGTAAACGTGTGTTGTCTCAGCCTAATCGCCCAACGCGCTAGTTTGCCACTAGGGTTTTTAATAGAATTAAGCCACAATAAGCTATAATGATCTGTTATGACCGTGAAAGGAACACCTTCTATGTAAGGTCGAAACTTTTCGATGTTAAAGAGTACTGCTAAACATTCTTTTTCAACAACCGAATAGTTACGTTCAGCCTTTGATAAAGTTCTACTGGCATACGCTATCACCCTTTCCTCACCATTGATTTTCTGTGTTAGGACGCCCCCTAAACCAGTATTAGAAGCATCACTAGAAATATAAAACTGTTGGGAAAAGTCTGGTTGGGATAAAATGGGAGCTGAAACCAATAGTTCTTTAATCTTTATAAAAGATTCTTCGGCTGCCTTTGTCCAATCTATCGATTGTCCTTTTTTTCGTCCTTTCAAAAGATCATTAATAGGCGACAACAGGGTAGAAAAAATTCTCGATAAAACGTCTATACCATGAACACATTCCTACGAAGCGCTTAACTTCCGTAGTATTAGTAGGTCTCGCATAATTAACCATGCTTGCTACTTTATCCGGATCGGTACGCAAGGAATTTGAGCCTACAATATAGCCTAAAAACTTTAGAGAAGTTTTGAAAAAATCACATTTGCTCAAATTTATCGTCAGTCCGGCCTCTTTCAATTTATCTTTTACTTCCTTAAGTAAGCGAATATGTGATTCGAAGTCTTCCGATGTTACTAAAATATCATCAAGATAGGTAAAAATATGTGGCTCATATTTCGGACCAAATATGGCGTCCACTAAACGTTGCTGAGTTTGAGCAGCGTTCTTAAGACCAAACGGCATAGTGACGAACTGAAATAGACCTCGGCCTACTACTGCAAAAGCGGTCTTTTCTTTAGAGGATTTGTCTAAAGGAATTTGCCAGAAAGCCTTTCTAAGGTCTATCGAAGATACATACTTAGCATTCCTGAGTGATGTCAAAATTCTGTCGATGTTCGGTAATGGGTAGTTATCAAATTTGCTGACCTCGTTGAGCTTTCTTCCGTCAAAGCACAGACGATACTGTCCATCGGCCTTTTTCACCAATAAGATTGGAGAACACCAAGGACTGTTTGATTCTTCAATCACTCCGAGTTTCAACATTTCGTCTAACTCTTTATTTAATACTTTTGACATATAAGGAGACATGGCGAAGGGCCTTGTCTTTACAGGACTGGCATCAGCCGTATCTATAGACATCTTGATTTTATTCGTTCGGCCTAACCTATCTTTACTACTTATTTCATTGAAAGAGCTTATTACTTTTTCTGCTTTTAAGCGTTCCGTCCGCGAGAGATCATCTAGGGTACATAGACGCGAGAAAAGGTTTTCAAAAGAACTTTCTGAATAACAATCTTTAAAACTTGTTTGAGAATTGACTTCTAGGGACTGTGGATACCACGAATTATTTTTAAAATTTACTAAAATTCCGAATTTTTGTGCAAAATCACATCCTAGAACCAAAGTATGTGATAGAGAAGGTACTACTAGAGCAGAGATTACTAAACAATGACCATTGCAGACTAGCGGCAACTCAACCGTACCTAAAACTTTTAGACGGCTGCCATCTGCAGTGGTAACACTTCTATTTTTGACGTGGCATATTTTTATACTTAAACGACTTAAAATCTTAATACCATTCTGACCTACAACGGAGGCATTTGCACCAGAGTCAAATAAAGCCGAGAAATGGGCACCTAATAGATTTATCTTGATATGCGGTCTGTTGTCTAAATATTTATGCACGAATAAAGGAGACATGTGACCATTTGGAGAAGCAGGAGTTTTAACTTGAGAAGGATAATTTTTATTAGACTTAAAAAAATCAGAAACTTTTTGTAACCATTTAGTCCAATCCGATCTACTGGAATATTTTTGTTCGTCCGTGTTTCTAGAACGTTTTGGATTAGGGGCTTTACTGCGAACATGAGCTTGTGACTTAGCCGAAAGATTAGAGGCTTTTTTGTTGGACTTAGGATATCCGCCTCGGTAATATACCGTCCTTACTCGTTTTTTGTACATTTGGGGCATGATGTTAGTCTCACGCCTGTTGTTCCACATTTGAAACAAAATACCCTCTTTGGTGCTGTACAATTTTGGTAAGTGTGATTAGGGCCTGTGCAATTCCAACACGTGAAAATTGCCTTAGGTGAAACCGGCTTGTCGTTCACTTTAGCTGCAGTGTCGCTAATTTTAGAGTCATTATCTTTTCCTTTACCCGTTTTCTGGTTACTCCTAGGGTTCCGATTTACATTCCCAACTTTATTTGTCGAGACTCCACTTCGGCCATTTGGATTATACTTTACCTGATGTATATTAGTTTCGCTTTTTGGTCTGCTCTTTCCTAACAAATAATCGGACTCTTCAAGTTTTCTACATAACCCGGCGAGTTCGGCTACCGAATTTATATCTAGTAGAGCTAACCGATTGACGAAACTAGGCAGAATATTCCTACGTATAAATTTAACTTTGGTACATTCCAAAGGCTTGATGGACAACCTACAAAATAAAGATTCCATGTGGGCAATAAAAATCACAGTGGACTCATCCTTCTTTTGTCGCCTCCTCTTTATTTCTGACCACAATTCTTCATCATCATCACAGTGCAAGAAGTCCTTCTTTAGCCTATCTACCAAGGAATGCCAGTCGTTGACACTTGATTTTATGCTTCTATACCAAATGAAGGCATCGCCAGTGAAAAATTCAACAGCAGAGCTGAAAAGTTCATCTTCCGATACTTTCCTAGCTTGAGCTATTTCAGTCAGCCTTTCCAAAAAAGGATAGAGTCTCTTTGAGTCTCCATTAAATTTCAATTGCCATTCGCTGACAGGAATATTTCTGGCTGCGCAATTCACGATTGGAGCTGGTACGTTTATGACTGGGGTTGTAATAGGCAGCTGTGGTAACTCATGGCCAGGAGCTATCTTTTCGGCAAGATTTGCTTCCATGAGTACACACGTAGCTATTGTTTCTTGAACATATTTGGAAAACTTCGACGCTTCCTCTTCGTCATCCGGCATGGGAATTCTTTGTACGCGACCCGCTACATGCGATAAACGTGATTTAACCCGGTGTACAAGTGAATCATTTGGATCACCGTCATAACTATCGATTAAGTTTTGGATTGAATTTAAACTCTTTTCGATACCAGCCGTTTCTTCTTTAAAAGACAGGGTGTCATCCCCTATTTTTATCGTTTTTTTTTTGCCCGGCTCATTAATTTCTTTACTTAAGATCCTCGTTAGAATCTTTCTTTTATCTGCGACCGGACGTTCTGAGAAAGTACGACGGATTTTTAGTTCATAGTCTAATTCATATTCCAATAGGTGATTGACTTTAAAATTGAAGGCTTCCATGATAAATGAATACTATAAAATTTAAAAGAATTGTTTAAAAAGCCGTGAAAATATTTCTCCTGTGCTCCCAATAGTCAAAAAAAATAACAAAATCTGTAAAGGCACTTAAAATATGTAAACTTCTTTACCAAACTTTAAAAAAAATCTTCAACAATTTCAAAAAAATTTCTAAGTATTGCCTCGTATTAAAATCCTTTATTAAGATATCTTAAGAATTTCCTATAAAAAAATCTCTAGATATCGTTTCGTATATCAGCAAAGTATTTTTAATATTCATGCAAAATATAGGTGAGAAAAAAGAACAGTTTTTTGTTCGGTTATCCGCAAAATAAATCAACAATGCAAAATTAAAGTCGACCAACACATCTGCCAATCTGAACTATAAAGCCAGCTTTTAAGAAAAAAGTAGGAATCTCTTATCTTAGAGTCAACAACAAAATTCAAATATCTATATCAGATAAATTGAAATAAAAAAATTCTACAAATTTCCTGCTTTTGTCTTACTGCTATAGTGTAGTTTCGTTTAATAAATATTATGAAATAAAATATCTGCAAAGTTAGAGCTTTTATTTTGTTCGAAAGCTAGTACACTGAACCCTTTTTTTAAAAAATAAAATTCCAAAAGCCCCGCGTTGACAGCGCTATTCTCTATGTGACGTCTTTTTATGACATGCTAAACTGTCCTCAGTTTTGAGGCATCTTTTTCCGTACCCTGTGAGAAGTTGTTTGTCCCACGCTTGAGCGCAATTTTGTAAGGTGTGCTAATTTTGCTTTATTTTTCGCCCCATGTAGACTGCGTCATTTTGTAACATTTTTAAATACTGGATGCCCCAAGCTTGAGCACAATTTTCTTGCAACCCCGCTTTAATTTCTGATAATGAATTGAGTGAGACCTGATTTTAAAACAACTAAAGAAATTAAAGAAATACTAGCTCAGTTTTCCTTGGTAGAGAGATATGGGTAAGAGATAATTTTTGTACGTCTTTTTGGAATTTAATTCTATTTTTAAAGAAACCTCAGTTGTACGACTTTTTTTTGGGCACCACTCATTTTAAAATAGAAACGGTTTAACTTCAGCTAAGAAAAATGAGAAAAAACTGAAGTGTTTTATGGATATTACTAAAAAGAAATTAGTCTAGCACAACTGATCCTGAAAAGAAAAATAAATATTCAGTGAGACACTAGCTTTAATCAACAAAAAAAGAATTTATTCATGTTTTTAAAATGAAAATAAAAAGTTCTAACCTTTACAGTTATACCAAAAAATTCTAGCCTAAATAGTAGTTGTTACATTTAAATTTTAAACCTTTACAACCCCCGAAGGCGAGACATCGTGTTTTACACTTCACTTTTTTGTCTGTTATACGTTGCTGTTAATGCACTACTCTCAAATAAGTCTATTGGAGGGAGTTTTGTTGACTTACTCTTTTTCAGTCCTGCTGTGATGGACTTCGCCCGATTTCACACTTTTTCTTAACACTTAGAAAGCTCACTACAGCTTTTATTGTCGAAACTGGTACTTTTACTTAGCGGCTTCTGAAGAAAATTAGCCTACTTCGGCTAGATGGAAAATAGCCTCTCGGCTAGACGGTACTGCCTGGTCTGCGGCTCGATCGAAAAAAGCCCTGCTGGTAGTTTCTCAGGCCCTTAAATAATCGTGCGATTTTTGCCGGTAATATCCGGACGCTCCAATCAAAACTCCGGGTCAAACATTTCGCCAATCGCGGCCTGGCGGTAGGTTCGATCAGCAACCCGCACCACACAGTATATACTGAATGTCCTGAAACTTTTGTTTAATATACCGGTCGATGTTTTAAAATAAAAATAAATACAATTTGAAGTGAAAAATCAGTAACATTGCATGGTCTTAAAATCCAGGAAAAAATGAATGTTACAAGGTTATATCTAAAATAGATATATTTCTTAACAGCAACCACTAATTATATAAATTTACTTTTCTAAAATACTAGTTATTCGAATAACTTTGCCCAGTATGATTGTATCAGTCTGCATATGGGAAACAGAACTGAAAAACATCATTATAAATGAAAAGACAATGTTTTGTAGAAAAATATAAATATTTTCCATTTATTTTATGGATTTGATACTGATTTGCTAAAGCTTACTTTAAATTACTTTTTTTAATTTCCTTTTACTTATAGCCTAGTCGTCAGAGGCAAATTTTGACGAAAAAGTTAACAGGCTGCATTTTGGCATACAGGTAGTTTTTTTGAACATAAAATACGATAAAAAAAAAGTTTGCTGCTCTAAAGTATACGCTAAGAAGATATCGAAAAACTAATAACACTACATGAAAGAACGACAAATTTTAGAAAAAAATAATATATAGATTATTTTTTGGTTTGATCGTAATCGTAACTAAAAAATTGTCCGACTTATTTCGAGTATTTCGTACGGCTTTGAACGTGAGATTGCCGTCGGCGCACTATATTAGGCAAATTTTCATATTTTAAAACTCAATGAGGGGCATTTTTAATTATTCTTATATTGAAACTTAATGTATAGTAATGATATATGCACAAGGATTTTTTAGTACTATGTTTTATTAAATATTTGTAATTTACTGTATGCCCGTTAAAATCATGCAACCAAAAATTTCATTTTAATTGTTAATAGTTATAAAGCACCAAAAATAAAAACCATTAGTACCATGAGAAAGCTAAAAGTCTCCTCTTCGAAAAACTATCTTTTAACTTTTTTTTACACTCTGAAAACAAGTAATATCGATCAACCTTCTAGCAGTGCGTGTAGACTTTCAAATTAACTTGTTTGGCGCGGTTGAATTACCTATCCGAATTTTTAATAAATTCTCATGCTAATAAAAAAAATCTGGAAAGAAAAATATATACCACTTTTTTGGAAAATTTGCCGTTCTTTCACGTGGTCCTATTGTTTTTTTTCGATCTCTTTTTATTTTTCGAGATATTACCGAAAAACCTAATTTTTGATTTTGTTTTTGATTTTGTGGGCTTAGCGTATATCAATCAAACTTTAGCAAGCTTTCTACATCCCAAAAACTACCTGTGTACCAAAATGCAGCATGTTAGCATTTAATGAGAGTACAAAACTCCTGGGTTATTAATCCACAGAAATAAAGTAATGTTTGATTCAATTGAAATAAGGGTTGCATATTCTATAAACGGGACACGACAGGGGGAAACTGTTATTTACTGGTGAGTAGATAATTGTCATGGTTATACCTAGATGGGCTTTGACATTTTTCTTTTTTTAGTGTTCCGTACGGAATACTTATAAGATCACTTCGGTGTCTGTCCGTCTGTCTGTCCGTCTGTCCTTCTGTCTGTCCGTCTGTCTGTCCGTCTGTCACACCCGATTTTCTCCGAAACTATTTGTCATAGAAAGTTGAAATTTGGTAGTAATATAGGAATTGATGGCCTCATCAGAGCCATGTAGTTTTGAAAGTTAAATTTTGACATAAGAGGTTAGTTTTGGGGAGTAAAATCGGAAGTGAAAAAAAAATTTTTTTACTGAATAATCGAGTGTGATGTCAAATGAAAGCTTGTGAAAACACGAGTAAAAAATATATATATAATGTAATACTTGCGCGCACTTTCCTTTGTATTATTTTTAAAAAATCGCGAAAAATCGCTGTCCACCCGCCTTATCTCGGAAAGTACTTATCAAAAAATTTTGAAAAAATTCTGGAATATTCTCCACGGGGTGTAGATTGAACAAAAATTATCACGAGTGCATTACCTGTAATAATTTATCTGGTATATAAAAAAACAGAAATTTCAAGGTCATCAATTTTCAGTAAAGATTGGAAATATACTTTGTTGAAAACTTATTTGGGGTGTATTTTGTGAAGTCATTGATCATTTTATATCACCGTAACATAAATTTTGACTTAAGGGATTCGTTTTGAGGGGTGAAATCGGAAGTAAAAAAAAATTTTTTTTACTAGGTCAACGAGTGTGGTGTCAAATGAAAGCTTGTGAAAACACGAGTAATATATATATATATATATATATATATATATATATATAAAGGGTGATTCATTTAGAGGTACTTTTTGTGATGAGGATTTAATTGCAGATTGCGCATGCGTCGTGTCAACTGATGTGGCATTCTTGTTCAGTAGTGTTTGACAATTCATAATGGAAAGACTTAGCCCGGCACAGCGTCTACAAATTGTTCAACTTTATTACGAAAATGGGCGTTCTACGAGGAATGTGTATTGGGCGCTTAGAGCAACTTATCGGCCTACCGAACGCACAATTCGCTCTACCATCAATAAGTTTGAGACCCAATTTTCATTATTGGATAATGCTCGACCGAATAGACCACATCCAGCACGTAGTAAAGAAAATATAGGGGCGGTAGCGGAGAGTGTACGCGAAGACCGTGAAGTGTCGATTCGTCGCCGTTCTCAACAGCTTGGCCTGTCATATTCAACAACTTGGCGTATTTTACGTAAGGATCTTTCTTTAAAAGCATACAAAATTCAACTAGTGCAACAACTGAAGCCGACCGACCTTCCGAATCGTTTCCGTTTTAGTCGTTGGGCTCTTGACAAGCTTGCAGAAGATCCACTGTTTTCGAGAAAAATTTTGTTCACCGATGAGGCCCATTTTTGGCTTAATGGGTTCGTGAATAAACAAAATGCCCGTATTTGGGGTGATGAACAACCTGAAGAGGTTCAAGAGCTGCCATTAAATCCAGAAAAACAACTGTTTGGTGTGGTTTATGGGCCGGTGGAATAATCGGTCCATATTTCTTAAAAACAGAGGCCGGCCGGAATGTCACTGTGAATGGTGACCGTTATCGCGCCATCATAACAGACTATTTGATGCCAGAAATTGAACCCCTGGTCTCGACGAAATTTGGTTCCAACAAGATGGCGCCACTTGCCATACAGCCCGTGAAACCATGGCTTTACTGCGAGAGCAATTCGGCGAACAGATCATTTCACGCTTTGGACCAGTGAATTGGCCGGCTAGATCATGTGACATCACACCTCTTGACTTTTTCCTTTGGGGCTATGTAAAGTCCAAAGTCTACATGGATAAGCCAGCTACAATTGAGGCATTGGAGGCAAATATTACTCGAGTCATTGGCCAAATACCACTCGAAATACTCACACGCGTCATTGAAAATTGGAACTTCAGAATGGACGTTGTTGACCGTAGTCGCGGACAACATTTGAAAGAAATTATCTTTAAGAAATAATCGTAAAGAATGGTTCTTTTATATGATAATAAAGATTATAAAATAAAATTGTTTTTATTAATTTTTTTTTATTTAAAAAAAAAGTACCTCTAAATGAATCACCCTTTATATATATATATATATATATATATATATATATATATATATATATATATATAATGTAATACTTGCGCACACTTTTCTTCGTATTACTTTTAAAAAATCGTGAAAAATCGCTGTCCCCTACATTATCTCGAAAAGTACTGATCAAAAAATTTTGAAAAATTCCTGGAATATTCTCCACGGAGTATAAATTGAACGAAAATCATCATTACCTTTAATAATTTATCTGGTATAGAAAAAAAAAACAAAATTTCAAGGTCACCAGTTTTCAGTAAAGATTGAAAACAAACTTTGTTGAAAACTCATTTGGGGTGTGTTTTGTGAAGTCACTGATCATTTTATACCACCCTAACAAAATTTTTTATGTTAAAAACAATCAATGTACGGAACACTAATTGTGCAAGTTCAACTTGCACTTGACCGGTTTTTTATTCTTAGAGACTATAGTTTAATTAAATGTATTTTTTGGCATATTCTATAAACCCGACACGGCAGCGGAAACTGTATGACATTTACTGGTGAGTAGATAATTGCCATGGTTATACCTAGACGGGCTTTGACATTTTTCTTTTTTATTCTTAGAGGCTATAGTTAAATTAATGTATTTTTTGGCATATTTAATTTACAGCCGTTAACATGCTTACATGAATCCGTAGAAATGTATAAATATGAATGCTTGCAAAAAAAACTACCTGTGTACCAAAATGCAGCATGTTAGCATTTAATGAGAGTTCAAAACTCCTGGGTTATTAATCTACAGAGGAAATTGTATGTCATTTACTGGTGAGTAGATAATTGCCATGGCTATACCTAGACGGGCTTTGACTGAATAATTTAATTAAATGTATTTTTTTTGGCATATTTATTTTACAGCAGTTAATATACTTACATGAATCCGCAGAAATGTATAATATGCATGCTTTAAAATAAAATCCAAATTTTTCTTCATAAAAATTAATCCACTAAGTTCAAATACTGTGAGAATACAACTTATAAATATATTTATCCATAATGCTTTATTTGCTCTTTCATCTTTAAGAGATACCTCAAAAATATACGGCGGCAAATAATTGAAATATTTTTTAGCTACAAAAAACACATATTAATGAAATATACTAATATCATTGTTGTTTCTGATAAATAGATGGCATGAAGTATTTTTAAAAAAAGGTAAAATTGGGCTTCTTTAAGAAAACAATTGCCCTTTTAAAAGAGTGGCCTCTGCCTAGCCGGATTAAATAATAAACACTGCAGGTGGAAATAAATTGAAACAAAATATATTTATAAAAAGAATATTTGAATATTTGCTAAATAATTGATTTATTATGTTATAAAAATGTTTAATTTTATATCTGTTACAAAAATTAATTAAACGAATTCGTCTACAATTTAAATTAGATTAGGTTAATTTTTCTTTTGTTCTAAGAGGTGACGAACAAGATAAAAATTTAATCGAAATGATGTTATACACATTTTTTTCGTGCTAACAAAGTTAATTTTCTTCATCTTCTTCTTTTCAGCCTGCTCTCATCCATTCCTCGAGGTAGGCCTCTTCCAAATCTTTTTATCTGTCCCTGTCCAGAGTCGGTCTGTTCCAATTTTTTCCTGCGATATTCTGGATGTCGTTTCGCCCACTTTCTTTGAGGTCTTCCCACACTTCTCTTACCCTCCCTTGGGCCCAATGCTGGAAGTTTGTAGGCCCATCTGTTGGTATTCTTTCTCGCTACATGGCCAACCCATCTCCACTTTAGTTAACTCGCTCTTTCCAGAGCATCGGTCAACCATGTTCTTCTCCCGATTTCCTCATTTGGTATTCTGTCTCTCAAACTCACTCCCAGCATAGCTTTCTACTTTGCACGCTACGTCACTCAAGTCTGTTCATCGACTTACGTATTAGCGACATCGTTTCGAGACTGTATATGAGAACTGGCAGTACATACGTTTTCCTTTTGAGGTTTACAGGGATATCTCGTGATTTGAAAATAAACCTGATTTTACCTAAAGCTTCCCAACCAACACCCATTCTTCGAGAAATTTCTGCTGTTTAGTTCTTCTTTCCTAGTAGTATTTTTTGTTCAAGGTATATACAGTCAGTCCAAAAAGTCTCCATACACCACCTGCTTTCTATACTGTTTTTTTTTTTGTCCGTTATGTTTAACTAATTAATTGGAACTATGAGAAAAAAATGTTTAAATTAATAATTAGGTGTTAACCAAGGAGGATTAGTATTGAAAACTAGTACGAAAAATTTTATTTAGAAGTTATATCATTGTTTTAAAAATGTAATCAAAATTACTATCAAAAAAGCCTCCATACACTCAAAAAGAGCGAGAGAAATTGTGAAATTCTATTTCAAGTTCGAAAGATCATAATTAATTTGTGGAAAGATGGAAAATCATACAGAAATATAGGAAAAATTGTTAAGAAGTCGCATGCTACTGTTTAGTATATTGTAAACCAGTATAAATCAATGGATTCCTATAAAATTCGACCACGCTCCAGTCGTTCCAAGAAACTGACTCCACGTGAAGAGGCCAATATTCTTAGGCAACTTATTATAGATCTCAAGAAAAGTGCACCAAAATTAGAAGAAGAAGTACGGGAACTATTTCGAAAAATCTTTGTTCACAAACAATGACAAATTGTTTACACAGGGCAGGCTATAATGGGTGCGCTGCCAGGAAGAAGCCGTTAATTTCGGAAGCTAATCGTAAAAAGCGATTAGCTTTTGCTAGGGAATACATTACTGAACCCCTTGAATTTTGAGAATCTGTAATCTTTAGTGATGCAACTAAAATTAACCTCTTTGAGTCTGAGAGCAGAACTAAAGACAAGGGGTGTGTTCTGCTTTGAGGATGCATGTCCACTGAAGGAATTGGAAATTTACATTTTATTAATGGTAACACGGATCAGCATGTTTATCTGAACATTTTGAGAGACAATTTAAGAGAAAGTGTCCAAAAATTAGCACTCGAAAAAAGATACATTTTCCGACAGGACAATGATCTGAAACATAACGCAAACTTAGTGCGAGAATGGATGGTCAGTAATGTGAGACAGCAGGCTTCATACACCTCCGCAGTCCCACGATGTTAACCCCATTGAGCATTTATGGGAGGAACTTAAACGGCGCGTTCGCAAAGATAATGTTTCAAATAGATGGATGGATGGATGGATGGATGTTATGGGGTCAGGGCGCATCGACTGCTAGGTCATTTAGCGCCCCTGTATATATTTGGATAGTTATACAACGAAGTTAATCTCTTTTAAATAATTTTTAATATTTGCTTGGAGTGAGTCGAATGATGTTATTAAAAGCGATAGGTTAGATGGAATTTGGTGTTTGTCTCTGATAGGTTTAAGACGTGGAATCTCAATTATGTGGGAGACTGTTAATCGAGAATCGCAAAAGAGACATATAGGGGCTTGGTCATTTAGTCAAAGGTATCTATGAGTACTATACGTATATCTTATGGCCAATCTATTCATCCTTTGTGATCATGTTTAAGGAGTTGAGGGGAGGGTAGACCAAAGGTTTGATGGGCCATAGTTTATTATCAGAGGGTATTAGATCCCAGTCAAGTTAAAATAAGGAACGAAAAGTATGATTAAGGAGGGAATTGTGACTGGGGATTCAGTAGAAAGCAATTTTACGATATTTTAATTTTGCAGTATAACATAGGTCCAAGATCTGGCGAACATAGTTGTATTTTTAGTTTTTGGGATTTTATGGAGGTAAGAGCGCTATAGGAGTCAGAGATAATTAGTATGCGCGTAACAGATCTGAGAGTTAGAGCGCGGCGTATGGCCTCTTTAACTGCTAGAAGCTCAGCGGTAAAAATGAAAGTATACGAAGGGAGTCCAAACATTTTGTTAGTTTGAGAAGTAATGAAAGAACCACCTACCCCCTTGTTTGTTTTGGATCCATCGGTATAGAGTAGAGTATAATTGGGATAGTGAGTTACCATTCTTTCCGGAAATATTTGTCTAAGTAATGGATTTGGAGTATAGTTCCAATTAGTAGTTAAACATAACAGAAAAGTAGTATAAAAAGCAGATGGTGTATGGAGACTTTTGGGAGTGACTGTATATTTAGATATGTTCTCTAATGGCCGATTTTTTTATCGCAATCGTTATTTGCTCTGGGCCTGCTCAGATTTATTTCCAGTCCGATACGTGACGATGCATGATGCAGTTCTTCCAACATAGTTGTTAATTCACTGGCTGTAGTACCGATTAGAGTGATATCGTCCTCAAATCGTAGATTATTCAGTCGTGTTCCATCTACGTTCATTCCGTTATTTTGCCAGTCTAAGTTCTTAAAAAGTCTTCCAGGGCCAGTGTGAACATTTTTGGCAAGATCGTATCTCCTTGACGTACTCCTCTTTTTATCGGTATTTTTGGGGTCTTGTCTTCATTTACGCATTATCATAGAGTCGAGTATCTGGTGTCTATCCTAGCGTTATCTAGGGCTTTTAAAACTCACTATATTTCTATAGAATCAAAGTCTCTCTGATAGTCTATACGAAAACCAAGTGTACGGGTATATTATATTCCGTGGCTTTCTCAATGAGCGTACTTCACTACGTGATGGTCTATTGTGATGAATCTCATCCGAAATCCAGCCTGTTGATGTAAATCCATCTTGTGCGTCAGTCTATCAGTTATTATTTTTGTAACCAACAGCAAAGCTAATACATTCTATAAAAATAAAAAGAAATAATACATTTTATGTAATTTTATGACTTAAAATTTATTTCAGCAACTTTGGACTTAAAAATATACCAGGTGTACAAGTATGAAATGCGGATTTTTTTTCTAAAAAAAACATATTAAATTCGGAAGAATGATAAAAAGTGCTCCATCGCTTGTTATACATTTTTTCCCATCTTGTGGGCAATTTGTGAATACCACGCCAGTAAAAATCTTCCCCTTTTGCTGCGAACCATTCATCGAGCTATTTTTTCACATCTTCGTACAAACCAAAGCGCTGCTCAGCAAGTGCGTGACCCATCGATGCAAACAAGTGGTAATCGAAAGGCGCCAAGCCTGGGGAGTAAGCCGCATGGGGTAGAACTTCCCAGCTGAGTGCTTCTAACGTGTCGCGAACTGGTTTTGCCGTATGTGATGGAGCATTGTCATGAAAAAAAATGACTTGTGTTCAAATCGGTCAACTGTTGTTGGTAACGTTTAGTATTAACCGTTTCCCCAGGTTTTAATAGCTCATAATAGACCACGCCTCTCTGGTCCCACCAAACACAGAGCATCGTCTTTCTGCTAAAGCGATTCGGCCTTGCGATCGATGTGGATGGTGCGCCTGGATCTACCCATGATTTTTTGAGCTTGGGATTCTCAAAATAAATCCACTTTTCATCCCCTGTAACTCTACGATGCAAAAACGACTTCGTTTTGTACCGAGCGAGTAAAATGTCACACGTGTTTTTGCGCTTTTCCATTTACCTGTCGTTCAACTCATGTGGTACCCATCTACCGGTCTTCTGAACCTCTCTAATCTCTCGTAGCCGATTGGAAACAGCTTGTTGACTAACGCCCAATTGCACGACGAGTTGTTTTTCTGTTTGCGAATCATCTTCGTCCAACAATGCTTGCAATTCCACATCTTCGTATTTTTTTGGCGGTTTTCCACATTTCTTATCTGCAACATCGAAGTCACCACTTTTGAAACGCCGAAACCATCGTTCACACGTATCTTACGATGGAGCGTGTTCACCATAAGCTTCTCGAAGTAATCGGTATGATTCAACAGCAGTTTTCTTCAAATGAAAACCAGAAATTAATGCTGTTCGCGAATGCTCTCGACATATTGAACACAACAACACAACACTATGCACACACTTTTCCAATTTATCACTCATGCGCATCTGACACTTGTTGATGACACAACAAAATGGCGTAGTGTCAAATCTTTATAGCACAAACTGCATTGGTGCACCATCTGTTGTCTGAAATCCGCGTTTCATATTCGTACACCTGGTATAATTTTATCTTTATTTCACAATTCTTGCCCATAGTACAGACTTTTTTTAACGCTGGATTTATTAATATGCAATTATTTCAAAGTTGTATGCGTATTTGTTTACTTTAGAACCTTTTTTTTTAATATGAAGAAAACGTTAATTTTTTAGTTAAAATCGACTGTTATTATGGCACTATATTGTCTAATGTGAGTGTGTAATAAATAATTATATAGATAATTTACTTACAGTCCGTCAACTAAGAACGTTTCCGCAATAATTCATTTTTGGTTGCTGCGATTCTGGCGATTCAACAAAAAAATCGGTAGAGGGAACCTTGGTCTACGACGCATTTTAGTAAATGTATCAGTCGATTCCGAACTTTCGTCGAAATCACGTAAAAAAAATGAGTCACTTGTTTGCGCACCGGTTCGAGATAGTCTTTCTTTATTCCCAGCCAAAGGGGCCTAAAATGATATTTTGCAGCCGTTAAATATATTAAAAAGTCGATGTCGTTTGTGAAGAAGTGAGTAAATTATTTTAACGGGAAGAAAAAAATATCTACGACTTGCTAAAACGTGGCTTGGTAGGCAAAGTTTCTTCCAAAGTCGAAAAATGATTCGTGTCTTTGTTTTTTACGGGATCCAGAATTGGCGCTGCTTCAAGGAGCGGTCAAATTAAGAAATTTGGGTTTGAATGTGTCCCATTCGACAACATCTTTGTGCTCGTGATGTCAAATTCCGAAGCAAGTTGATGAAACTTTTAATGGGCTAAAAATCACATCACAAAGCGGCTCGCTTTGGCCCACGACAACATCGATGGGACAACGTGATCTTCAGGTACGATGCTTCCGTTGGGGGATATGCGACGGCTCCTCGGGCCTGGACCACTGCCACCAATTGTCTCGTTCAGCGAACCGTCAAACATCCAATCAAAGTGCATGTTTGGGGATACTTTTCCAAACAAGGGTTCGGTAATTTGTATCTCTTCAAGAACAATTTAGAAAAAAATGTGTAATTTTTACTTGTTACCAACTGCCAAACGCTAGTTTAAAAATGAAAAATGAGGATTGGATCCTGTAAGAAGATAATGACCCAAAACACCGCAGCAAGATGTTCAGGGACTGGAAGGTGCAAGCGAAAGTTAAGATACTAGACTGGCCCTCAAACCTATTGGAAACGTTTGGTAGAGAAGGTACAGAGGAAAAATTTTGAGGAATTTGACACAGTTGTCTCTCGAGATTTGAATAATTTGGAGATAATTGCCGCGCGCGTATGCAAAAAATTTCGTCGGCAGCATGCCTCGAAGATGCCAGGCGATTATTGATGCAGGAGGCGATTGGACAATTTACTAAGTTTATTGCGCCGTTGTTAGCATACCAAAGAATACATTGATGGCAAAAAATGTTCTCGAAACACATTTTTTTCAAGAATACTAACGGTCACAATCTTATTTGACAGACTGTATAAAAATATTTTAGGTAGAGCGAATTTCTTAGTAATAGTTTTAAGGCTTATTTTTTTTGGTTAAATGCATTTCAGATGTTTCCTAGATAGTTTTTAAAACATAAAAATTTCAATGTAGTCTGTTTATCGAAGTTTAGGTAAAAATAAATGCAGAGTACTTGAAGACAGCAAATTTTTAGTCTCGATTAAAAGCAAAGCATAGTTTCACTATTATGGATTAAATACTTTTTTTGACTATCTCTTCTGTCGTCTATTTTAAAATAATCCGATATATATTTTTTAAAAACAATAAATTCGGCAACATTAGAGGTGAAACAACGTTTCCTGTAGATTAACGGGTATTCTTGAAAAATATTTACATTCCATGGATTAGTACTGAAAATACTATTTTTCAGAATGAAAATTACCATAACGAATTCAACTTTAATCCTTTTATTAACATTTGGAAAATAAATTTATATAAATTAAGGATCTGTGTACAAAAATTTTATTTTGTCCGTATAAAACCACACTGAAGTAAATAATCTCTTAAAACTTTAAAATACATATTAATTTAAAAAAATTACCTAAACGCACAATTCGTGAATCTTTTTCTACCATTGTCCTTTAAGTTCAGTTAGACACCAACTGATCAGTCTTTATTGAGTACTGACCGAATTTAAGAAAGGTAAGCAGATGACAATACGTTATCACTTCTCACATCAACGAATGAAAATGTCATTTTAATTTCCTTAAACTCCATTTCTCTTAATAGTTTATGAAAAAAAACCCAATGACTAATGACTTGATATTAAAAAAACATTATTCGATATTCTTGGAAAAGGTTAATAAAGATTATTTTGAAAACTGTAAATTATTCACAGCAAAATACATGTTAACTCCAAAACAATAAAAAACAGTTTAGCAGTCACCAAAATAGTACAGGCTCCACTGGGAACTCGTCAATTAATTACAAGTGAAAATAATATTCATAGCCATTAATGTAAATCAGTAGTCCAAAACTATATCCTAATTGGAAGATTGGTGTCCCATAAACGGTTTGCTTGGGTGTTCGTTTACTGCTGCTATAACAGAATTTAAATATATGTTAATGGTGTATGATTATGAGTTCTTAAATTATTGTGTTAGCGCAGCTCACTCGTGACAATCGGAGCCAAAAGTATAGTCCGACAGTAAATAAATTTTTTTTAAAAAACTCAATGACAGAGTATTTTATTTTTGTCGCAGACTGTATTCGATGCATGGAAACTTTCATATGCGTGCATAAATGTGGCAACGCTGCCAATACGTATACCGAATACTCTATAGAAGTAACGTTTATATAGGTTATGTTTATTATATTTTGTGTATGTTTACTCTTTAAAAAACCATATTACTTCTGTTTTAAAACAAAAAATATAATTAAATAAAAAATGTCTTTTGATTATAATCAATTGCGACCTAAAGGCAAATTTGCAAAGGAAAAGCTCATTAATAAACACAAAAAAAGTATTTCGGTAATAATGACGCGAAAAAATTAAAGACTGAAGAGTCTAACCAATGTAGTGATCGATGGATCGTTGAATTAGGAAAAAATTTAAAGTGTTGTCTGGGTAAAAAAGTCCTTTCACTAGAAAAGATTGGTCATGAGAAACGTTTAGGTTGTAATTACAAATTACGTATCGTATAAAGAGTGAGTCATGAAAAAAAACTAATATTGTCATCTTTGATGCCTTTAAGAAGTGTCATTTCCGATCTTATGATTAAAAGAATTGTATCTGAATGCATAACTTTGGAAGATCTAAAAAATTCTTATGATAAATTGGGTGCTACAGGAATAGTGCAATTATTATCTAGTCGAAAAGACATTGGCAATAATTAATTCTTCTACAAATAGTTTATAATACTTTATTTATTTATCATTAGTATTATTCATTATTTATTTAATTTTATGGAGAAAATTAATGAAAACGTTTTTTTTAAGATATATTTAATATTGTTATCAACTGATATGTAACAATGTTGATAAACATAACATTAATTGAATTATTGAAAAATTATTGAACTTACAAACATATTTTTGTTTAAACATAAATTTTTAAATAGTAAAAAAAGAAATATCAAGATACAAATTCAAACTTTTAATTAATACATTTAATATTTTTTATTTGATGATTAAAGGTAAAGCTGATAAATACATTCATAAAATTATTTAACATACAAATGAATTTATGTTTCAGGGATTTCTTACGTGAAGACAGAGAGAGCATTATGTTAGAGAAAGACGAGAAAATAATTTGGTTTTCAAAGCACAATGAGTGTGGCAACGTAGCTTCTCTCTTGCTTCTCGCCGCACGCAACCACGTATTATTGCAGTACATACATTAGTCCGGGAGCTCAGTACCAAAATGCCTCATCGAAGAGTGGCAGATAATACGAGGCATGTTTTTTTAAGTAAGTACCGTTTTGCGATTCCGCCGCCGCAGCGATACGGTCGGCGTTCCGCGCATGCGCGCTGGTAACCTACATCTCATGTCTACGCACTGACGCAATTACAGTCTGATTCTTCATTGTATACGTTGTTTACTGAGTGTTTAAGATGCCTCCGACAATCGTGAGTCCCGCCGATTGTGAAGTACGGGCTGTTATACGATTTCTTAGTGCTAAAGGCGTAAAACCAATCGATATTCATCGTGAGATCTGTGAAGTTTACGGACAAAACATTATGAGTGATGGAATGGTAAGGAAATGGGTGAGAGCATTTAAAGATGGCCGCACAAATGTGCATGATGAAGAACGGAGTGGGCTTCCTTCGGTCGTTAATGAAGATTTGGTGCAGAAAGTGGACGAAAAGGTGAGAGAAAACAGACGCTTTACAATTTCATCATTGTGCGACTGCTTTCCTCAATATTCTCGTAGTGTTTTGTATCGCATTGTGACCGAGAACTTTTTTCTCAGGCGGCAGAATTTTATGAGGAGGGTATTCAAAAACTGGTGCCACGTTATGACAAGTGCCTCAATATTCACGGAAATTATGTAGAAAAGTAGATTAAGGTACAGGCTTTCATGTAAAAATAAAAATTATAGCGATATCTTTGCACGTCTTTTTTAATTCCAAAACGGTACTTACTTAAAAAACATGCCTCGTAGTATCACTTTGTTAATTATGCCCCCCTTAGTCTCTCCAGATAGTTTAAAGCCTGAACTCTGGTTCCTGTTCCTGGAAATACGCTTTAAAGCTGCAAGAAAAAGTTGATGGACGAACCCAAGGTTGAGTGGCAGATATTTTGGGTATAGCTTCATTTTTGTGAAACATGACTGAAAAATGAATATCTCTCATAAATATCACAGGGCAACAAAAAAATATTTTTGTTTTGGTGCCTGGGATTTTAGAGCTGATTTTAACTATATTTGGGACGCTAAATCTATACATGCAATCCGTTTTTCTCTATCAGCTCTACTTTTTTTGATACATCAGCTTATCTACCAATATGGTTTTTATTCAGTATATTCATTTATGAGAGTTCTAAAATTATTATATATTCATTAATGTAGGTACAATGGTTTTATTGTCAGTCTGTAATTGAGTAAATTCCAGGTAAATCTATAAATAGTGGAACCATTGCCTATCAGGTACCTGAACTGACCCTTTTAATCACTTAACTCGGGTAAGTCTCGTCAGTTTGTGCGTTCTTACTAATGAGAGTAGATCGAATTCGGCGTGTTATTTTATGTTAAGAAAAGAGTGTTTTTGTGTTATTGAACAGAATTAAAATGGGTTCAGGTTCCAGTTCAAGAAAAAGTTGTGTAAATCAACCTGATGTGTTTTGCTATATATGCGGAGAATACATGTTTCAACAAAACAGACAAAAAATGGGACTTTCTGAATATATTCCAGATGATTGGCGCCTATTTATTGACAGTTCAAAGCGAAGTTTAAAATGTGTCCTTCTACATAATGGGAATAAATATGGTTCAATACCACTAGCTCACTCAACGAAACTGAAAGAAGAATATAATACCATAGCTTTGGTCTTGCAGAAGATAAAGTATTACGAACATCAATGGATGATTTGTGTAGACTTAAAAATGGTAAACTTTCTTCTTGGGCAGCAAAGTGGTTACACGAAATATCCGTGTTTCTTGTGCCTCTGGGATAGTAGGGACAAAACACACCACTGGGTTAGAAAAGATTGGCCTCAGAGAGAAAACATGGACGTTGGGGAAAAGAATGTCATTAACGACGCTTTGGTTGAAAGAGAAAAAATCATACTTCCTCCGTTACATATAAAGTTGGGCTTAATGAAGCAATTTGTAAAGGCTCTTGATAAGAATGGGTCTTGTTTTGCATATATAGGGGTAAAAATGCATCAGTTGAGCACAGAAAAACTCAAAGCAGGGATATTTGACGGCCCACAAATAAGACAATTAATTAAGGATCCTGCCTTCATAAATTCAATGAATCAAGTTGAACGAGAAGCTTGGACATCATTTGTTGCAGTTGTAGAAAATTTTCTAGGCAAACATAAAGCTCAAAACTATGTTGAAATGGTTAACAAGATGCTTAATAGTTTCAAATCCTTAGGGTGCAATATGAGTATTAAAATACACTATTTACACAGCCACTTAGACCGTTTTCCAGAAAATTTAGGAGACCTGAGTGAGGAACAAGGTGAAAGATTTCACCAAGATATTAAAGTTATGGAGGACCGCTACCAAGGAAGATGGGACATGCACATGATGGCAGATTACTGCTGGAGTTTAAAAAGGGACTGTTTAAACAAACATTCAAGAATGTCGCGGAAAAGAAGCTTTCCAAGTGTTGAGTGACTATTTCATTTCTTCAATGTTTTTTTTTTTGTTTGTAAGTACGACATAATATTGTATTTTGTATAACTAAAATAAAAATTTCGTATCTACTTTTGTTTACTATACTTACGGATTTGAGTTACAATAATGTAACTTATATTTCTCTAAAATTGTATATCTTAAAAATTTGAGCTCCTAGGTACAAATGAATACGTTATTTGAATTCAGGACATCAAATTGATATAGAATCAGCTCAAAAAACCTCGACACCAACACAGCTGTTCCCCTGTGTATTAGGTCAATCCAAAGTTATAACGGTCCAATGTTGCAGCAAAATGGACCCACCTGAACCTATAGAGGAGCGAATGTAATTTGTTTTAGTATGTTCGTTGAAGTTTGTAGATACTAAAATAATATTATCTGCCATAGAGTCTGGTTCTTTATTAAAATGCGCGCACCTGTCCTACAACGCGAGCGCCCGTCCTGTAATTTGTTTCTCTCAAATACTATACACATGCGCCAGTACCTCGAGAGACGCTCAAATCACCATTGAAATAGTTACAAGCAAATTAATATATTTATTTAATTTGCAGTGCAATTTCGCTCTATTTTTTTTATATTTAGCCTTTAAATTTTGTTTATATTTCTATTTAAAATTTATATTCAAAAGCCCCAAAAGCCTTTTTAATATGTAATTACGGAAATTCTAAAAAAAATTTTTTGGTAGCTATATTGGATAGTACATATGAAATTTTTGATTTTTAATATGACAGACAATAAGATTGATCCAAAAAACCTCAAGAATTAAAATTTTAAATATTTAAAACTTACAATAATTTTTACCGCATTCGGTTAATGCCAATACAATAATGACCGAATACTTCATCAGCCACCCGGGGTTTCACTATGTTCTTTTTAAACTTTAAGCGTTGCGGCTCCTCTCTAGTGTAAGTTATGTGTTTTTGGGTCTTAGAATCCGATCTGCAATTAGTTTTTTAAAAAATGACCACGAGAAGAGGCTCTGGAGTCCCCAAATTTTGATGTTATGTGGTTGTTGTGGCAAACCACAAGGTTCATCTGTATCCTGTATCGACCAATTTTCGAACACTTTTCGCTTCTCTTGCAGACACCATCGATCATTTACAAATTAACTATCCAAGTGCCGAAATTCCCATCCTGGGCAACTTTAGTGTCCACAATATCTACTGGCTTAAATATTCAAATACTACCGACGAACAAGGTCGTGAAGCTGAATCATTCTCAATCAGTTGTGGCTTAACTCAGCTTATTGACGAACCAACATGGATCCCTGATCGAGACGGGGAGTTCGCCAGTCTTCTTGATCTGTTTTTAACCACCAATCCGGAGATTTACACGGTCACCGTAAATCCGCCGTTAGGTTCTTCCGACCATAAACTGCTTTCGACATCGAGTATCCTGCCAATCAGTGCCAGAGAGGCGCGTAGGCCGCGCAAGATTTGTTATTTTGGCTGGTATGGAAGCCTACATCCCTTTTTCGAAGAAATGATCCTCCGACGGCAAGCCTTGGTTTGGCCGAAAATGCAAAGAAACTGTTGCTTCTAGACATATTGCCTACCGACAATGGCATGAAAATCCTAGCACCATAAATCGTAACACCTTTGTTCGTGCTCGGAACAGATGCAAAGGAATTATCGACGAAACCAAGGAGGGGCACAATCAACGAATTAGAAACAAACTTCTCGCTTGTGCCAACAATTTCAGGTCCTTTTGGGCAGTCGCTAAGGCAGTTAGTCAAAATTTTACCAAATGCACCATACCACCACTCACACGGCCAGATAATTCCATTGCAACCACACCTGTTGAGCGAGCGAACTTGTTGGCTTAACTCTTTGCTTCACATTCTACAGTTGATTTCCAAGGAAAAATACCACCTACTATTCCCATATTGCAGTCAAAGATGCCCGATGTTGTCTTCAGATAGCGCATCATAAAGCGTATTTTAATGAAGCTAGACACCAAAAAGGCTTCTGGCGCTGACGGCATACCTACCATAGTTCTCAAAAACTGTGCAAGGGAACTAACTCCAGTTTTCTGTAGACTTTTTAACCTATCCTACAGAAAGGGAATATTTCCGTCCTGCTGGAAATGTGCCACGGTTCAGCCGATACCTAAAAAAGGCAAGAAAACCTTGCCAAATAACTATCGAGCAGTCGCACTGCTTTCAATAATATCGAAAGTCATGGTTGTCAATGAGCATCTTCTAAAATATCTTGAACGATTCAATATTATTAGCGATCACCAATATGGTTTTTATAAACATAGATCAACAGGAGATCTTCTGTCTTATGTAACACATGTTTGCAATTGAACACTCTGGAGAATCTCGAGCGGTTGCTCTTGACATATCCAAGGCATTCGACCGTGTTTGGCACGATGGACTGTTGGCTACGTTACGCTGTTATGGCATGTCTGAAAGGTTCTGTTTGTGACTCTGAGGTTTCCTCAGAGAGCGTTCTTTACGAGTGGCGGTCGACGGATTTCTTTCTAACACCTTCGCTATCAACGCCGGTATGTCCCAGGGCTCCATACTGTCTCCTACTCCCTTTCTAATTTACATTAACGATCTGCTGGAAAAGACCGGGAATCCAATCTACAGCTTTGCAGCTGACAGTACGCTTGTCTCTTCATTCACCTTGAACGCTCGGACATCGGCTGCTCAGGCGAATATCCGCAGACAGCAGGAGGTCGTTCAACTTAACAAAGACCTGGAAGAAATTCTATCTTGGGGTGACAGTAACCAAGTGGAATTTAGCGCTACAGAAACCCAGGCGGCAGTTTTTTTTTAAAAAACTTAACTTTGCTGAACTCAACATAGTTATGTCGGGGCACTCCATTCCCCTAGCATCGCCTCTCAATTTGTTGGGCGTTAGTTTGGGAGCAAATATGTCCTGGCATGAACATGTTGGAGGCATAGCAAGGAGAGCTTCTCAAAAGTTGGGAATATTATTTCGAACCAGAAAGCTTTACACCCCACAACAACTATTAATTCTTTACAAAGCTCAAATTCGACCAACTATGGAATACTGCTCCCACGTTTGGGGCTCCGCTCCCAAACATACACTGCATTTGTTGGATTCTGTTCAGAGAAGAGCTGTCCGTCTGATTGGAGACCCGGAATTGACCGACGGCCTTGATTCGCTGGAACATCGAAGAACGGTTGGCGATTTGAGTCTGTTCTACAAGTATTTTCATGGAATGTGTTCAAAGGATGTAGCCTGCTTAATTCCTCCCAAAAGCGGTGCACGTTAGAAATACACGTCGCACTGGTGGTTCACATCCGTATGAGGTTCAGCTTGTTACTCGGCGTACAATGCTTTTCAAGCAGTCTTTTATATGGAGAACATCATCTCTTTCGAATAATTTGCCCAGCGCTGTGTTTCCCACCGAGTACAATTTACAGCGATTCAAGAACAACGTGAATCGCTTTTTCCGCACACATGCCGCTCCTGGAGCGCTTTAGGGACTTCCCTGCAGCACGTGTGCTAGACCCATATAAAAAAATTAATTGTTATTACCAATTTTTTAAGTAATTATCTAAAAAAAGTAATTTGATATAATTTATTTTTATAATAACGAAATCTAAGTTTATTAAGCGCTCCAACCAAATTTTTTTAGACGTATTTCGACCCACTGAATATATTTTTGCAAAAACTTAACCTTTTTATTGTTATAAATAATTTATTATAAACAATTATGCTAATAAACGGAATTTCATAGAATTTATCTCCATAACTAAATCTAAGCTTTTTACGAGCTCTACCCAAATTTTTTAGATGAATTTTGTCCTGCTGTCTGAATTTCTAATCCATTTTTCCACTTTAAATAATTGAAAATTATGAGCTAGTAAGCTTATTTATATGCAATTTAATAAAAATATTTGTGTTAAATTCTCAGAGAAAAATTAATATAATTCTAATAAATTGTCAGTAATGATAAAATAATTTAGTTTTTTGAAAAAATGAACAGAGAATTTAAATTAAGTTTTTTTTGGAAAAAAATTATTTATTTGTAAAAAAAATTTATAAATTTTTAGCAAAAATGATTTAGAAATTCGAGTTTAACGTGTCAAAAAACATATAAACTCATGCATCACAGCTAAATAATAATGCGAATAGAGAAAATCAATTTGTTTATAACTTAAGCTTTGCATTAAAAATACAGAAATTCTGCTGACAAAAGCAGGGACTGGACTTCATTGCACATATTCGGGATTTCACCTCGTATTATAGTATTCGAATACTGATTTATTTATCTGCCGCTCTCGAATGAGTTCAGGCGGGTTCAAAAACTCTACAGGTTCAAAAATTCGTAGGAATTCAAAGAACCCGGATCTATAGCAAATAATATTTTTTCACTTATTTTTGAGTCTCAAACTAACTATGTCTCGAATATCTGCCACTCAGCGATGAGTTCATTTTTTGAGCCCATTTTTTTCAAGAAAAAAATTTATTCCCGCAGGAACTGGTCTCCGTGGCAGACATTAAATTTATACTATCCTCATAACATGTAAAACTGCCACTCTGCAATGCACTTACCCTCAATTTTTTGCAACTTTCTCTCTCCATAACCACGGCAGGAACCGGAATTTGGATCTATAAGTTGTATTTTTTGATTCACTTTGTCACATTTAATAAGTGATATATTTATCTGCCGCTATTCGATAAGTCCAAAATCTTGGTTAGGAGCCCCCGGACTACATACGATTTAAAATTTGAAAGAACGCCCGCATCCGCGCTAGCTGTCTTTTTCAAGCTACGTTGCCATAGCGAAAATTCACTCCATAAAATTCTATAAAAAGTAATATTTATTCCATCAAAAACATAAAATGTAAAAATGCCAAGTCTAGCAAGGCAGTCCTTCCACCACAAAAAGTTGTGAGATCTCATGTAAAACCAAGTCAGTTATTTCAGTTAGTATCTCTGGAAGCACCTATTCAACAACTTTGTCATAAATTGTTATCTATTTAGTTACCTACCAACATTTATAGTGACCGTATCAATATTAGACATCTTTACTTCTATAATAAATATGATGACTTGGCAATCGCACGGCAACATAATTACATAAGAATAATCTACTATTTCGATTACTAAGTAAGTCTAAACAGTGCACTTAAGAATAAAGTATTTTAAATAGTAGATTATTCTTATGTGATTATGTTGCCGTGCAATTGCCAAGTCATTATATTTATTATAGAAATAAAGATGTCTAATATTGATACGGTCACTATAAATGTTGGTAGGTAACTAAATAATTAACAATTTATGACAAAGTTGTTAAATAGGTGCTTCCATAGATACTAACTAAAATAACTGACTTGGTTTTACATGAGGTCTCACAACTTCTTATGGTGGAAGGACTGCGTTGTGAGACTTGGCATTTTTTACATTTTATGTTTTTGATGGGATCTCGTTTCTTTTTGTAGGTAGTCCTCTTTTTTTTCCTTCTCGGGTAATATTTCTTGTACGTCAGCTATGGATTTTCTTAAAGCACACTCCCTGTGTCTATGGATTTTTCTCAAAGGCTATGATGTAACAATTTTTGACAAGTCTGGATGATAAGTGCTTCTAAGTCGATTATATTCAACGATTGCGGACTCCTGAGCTTTGATACTACCGAAGTCGACATTAATTAGATGTAATCCACCCAGACTTGTCACTCTCGAAAGTGCCACATATGCTTGACCGCGTGTGTGTATGGTAATAGCATAGGCTATACATATCGGAAACTGTTCGCGATGAACATAAGCTCTATTAATAATTTCAAATTTAGTTTTGACTGGACCAAGCTCATAAAGATGTTCATTATTAAATGTAATATGTATTTTTTTAAATTTTATTTGTATTTTCAGAATCAACCTTTACTTCTTGTACTATACCGATAGAACCGTTGACTAAGCCAAGACTCACGTCAATATTTCGTCTTAACATGACTTTTGCTCCTATTTTAATAACGTTATTCTCTTCTAGCCCTGCTGTCATGGAAGCATCATCTTCATATTTTTTTATAATTAAAATATACTTAAAGTATTTCACTTAACATTTTTTTAATTACACGAAGTCGGTAAGTATTATTAAACGAATATATTTGATAAATGAAAAATACTATTAAATATAATATATTAATTAATAAATAATACAAATTATTCATAATTATGGATTTTTTAGTGATTAATTAACTTTATACGACGTATTATTTACCGGGACTCACGGTTGACCTTGCATTATGCTATGTATGGCTGAGCGAGCGTTGGGCGCTCTTTGCGCTCTATCTCAAAAACTGTTAAGCGTATAAAAAAAATGTTTAGAACCTAATTTGTAGAGAATTTTATGCTCTATAATAATAGATGCAAATATCATTAAAACCATAGGAAGCGAAAAAACCGATTTTTGTGACCTTGAATATCTCAAGACGCGGACACGAGATTTTATGAGACTTTTGAGACAACTTTCAGAATCCCAAAATAAAGGTTTATACAAGTTTTACGAGGTTGACCCTCTTTTTTGGCTTAAGTGACTGTACAATTTAGAAAACGGGACTCAAATTTCAGTTTTTTTCTTCCTTTATAGGTTAAACACTAACTAAATTCAAGATTTGAAGTTTCTGTGTCTGTTAGAAGTACCTTAGAATTTTGATGATCCGTGACTGTGTCAGTGACAAAATTAAAGAACTTCGACTGGCGATAGTTCGTAAACTATAAGGTATAAATAGTAGGTAATTTAGGAATATAGCTAGTATAGTATGTCCTCTTGTTCACTGAAAATTCAGGCTTCTAGCTTTATCCACAACGAAGTTACAGGGGAGTCGAAAGTGCCGTGAGTAGCTTCGAGAAAAGGATGGTACGGTTGTGCTTTCTGCTCGACTTGGCGGGGGCATTACCGTGCCCCCAGATCTAATATTTTTGCAACAACTAGGTGGCAAACTACCCTATTTTAGCAAACAATAGCAAAGTAATTTTTTCATGTATATATAATTTTTTGTGACTTTTTACTTTTTAATGCACATACGACAACAGAAATTGTAAAAAACGCATGCTTTTGATCGAAGAAAAAGTATGGATTCCTATCTTCTACAAGTTAAACATCTGAAACTGTTATAATGGCAAAACGGCGTGGCAAACCATTTTTATATTGAACCAGTGAATGCATGATGCTAAAATCTATTATTTCTCAAAATTTCAAGCAAAACTACTTTTAACAGTTACGCGTAAAAAATACCTTAAATGACGTTTGATTGTTGGCGCGTAAACTATGACTACATACAGCCTTGTCAACTTGTGATATCTGTCCCTCACTACGCGGTTATTCTTTTAAAAAAATATCAACTTTAAATATTTATATCTTTTTAACAAATCGATAAAAAAAAAATTTTGTTTCATAATTTTTCTAATTTTTTTTTACTAAATATTAGTTTTTTAAAAAATTCGTAAGAAGAGTTCTTAAGATATATTCGAAACAACGCCTTTTTTATACTTCACGGGCCTATTGTATGTTAATTATGTGCACTTTAATTATGAATACCACGCCCCACAATCGGTCAAAAAAATTTTCTTTTTTTAATTAAATGAAAAACATTTTAATTAACATCTTATTTCAATTTCTTAAAATTCTCAAAAAAGTGGATTTACGAGTGAATTACCTTAAATTAAAAATTTACAGGATACTGTATGGTAATTATATTACTACGTTTAAGTTTGAAGCAGTAAGCCTTTGTATGTTAATCAAAATATATGAGGAAAGAATAGTTCATTTTTTTCGAAGTCCAATCATCCTTGCAAGTAAAAGATAAATAGAACCAAGATACGTTTTATAATACGTATTACATTAAAAAAATGCTGATGTTCTGTTAAAGATACTTTAAAAGAGTTATGTATGCTATTTTAAGTAAATGTAAAATATACTCATTTAAACAGGTCATTTTATGTGACGCTACTGGAAATGTGCCTGCAACTAATTTTTTTCATGACCTAAAAAGATTTCGTGTACAAATTTATCCCAAACCAGTTGCCTTTAAAAGTTAATGTACCCGAGTGGAAAATACTAGTTCCTAAACCGCAGAGAGGGGAAATTATAGACATGTGTCACACTCCTCCTACTTCTGGTCATTTTGGTTTTTATAAAACTCTTCACAGGGTTCAGGAACAGTATTATTGGCCAAAAATGCGTTTTGATATCTTAAAGTTCGTGAGGACTTGTGAAGTATGTGGAGCGCAGAAATCTCCAAATGCACTACCTATGGGACTGATGGGAAAAGAGAAAACGATTAATTACCCTTTTCAAGTCATAGCAGCTGATCTAGTAGGCCCATTCCCACGTTCAAAAAAGGGAAATAAATGGCTTCTCGTGGTTTCTTGCTGGTTTACAAAGTATACCATGCTATTTCCTTTGAAAAGCTCTAAAGCTGGACATATAGAGAGAATTTTGGAAAATAATGTCTTTCTAATCCACGGTGTTCCATCGTTCTTAATATGCGATAACGGTACTCAGTTTACCTCTAAGAGTTTTAAGAGCCTAAGTGAAACTTATAGTTTTAATATCCGTTTTAATCCCGTGTACTCTCCACAATGTAATTTTGTCGAACGTAATAACCGAACAATCGGGACCGCTTTAAGAAGTTACGTTGATTCACATGACACTTGGGATGGCAATATTTCCAAAATTCAACAAGCAATAAATACCGCAAGACACGAAGTAACAGGGTTCACACCGTCTTTCTTAGTTTACGGCAAACATATACCTCTATCCGGATCGTATTATAAAAATTTAGATTTGGATGTCAATGTTGACAGCGAAATAATTCCGGGTAACACGGGTGCGTACGCCGAAAATTTAAAGGGTTTAAAAGATATTTTCACCGACGTGCGTAGTAAGATACATAAGGCTTATCAACGGAACAGTAAGTCTTACAACCTTAGAAAAGGGGATTTTTCCTTTAAAATAGGTGATCACGTTTGGCGAAAAAATAAAATTCTTTCCAGTGCAGCTGATAAATTCACATCTAAGTTGGTACCTAAGTATGTGCATTGCGTGATAAGAGAAAAGATTTCAGATTTAGTTTATGGTTTAGTTAATTTAGATGGGACTAAAGTAGGACGATGGCATATTAAAGACTTAAAACCATCCAATGGACCTAACCCTAATGAAAGTTTGTCAGAAGAAGAATAATTTATATTTACATTATCTTAATTGCTTTACTTTATTTTTTGATGTTGCTCTGTGGAGGTGACGACCTCGTTTTTTTTGACTGTTATAAAAGTTGAGCAGAGGATAGCTTACTTTTATTGTTTAATGCTAAGGTTTTGGGTATTGGCCATATCCCAAACTTAGGTTGATTGTGGTTGATGTTTAGCATCGACTCAGCTGTTGCGAGCTTGCGAAGGAGTCATACTCAGGATATATCATAAGACTGGTATGTCGGTGGTCGCGGGATTTGATTTGCTTAAGACCCCAAATAATATCCAGTTCTTGACACTTGGAAGCGAAATTTTGATTAGAGGCAATCCAAGGTGATCTTGAGTTAGGACAAGCGCAAGATGTAGCTCGCGTGGTATGATGTTGAGTCAAAAATTTTTATGAGCAATTTCAAAGTTTGTTACCCGAGTGGGTGTATTTCTATTACCTTAGTGGTATATGTTGGGTGCAATTAAGAGTAAATTGATTTTGGTTTATCCAGTAAGTCTAAGACTTGGATTATTTTGATTTAGACCTTCTTCTGAATTGACAAACTGAGGGTATACTTTTTTCTTTTCAGAGCCGTTTAAACGTTACCTTTGAGTCACTAATTTTTTTAAAAATTTTTTGCATGGACTCATAGGCGTATGTTGAGTTTTTTCGGTATACTATCAGATTGATAGGAAATTGAAGTCCTGCAGGAGAACAAAAGGCTGATCATTTACAGGAGATGAGAGCAGAGTAAGACAGTCGATTCACAAAGAAATGATCAAAATCTGATACCGAGATGAGAACCTTGTTAAGAGAGGCTAAGCGCAGTGAAGGAAGATTCCTAACCGAATTTTTAGATTTCCAAGAGGTAATCTAGAAGTTTGGGCTGACAGAAAACGGTTATGCCTGATACCTGTAGCAGTTTCTTCTAGAGGCTATTGTCTAGGAAGACGATTAACACCATGATCGAATATTTTAGCTGTCAACGATGTTTTCTTCTTGTTTCTGATTAAGCTGGAAAAGCTCTTGTCGTCTTCAAAAGTTTTGTTGCATTGCCACCGAAATATTGAGAAATTTTTGCTTCATGTAGCTTTTTAAGCTCTTTTTTCGTTTTTTGGAAATTTCCGTTAGAAGCTTGGTTAAGTCAACCTTGTAAACCTTTTAGGTTGTATCCCATGAGTTATCTGTTTTTACAGGCCGTGATGCACCGGGTGCTAACAGATGCCGTTACGACGTTTGGCAGGAAGTTAGTCTTCCTGAGGAACAGACTGATTGGAAGGGTAGTCTATGGGGGGTGAACGTTTGACCTTTGGGACCTTTAGGGGTTTTGTTACCCAATGGTTATTTCTATTTGAACCAAAGGAGAGCCTAGCTACTGTAGTCGACCTCAGCTCCAATTAGCCTATTAGTGGTGACAGGCTGTTGGCAGTAGTGTGTTTCGGAACACCCTATTGATTAAATTCTTTTTTTGACTTATGGTGGTGTGGTAGACACCGTTTTAGTTTAGTGGATGCTATAATCTACTCCCTTTTGTTGGTGGACACCAGGGTCACCATTTCCGTATTTTATTGTCTCCACCTTTCAGTATATCGTGGTGAGGTGTTTGTCTCCTGTTATGTGGGATGGATTGAATGTTTTTCGTTGTTGTTCCAGGGCGATACCAGTACACGAGGGTTCTTCATGCAACTTGAAGAGGCGCAATGCTGGTTAAGTTTTATATCTCTGTATAGCCACCCTGAAGAATGACGGAGGGCGTTTGTTCTGGCTCATGTTTCTAGGCAGATTTGTCACTTTGGTGCGATGTGCCGAAGATTTGATTAGCTTTTGCTAAGAGCTTTCACCAAGCTCAGTATGGAGTTATCATAACCAAGAGTTTGGGATTTGAACTCCTGTATATATTTCTGTATATATTTCTGTATATATTTCGGTGTATGTTGGTTGCCTGAAGTGAAAATCACGATTCTTCGCTTTCGGGGGTAGTCAGGTTTTAGAATTTAAATGTCTGATTTAGGGACTCTAATAATAATAACTACCTGTTAGGCTAGAATTTTTTTTGTAATCCTTACAACCGCAAAGGTTAGAACTTTTATTTTAAAATCATGAATAAATTTTCTTTTTGTTGATTAAAGCTAGTGTCTCACTGAATACCTATCTTACTTTTCAGGATAATGACGGCTGTACCAAACTGTTTTTTTTATTTAGCAACTGTACACCCTTTCAGTATTTTTTCATTTTTTTAGCTGAAGTTAGATCCTTTCTATTTTAAAATGAATGGTGCCCAAAAGTCGTACAGCTGAGGTTTTTTTAAAAAAAAAAAAAAAAAATAATTCCAAAAAGACGTACAAAAATTATCTCTTACCCATATCTCTCTACCAAGGAAAACTGAGCTAGTGTGTGTTTAATTTCTTTAGTTCTTTTAAAATCAGAATCCACTCAATTTATTATCAGAAATTAAAAAGAGGTTGCAAGAAAATTGCGCCCAAGCGTGGGAAAAAACAACTTTTCACAGGGTACAAAAGTGCGGGCAAGTTCACAGGTTACAAAATGGCACACGAAACTTTTGGAGAAAATTATTTACTTAAGTATTGTGAGTAAGTTGTAAGTTTTATGTAATTGTATGCATAGCATGTCAATATATGTGAACACAAATTTTTACTGTAAGGAAAATCTTGGGAAACACTAAAAATATCGAAATAAATTTATTGGTCGTTAATAAATATTAATGTTCTTGTCTTTCTTTATATTTGCGGTAAATTATGAGGGTCGAGGCTACTTTAAAGACCAATAAAAACCGGCCAAGTGCAAGTTGGACTTGCGCAATTAGTGTTCCGCACATTGATTGCTTTCAAAATAAAAATTTTATTTATGGAGGTATAAAATGATCAGTGACTTTACAAAACACACTGAAATGAATTTTCAACAAATTTTTTTTCCGATCTTTACTGAAAACTGATGACCTTGAAATTTCTGTTTTTTTTTTATATATACCAGATAAATTATTAAAGGTCATGCACTCGTGATAATTTTCATTTAATCTATATCTCGGAATATTTTCAAAATTTTTTGCATAGTACTTTTCGAGATAAGGGAGGAGGCAACGCTTTTTCGCATTTTTTAAAAAATAATACAAAGAAAAGTGTGGGCAAGTATTAAATTACATATATTATAGAACTGTTTTTACAAGCTTTCGTTTGACATCCCACTCGATGACCTGGTAATTTTTTTTTTTTCACTTCTTCCAAAACTAACCCCTTAAGTCAAAATATAACTTTCAAAACTACGCAGCTCTGATGAGTCCATCAATTAATATATCAGTGCCAAATTTCAATTTTCTATGTCAAATGGTTTCGGAGAAAATTGGGTGTGACAGACGGATATACAGACACCGAAGTGATGTTATAAGTGTTCCGTACAAACACTAAAAATTTTGCAAGTTATCTGGTAAAAATATTCGATATTTGTCTGTATGACAGTTACGGTTTTACGAATATCAAAATTTTTTAACTATTGATTGTAAAGCAATTAAAATACAACTTGGAAGCAAAAAATAAACGTTTAAATTCCTTGGGCAATCGGGCACTGCAAAAAATTTTTGATTTTCAAGTAATGTAAAATTCTCCTATAAACTCATCCCATATATCGTAAACTTTCTGCTTGTCACTGTATATACATATACATATATATATATATATATATATATATATATATATATATATATATATATATATATATATATATGTATATATATATATATATATATATATATATATATATATATATATATAAGTTGGATTGAATTCTTTCTTGAACCTTGGAATATTGAATATATATTTTTTCAATTTCTTGGGCTTTATGGTTCTTTTGTTTTAAGGATAGAGAAATTACATCATGTTCTAGTTAGAATTTATTGAAAACGTTTCGCCCGATTTTCAGGCTTCTTCAGTTCATCTAAAAATTGAAATTTTCTGTTTTGGATATTCAATAGGACGCACAAATTTTTTTAATTATGAATATATAAAATTCTTAAACTTATAATACAATGTAGAAGGTGAAAATAATAATAAAAATACACTCAAAATATATATGAAAACTTACATGTGTGGGTTGAAACGAAGACACACTTAACATTCTTTAAAAGGTGTTACTAAGACGGTCACATTTTTTAAAATAACTTTAGATTTGTATAGGGAACGAAAGTCATCCTTTGGTTTGTTTAAGTGTTTTTTTATTTATTATCTGCTATTGAGTTACTATGAGAAGAGTCCGAAATAAATATGACTCAGACCCCTAACGTCGCTTTTGTCGTTTATATTGTTTTTCTCTTTATTAATACAGATCATTTCATGCATTGATCTTTTAAAATAATTTGACTCTTTTTTTAGGATTTTTGTATTTTTAAAATCAAACGAGTGTTTGGTTTGCTTAACGTGTTTTGATAGAGCTGTTGGGTTATTCTTATCATACTTATGGCCATTCAGTCTAGTTTCTAGATGTTGTTTAGTCATGCCGATATATATATATATATATATATATATATATATATATATATATATATATATATATATATATATATATATATATATATGTAATAGATTTGATTTCTTGAACCTTTATGTAAATAAATCTTTTTGATATATCTTGGGTTTTGGTTCATCAAATGAATATCTTTGAATTCTTTTGAATTTTTTTATTATTTTGACGTTTCGCCCTGGTTTTGGGCATTTTCAAAAAACTGTTTTACCTTGCCATGTCTCGAGAATAAGTAACCGTGATTGATGTATTTCAGTCGAAGGTTAGTGTTAAGTCTCTTAACACTATATATATATATATATATATATATATATATATATATATATATATATATATATATATATATATATATATATACATACATATATATATATATATATATATATATATATATATATATATATATATATATATATATATATTCATATATTCATATATTCATATATTTATATTTATACATATATATATATATATATATATATATATATATATATATATATATATATATATATATATATATATGAATAAAGTTCAGGTAAACGAGAAGACAATACTTCGAGTACTTATTCTCGTACTGACGCCACACCAGGGTAAGATACCATAAATTCTATCTAAAACTAAAAAGCATACCTGCCCTCAATCTAAAACTGTCTACGGCCACAAGCTGACAGAGAAATGTTGGCAACTTGCTCACACACATTCCCACCGAATGAGACCAAGTCTTGCGTGGCACGAGCGGTTTGTTGCCGAGCATTGTTGCGAAGCAGACAGATTCCTTTCGTCAGCATTCCTCAACGCTTATGAATGGCTTTCCGCAATTTCTTCAGGGCCTCAGCGTCTTGTGCAGCCTTGACTGTTTCTTCTCTTAGTAAGAAATCGACGAGAAGTGCCCCCTTTCAGTCCCAAAAAATTCGTTGCCATAATTTCTTTGAGCAGGTTGTTGGGCTTGAATTTTTTTGTTGAAGGAGAATCGGTATGGCCAAGTTGCAT
>CM032455.1:117633407-117723407 GCA_019049505.1 Pachyrhynchus sulphureomaculatus
GTCATTAGTTTTCATTAAAGATCGGAAACAAACTTTGTTGAAAACTCCTTTATGATGTGTTTTCTGATGCAATCAACTTGCACTTGACCGGTTATGTTTACCTAATATTGAATGGCTATGAAGCTTTATGTTTTTTTCGATTAACATGCCTTAGGCTAAGCTGGCTTAGGTTAATTTAGGTTAAACTGTCTTAGGTTAGACTCTGCTGCATTAGGTTAAGTTACGTTAAGCTCTCTTTCTGCTTTGTAAGTTATGACGCTTAAAGTTTTATTACGTTAATTTTCCTTTTTGTGGTGTAAGGTATGATGCATTAAATTTTGTTGTATTTTATCCTGATATTCTTGTTTTTAGCCGCCATATTGAGCCGTTGTCTTGTTTTTTTCAAGGGAGCTACATTGCATTTTAAAGCTTAGGTTTCAACGAAGCCCTTCGATTTTTTTTACGTTAATTCTATTTTTGGGTATGAGGTGGCCCGTTGACGCGTATAATATAAATAATAAATATAATTTTTTAACTCATCTGATTAAGCTTTAGTTGTAGATATCTCAGCACATTGTATAATTCTTTGTTAGCCAGATATGACAAAGCTTCGTTATTTTTAAAATAAACTTATATGCATGTCGTATTTGGTTCACTAAACTAGATCCATGCGATATATATTAAAAATAACACTTTCTAGTCAAGATGAGTATCCAAGAAAAAAAAATCTCTGAAGTAGGGTTATCCATCCAGTACATAACCTGTTGAGTTTCCTAATTTGTAGGTTCCGACTTTGATTAACTTTTTTTATATTTGAAGAATATAAATATATTAATATTTAAAAGGTGGTGATTTTTGCCTGCTTTCGTCATTAAAAAGTGTAGGGAAAAAAGAAAAAGTATTTAAAATTCATTGTTTTACTTCCCTTGTTAAAGGGATTCATAAAAAATCGCCCTACGAGATTTTTGCTTTTCTTCACATTTTGGCGTTCCTAGAAAAGAAAAATCATAGTTCCTAATTTTCGCCAGTCTCTCCTTTCGGTCTGTTGTTATTTTAGCATGATTCCTCTCAAACAAAATGAGATATCAATTTCAGTATCACCTACAACTACACATTTGATATAATCGATACGTTATGCAAAGGTATTAGTTCAGGTTGAGCAGGAAACCCCTTAAGGCATATTTACTGATACCTGATATTTCCTTCCATATTCGATTTTTATGAAAATTAAGGAGGTTGAAAAAATAACCTAGTTTGAAAATTCCTCGACTTTAGAAACTTTGAAAAGGTTATGTTCAACGCGCTTTTAACTTGTGATCTATTTAAGTCTAGATATTTACCCCAAATAAAAAGCAGGAAATATTCTCAAAATACTGTTGAAACTGCATAAACGCCTTTCACTCTTTAACCTCTAAGAAATATAGTTATTTTCTGACTCCAGCGAAGGAAGTAGGATGCTAGCAAACAATATATGATCATTATCAACATTTTTAGTGCAGTAAAAAAAGCATTTGAAATTGCACAGTTGAGATATAGCAATATTATGATTTTGTTCTCTCTGGGGTATCACCACGAGTATTGTTCTGAGTTTTGGACCTGGAAAAACTTGCTACTTTGTTTATAAACAATTGAAGTTTTCGAAACTCGTTTTTTGAGCTTAAAATGCTAATAACTCCCGTTACATATGTCGAATCGAAAAAAAAAAACAGATTCTTCGTAATGAAATTTACAACAAATCCTCGTTAGATTTAAGTCGCTCAAATGTGTATATAACCTATAAAATTGAAAAAAAAACGACAAAAAACAGTTCTTTTTTCATTTTATTGTACAGGTCGACTAAATGAATTGATCGGCTTGAAACTTTCAGAAAATATGCCTTTTGTTATAGTAAAAATACTCTGAAATTTTGGACCAAAATATTTAACCCACTGGGTACAATTTGTTATTTAAAATTTGAGTGGCCCGTCATTTTGTGCCATTTGATCCAAAATGGATCTTTTTTTCGTCAAAATGTAGGTCTTAAACCAGCTTTCCGACGTTATTAAGAAAAAAATTTTGTGGAGTTATTTTAACCGTTTCTTTACATTTGTTTATTAATCAAATATAAACAATTGCGTTTCTTCGGTCATTTTGAAAAAAAATTGGAAAATTTTTAACACATCTGGTAGAGAATTGACCTTTACTTAAAAAAAATTATTTTCGTTAATTTTTTTTTCAAAATGTCAATTGTTATTTGATTAATAAACAAATATAAGAAGACGATTAAAATGACTCCAAAAAATATATTTTTTTAATGGTTCCGATGCCATCAACAATTTTTTTTAATGACATCGGAAAGCTGACGTCGAGGCCTAAATTTTTTTTAAAAAAAAAGGATCCATTTCGGACTAAATGGCATAAAATGGCAGGCAATTCAAATTTTAAATAGCAAAATCAATTGTCCACTGGTTTTAATATTTTTGTACCAAAATTTCAGAGTATTTTTGTAATAACAAAAAGAATATTGTCTGAAAGTTTCGAGCCGATCGGTTCACTTAATCGACCTGTACAATAAAATGAAAAAAAAAATTTTTTTGCCTGTTTTTTCAATTTTGTAGATTATTTTGAGCGATTTAAAACCAACGAGGATTTCTTGGAAATTTCATTACAAAGAATTTAGTTTTCTATTTGTCCCGATCTGACTGCTATAATCGGAGTAATTTACATTTTAAGCTCAAAAAATGCGTTTTGAAAACTTCAATTGTCAAATTGTCAAAAGAGCACAAGTTTTTCGAGGTCTAAAACTGAGAACAATGCTCCTGGTGATGGAGCCTAACCGACTTAACTTGCTTGTCTTTACTGCGCAATGTCAGTCACTTGTCTTTACTGCACAAGTGACATTATCTAATTAATTAATAAAGTAAAATAAATGATATATGTCATCATTTTCCATGTGCTGGATATGTTTGCAAATGGAGGCTGATATTTCTCCCTAGAAACTAGTTCTGTTAAAATTGGCGTTAATGGAAAGATAAAAACAAATTTCAGACCCCAAGAACCTTGAAATAAACTTATAACATATTTGAAACAATTTCCTCCATGTTTAGCCTTTAATTTTGTATAAAAGTAAATGAAAATTGGTATTTTATTTAAATAACCACACATTTCAGAGAATTTTGTTATTGTGAATTATTCTTTTCACCATAAGTAATAAAAATAAAACTAAAACTTACTCCTAAAAACCATTCATAATTAAAAGCTTTATCTTGAAAAAAAATAAATCTTGTGTTTTTGTTAAATAGTAAAAGAATTTTTAAGTATTGTTTTCTGTTATTAATGTTCCATGCATACCAGGGAAGATCACAAAGACTAGAGTAGCACCTCTCCCACTAAAAATAAAATAGATTTAATAATGCCAGGATATTTTAAATTCTTAGTTATCAAAAGACTCTGTGCCAAGTACGACAAAATTATGTACAAAAAATAGGTAACAGTAATTCGTGTGTTGCGCAGTGATAAATGTTGTGACTAAAGAGGAAAATACCCAAAGCTATTCACGAAAGAACATCCCAGATGTACAGTAATGACTGTCAATCTTATCTTAAGTAAAATTTTGTTATAAAGAGTTTTGACAGGGCGAAGGTCCATTTCAGGATGACTCCAGATCTAAAAAACCGATTGAAGCAAGGCGTGAAAAAACCAGGCTTGTTTAGCATTCGCTGTTATCCGGTCGATGAATAAAAATCCCGACGGTTGCTAAAGAAGCTGGAGTATCTAACACTAGAATTTTCCAAATCATACACGAAGTGATAAAAAAAGTTACTGCACGATGGCTTTCTAAATAGATGAGTAAATATATGTCTTCGGAACATTGTGTTGCTTTAGAGGGCGATGAGGGGTATTTTTCGCGAATTTTCACAGAGTATGAGACTTGGGAAGCAATTAAAATAAAGTAGAAGTCCATGCATAGTACTGATAATAGGCCACCACGTCCAAAAAAGGAAGAAACTAATTTCTTCTCGGGGAAGTGGATGATGACCATTTTTGGGATTGTGAGAGGATTTTGCTTATTGAATGTATGAAAAAGGGATCCAGAATTATGGGAGAGACGATCCAAAACCTGAAGAAAACCATCAGAAAAAATGTCCAAATTTATGAAAAAAATAAAGTATTGCTTTGCCGAAAGGTGAGGAGAAACTGACTTAGAACATCTATCCCATGGCTATGATTTAGCGCCCTGTGGCTTTTTTTTATTCAAACATCTAAAGAGGAACCTGAGGAGCCGAAATTGTTCTTCACATAATGAGTCGGAAGAGCAGCTTTCACGTCGTCGTTTTTGGAGGCGCAAATTAAATAATTGTATTTGAATGGAATGAAACAGTCTAAAAAACGTTGGACTAAGTATATTAGTATAGACAATAGTCATATAGAAAACTATTTTTTAATGCTCCACGAGTTTTTTTCCATAATTAGGTACATAATTTTCTAAAAAACTCTCATAGTTTACACAATCTACATAAAATAAGAATAGCATACTAGATCAGTGGTTCCCAACCTTTTTTAATCGTGACCCTTTTTAGACTTTTTAAAAATGTTCAAGACCCCCGTTTCTCATTCGCCATATTAGATCAATAAAACAAAAAATAAAGGGTTTGAATAAATATATTTTAGGATTTAAGAGTGATATTTTTTATGAAGTGTTATTTATTAAGTATTAATGATTATGATAACAAGTGTTATAATTCTTGGTTGAGTTTTTATCAAGGCCAATCACATGTCATCTTGAACATCTAGCTTATTCTTGGCTCTTATCTTAATCGGCAGAAGGGCTGAAAATCCACTTTCGCAGAGGATTAGAAGAAAGTGGCACTAATTTTCGAAAAGAATGCATGAAAACTTTAGGATACGAATGACGCATGACAAACCAAAATTGAGGTAACGATTTTTTCTGAAATAAATCACGCGCTGAGGAGTCATTTCACAGCTCCAAAAATTCATCCTGCACTTCATCGAGAATGTCGGTAACATCCAAAGATACATGAAATGAGTTTCGTATTAATGCACCTTCTTGTTCAGCGAACTCCGGGAGATAACGTTGTATTTCAGATTCAAGGACTTGAATGTGGTTATTAATTTCCTCTCTTAGAAAATCTACAATTCCCGTCTCCAATTCTTCAGACTTGGTGCAAAGGTGTTCAAACATGGTGAAGTTTCCAAGATCTACTTTACGGCGCCAATTTTGCAGCTTTAATACGAATGCCTGGATATTATCTCTGAAGTGAATAATGTGCGCTTTTGAAAATCGAAATTTTAAATAGTTCTCCAAATATTTTCTTTTTTTCTCCATGACGTTGATATATGGAAAATATATTCCATACTTCAAAATAATTTTAAAAAATATTCAAAATTTTTAATTAATAGTATTTAATGTTTTTAGTGTTCCGTACGGAACACTTATAAGATGACTTCGGTGTCTGTCTGTCCGCTTGTCTGTCTATCACACCCGATTTTCTCCAAAACTATTTGTCATAGAAATTTGAAATTTGGTAATAATATAGGAATTGATGGCCTAATCGGTGCCACGTAGTTTTGAAAGTTAAATTTTTACTTAAGGGGTTTTGGGGGGAGAAATCGGAAGTGAAAAAATTTTTTTTTTTTACTAGGTCATCGAGTGTCGTGTCAAATGAAAGCTTGTGAAAATACGAGTTATATATATATATATATATATATATATATATATATATATATATATATATATAATGTAATACTTGCGCACACGCTGCCCCCCACCTTATTTCGAAAAGTACTGATAAATTTTTTTTAGAAATTCTGGAATATACTTCATGGGGTGTAGACTGAACGAAAATTACACAGCCCCACAAAAAAAAGTGGGGTATACTTGTGATGCGATATATCAGATCCGTAGTATTTTTGCCCGCTGATCACGAATCTGATGTCAGAATATCGCCATCACATCTCAATTTTTTTCTAACCTCAAAAAATAGGTAAAAATTAGTAAAAATTAAGAAAAATATACTCCTAAAAAATTGATTCAAGCTTATGCAATATGTAATCGGACACGCTAAGCTAATATTCATCGGTTGGATTAAGCCATACAGTTCTGTTTTCTTTCTAACCTCAATAAATCAGACAGATATAGTGCAAAAACGAATTCAAATTAAAATTCAACCGATTTTTACCAAATTTGGTACACGGGGGTTTTTTGGGTTGCTGATCATAAATCTGAGGTCGGATTTACAAAATTCAAAATGGCGGATCCAAGATGGCGGACAAAATTTTTGAAAACCAACCGATTCCTACCAAATTGGCTATACAGTTGGGGAATCCTCAAACCTGATACTCTTAAACCCTAAACCCGGAAACCTTAGACTCCCACACCCTGTAACCTCAAAAAATAGACCTCAATAACCCTGTAACTTTAAAAATCAGGCCCAATAAACTCAAAACCAGGACTTTTAAACCATATACTCTCAAATAGTAGACCCTTAAGCCCTAGAATTGCGAAGGATAGACCCGCGCCTAACTTTCTTTTTTTGGCTGTATCTTGTTCTTTTTTCCGCGAATGACCTATTCAAAGGCTTTCTGCCCAAACGCTTTTGAGGACTTGTTTCTCTCAATAGTCCGCTAGCATATGGTCATCCCATCGTCCTTGATACCGATTTTCTATGATTTTCAGATCTTGATGAAAACGTTCCCCTTGCTCCTCACTGTAGTCACCAAGATTATCTGGGAAATCATCGATGTGGGAGTCCAGGAAATGTAATTTTAGATTCATTAAGCAACCTAATGTTTGAAAATTTTTTACCATTTTCTCGACTATTTCTTTGTACTTAGGACTTTCATTATTTCCCAAAAAGTTTGTTGCGACTTCTTTAAAACTAAGCCAAGCAGCTTTTTCAACTTTATTCATTTTAGTAACAAATAATGAATCTTGAAACAATTTTCTTATTTGTGGCCCGTCAAATACGCCTGCCTTAATTTTAGCTTCAGAAAATTTCGGAAATTTTTTATGCAAATATTTGAAACATGGGCCGTTTGTATCTAATGCTCTCGTGAATTGCTTCATAAGTCCAAGCTTAATGTGAAGCGGGGGAATAAGAACTTTTCCTGGATCTACCAATGGTGGAAACAATACATTATTTTCACCAGGAGTGAACGATTCTCTTGTTGGCCAAATTTTTTTCTTATAATGAAGTTCCCTGTCTCTGCTATTCCACAGACATTTATAACAGGGATAAAGTGTAAACCCTGACTGTTGGCCAAGCAATATTGTTACAATTTTGAGATCTCCACAAATTTTCCAGTTATGATCAGCATATTTTATTTTTATCAAAAGCTGCTTCATTTTTTCATATTGCTCTTCCATAACTGTGGAATGAGCAATCGGAATGGGAGCGTAAACGTTGGTATTATGCAGCAAAACTGCCTTAATGCTCCGTTTAGAAGAATCAATGAACAGTCTCCATTCTTCAGGATCGTATGAGTTATTTTGAAATTCATCCATTAGACCTTTTACATCGGTACAATATGAAAGTGACAATTCCTCGTCCATTGTGAAATATTTTCGAAATTTTTCATCTCTGTTTGTATAATAAGAAATCGTAGCTTCTGGCTTAAGTAAATGTCTTTTCTTTAAAAAGGAAGCAAGATGCTCTGAACCATCTTTGGATAAGCCTAAATCTCTGACTAGATCACTAAGTTCTGACTGTGATACGAGTATTGGTTCTGGTTTACGGTTGTATGGTAGAAATTCTTTATCTGTGTCACTAATATATGATAGGTTGTCACTAGAACATTCATTAGTAACAGCGTTTGAATCTTTTTCGACAGTCTCAATGTTTTCGGCATGAACTGATAAGGTGAAATCATTTGTTTCCATAACATCAGCATCAAGTGGTTCAGGAGGCGGAATTAGTTTAGTTGGTCTTGTTACTGTCGAAACATCGTTATAAGTAATAGTGCTTTTATTTTTTCGGTTATGCCTAGATACAACATTCATACAAAAGTAGCAATCATTTTCACTGTATGGTCTATTCCATATTGCTGGTCTGGAATATTTAATCGCCTTCTTATTGATGTACAACATTATTTTGCAAGAACTGCAAATGATGTGGGGAACCCAATCTGTATCCTGGTGCTGTATTTTAATGTTAAAACAATCCTTATATAAGGTTTTAATCTTATACGTTATCGGTGACCCCATTTTACTCAATACGTGTTGACAGCAAATATAACAAAATGAATCACTATTTTTATCGCACTTATGAAAAGTTCTTGTACCGTGAGACCGTTTTCTTGTAGCATTATACTCTACATGAGTAACCGCCGATACTGGGTTTCCGAGTCCCTGCATCGTAATTCTCTTTCTTCTACCTGCCATCACGGCATCTAAGCCGTTATCCAGGGACTCTGCCGGCTAGTGGAGTAACACCGTTGCCCACCGTCACCACGTGGAGGTGCCCTGGATGTAGGTAGAAGAATAAAAATCGACCGATGAATTTTTTCGGCGTTCAAAATGGCGCGAAAACATCTGCCATCTTGAATTTTGCAAATCCAACCTCAGATTCGTGATCAGCGACCCAAAAAATCCCCGTGTACCACATTTGGTAAGGATCGGTTGAATTTTAATTTGAATTCGTTTTTGCATTCGAGAAGCACTATATCTGTCTGATTTATTGAGGTTAGAAAGAAAACAGTATGGCTCAATCCAACCGATGAATATTAGCTTAGCGTGTCCGAATATATATTCGGCTTGAATCAATTTTTTAGGAGTATATTTTTCTTAATTTTTACTAGTTTTTACCTATTTTTTGAGGTTAGAAAAAAATTGAGATGTGATGGCGATATTCTGACGTCAGATTCGTGATCAGCGGGCAAAAATACTACGGATCTGATATATCGCATCAAAAGTATACCCCACTTTTTTTTTGTGAGGCTGTGTTATCACGAGGGCATTACCTTTAATAATTTAGTAGGATTTAAAAAAACAAAAATTTCAAGGTCATCACTTTTCAGTAAAGATTGGAAACAAACTTTGTTGAAAACTCATTTCGGGTGTGTTTTGTGAAGTCACTGATCATTTTATACCACCGTAACAAAATTTTTTAGTTTAAAAGCAATCAATGTACGGAACACTAATTGCGCAAGTTCAACTTGCACTTGACCGGTTATTTGCTTACCAAAACGGTTAAGAATAGAAAAGTCTGTTTCTAGGCGTGCCAATCGAGGACGAATTCTGACGGGCTATCCTAGTATCGTACCGTTTTTCGGATTAAACCAGACACTATTTAAATATATACAAACAACAAATAGAACACTGTCACGATTTAACACTAGGTAACAAGTTTACTGAGCGCGACAATTTATCTGTACACTTATATTTATATTCGAAAGTTTAAACTCGCTACTGAATAACTGAAGATTGCCCCCTACGGCTTTGCTTGTTGCTTATATATCAGTTGGGAGTACTTTATTATTCTCAGCTCGGCGGAACTTCAAGCTGTCCGTCTCAAAACTTTTTTCTTTTACACGTTTCTTCGATAGGCAACGGAGTTTGCGATCGCTACGGACTACCCAGCTAGCATGCCCCAGTCGAATTTCACCAGGCATAAGGAGAGGTGCTTGCGCCAGCCGTCCACTGATTACGTCCCATATCTCGTGTGTTGCTAAGCATAAATAAATTATTAACATTTTAACATCTTCGCTTAAATTTTAAAATTTAATTTTGGTTTTTAAAATTGGTAACCGGTGACCCCCAAAAAAGCAAAGACGACTTCCTTGTAGGTTGCGACCCATCGGTTGGGAACCAACATACTAGATGAATGACACAACGGAAAACCGGCTGTTTTCCCTGGTCATATCCCTGATATACAACCGTGTAAGGCCCTAAACAACGGAAAGAGACATGCGTTTTTTGCGCCATATCTACTCATTATCTATAAAATAGGGTTCTCTTGTGCACTCTAGAACAATAGAATTCATTACTTAACAGACATTTTCAGTCACCATTGAGAAAAGTGATTAGTTTAAAGATTTAAACAAACTCTACGAAACTACAATGAAACAGATAACTATTAGGCACCTCATCTTCATACGCCTGGCCTACTAATGATCCATATGTAGTATAAAGCAAACAGACTGATAATAAACTGATTTGAGAATAAATCTTAATTCCACCCTAAAACAAAAAAAAGTATTTTAGGTTAAGGTAAACCTGGTTTATATTTTTGGGCTACCTAACACGTAGGCTGAAAAGTTTCTGGTCTGACACATAGATGTCGTTCTTTTCAAAAAATCCAAATGATTTTTAGGAAGTACCAACCTTCAAACGATACGTATCAAAATTTCAAAACGCTACTTTTGATGTTTTCAAAACAATGAAAAAAATCGAATTTCGTGTGTTGATTAAACATTGTTGTTACATGGGAAAAATACCGTTCAAGCAAAGCAATGGCTTGATAAGTGTTACAGGAACTCTACCCCTGGAAAATCGCTCATCATTTACTGGTATGCTAAATTTAAGTGCTGTCGTACAGATACAAATGATGCTGAACGTTCTGAACACCCAAATAAGGTGGCTACACCGGAAATCATAAAAAAATCCACAAAATTGTTTTGGATGACCGTAAAGTGAAATTGTGTAAGATAGCTGACATCTTAAAGCTATTAAAAGAACGTGTTGGTCATATTTTGCACAACAAAGTGTGCTGAGCGCTATTTGGATCTGATGAAGCGCAATAAAAAGGATTTTTCCAGGCGATGTGTGACAATGGATGAAACATGGATCCACCACTTCACACTGTAAGCAAATCGGCAGTCAGCTGAGTTGACACCAGCTGGTGAAAGCCGCCCGAAGCGACCAAAAACACAACGGCTGGGAAGGTTTTGACCTCTGTATTTTGGAATGCGCATGGAATAATTTTCACTGACTATTCTGAAAAGACAAAAACCATCAATAGCGAATATTATATAAAGTTATTGGTGCATTTAAAGGCAGAAATCGCAAAAAACGGCCCCAAATGAACAAGAAAAAGTGCTCTTTCATCAAGACAATGCACCGTGTCACAAGTCAATGGTTACTCTGGCAACTGCATGAATTAAAGTTCGAATTGATACCTCATCAACCGTTCCCTAGATTTGCCCCCCAGCGATTATTATCTATTCGCAGACCTCAAAAAAATGCTCGCGGGAAGGAGATTTGGCTCCAATGAAGAAATTATCGCCGAAATTGAGGCCTGTTTTGAAGATAAATACAAATCCTTCTACAAGAAAGGTATAGAAAGATTAGAAAAGTGTTGGACTGATTGTATCGCTCTTGAAGGAGACTATATTGACGAATAAATTCGAATTTTGCAAAAAAAAATGTGTTTTAGGTAGCTAGACCAAAAACTTTTCAGCCTACGTATTATATCATTTAAAGTTGATCTAATTTAGCTTTGGTGGATTGTAGTATGCTATTAAAGATGCTTTTTTTGAACAGAAAATGTTCATCTAATCGCAGGGCTACCTATTGGTAATAACTAAATCACAAGTATTATTCTATGCAGTAAACTTGACCTGAGTCTATTCTATAAGTGTTTTCAGAAAGTGCTCGATAGATGTAGCCTACTTAATTCTTCCTACAGCGGTGCCTGCTAGAAATATACATCGTACTAATATTTCACATCCGTATGAAGTTCAGCCTGTCACTCCTTGTACAAATTTTTTCAGTCTTTATATGGAGAACCTCATCCCTTTGGACTGAGTTGTTTGGGACTGTGTTTTTCACCGAGTATAATTTACAGCGATTCAAGACCAGTGTTTTAGGAATTTCCCTATAGCATGTCGTCTATGCTTATAAAAAAAAACTAAAAAAAGCAAATTAAAGATATTTTGTCAGATTTTATTTTATTTAGGTTCTTAATGAGTGCGTCGTGTTTCTATCTCATTATCATATCACCTATCAGATGTTGTTGCGAATATCTTATCTTGTAATTTCTTTATATGTCCAAGTATTTAGGAGTTACTGTGGGACGGGTGTAAAGAATTCTTCATTACATTAAATGAATATACCTTCCGCAAGAAATAGTTTACGTATTTAATTTTGGAAGCAAGGTAAACTCAATAAAGCCTATTCAATTTTAAATAGCTCTCAAAAATTGTCTGATATTTCAAATAAAGCATCGCGTACTATATGATTTGTTTTTACTCCAAATTATTTATTATCACTGGTGTTTTAATTTTTAAGTTGCGTTTGAAATTATTTGGCATCAGATAAAATATATCAACTGGTATGATTACTTAGTGACTAAGCTTTGCTAATATTTTGCTAATCTTTTATCAAAGTTAAACGGTTTGGTTAAGCATTGATTGAAATTTATCAATATACACACCACTAAAACAAAACTTTAAGATTTTACCGTCATACATATAATGAAGACCTAACTGAAACTACTTTTAGCCATTGGCTTTTTTTCGTAGGCGAAAATACGGGGTGCCCCATATGTATGGAATAATAATTCCACAGCATTTATTAACCGGTGTATCAAAAGAATGTTTAAACAATTATAGAATGTTGTGTTGCGCACATGCTGACGTTGAAAATAAAATGTTTTGAACTGTCAGTTCGAAGAAATTACGCAATTTTAAATAATTTTAAATGGAAATGTCTATATATTATTTTATTTTTGAGTTTTACTAATAATTCTAGATAATATTTGTCTAACATACCATATGTCTAAACCGTTTTAGAATTATTGATATTTGAAATTAAGGGGATCAAATTAAAAAAAAAAATTAAGCTGGCTTGTGTGAAACATTTACTGTCAGGTAAGGACTTAACGCGTCAAAAAATGATTTATGGACGAAAACGTTTATTGCTGCATTTTGTGAAACTGCAATTCGAGCGTAATGTCATAATGGTACATTTAACAGAAACTGAAAGAATCACTTTGTTAATAATGGTCGGTTACGGAGACCGTAGAAGAATATAAGAGGAAGCGTGTGATCTTTTTAACGCAGAATATCCGAATCGAGAACCTATTATCCAATCCGTAATTAGCAGAACACTAAAATGATGTAGACAATCAGGTCATGTTAAGGATCGCTCTAAATCTGGACCTCCAAAAGTTAAAAACAAGCGATGACAAAAAGTTAGATGTTTTATTGGAAATTACAGAAAATTCCCATATAGACACTCGTCAGTTTTTGCCTTGACCACAATATAAGTAAAGGTACCTTAAGTCGTATACTGAATGAAGAAAAACTGCATCCATACAAACCCATCCTATTGCAAGAATTATCTGAATATGACTATGATAGACGCGTTGAATTTTGCGAGGTCATGATGGAAAGAATCAATAATGATTCCAACCTAATTCATAATATTGTTATCTCTGACGAAGCCACATTTTGTCTTAACGGAAGAGTTAACAGGCATAATTGTCAGTACTGTTCTACTGAGAATCCCTACTGGATAATCGATAGTCATTCTCAAAGACTACAAAAGATAAACGTGTCGGCAGGAATTTGTGCACGTCAAATCATTGATCCCTTTTACAGTTACTCCAAGAGCAAGTTATTCCAACTTGTGCAGGTATTTTTCCCGATGAAAATAATTTGGATACCCTTAACAGGAATCTGTGGTATCAACAGGATGGAGCACCTCCTCACTATGAAATCAATGTTCGTAGATATTAGGATGCGATTTTTCCTAATTGATGGATAGGCAGAAGAGGTACTGTAGAATTGGCCTGCAGGGAGTCCTGACCTTACGTCACTCGATTATTTTTTATGGGATCATTTGAAAACCAAAGTTTACCGAAGTCGACCTGAAATGTACAAGATTTACAGCAAAGAATTCGATATGAAGTAGCACAGACCACCCCGGATTCTCTGCAAAACCCTATTCAGGCTGTTTATGTCAGATTGGGTCATTTTTAGTGTTCCTTACGGAACTGTCTGTCCGTCTGTCATACCCGATTTTCTCCGAAACTATTTGTCATAGAAAGTTGAAATTTGGTAGTAATATAGGAATTGATGGCCTCATCAGAGCCATGCAGTTTTGAAAGTTAAATTTTGACTTAAGCGGTTAGTTTTGGGGGGTGAAATCGGAAGTGAAAAAAAAAATTTTACTAGGTAATCGAGTGTGGTATCAAATGAAAGCTTGTGAAAACACGAGTAAAAAATATGTATATATATAATGTATTACTTGCGCGCACTTTTCTTTGTATTATTTTTAAAAAATCGCGAAAAATCGCAGTCCGCCCGCCTTATCTCGGAAAGTACTTATCAAAAAATTTTGAAAAAATTCTGGAATATTCACCATGGGGTGTAGATTGAACGAAAATTATCACGAGTGCATTACCTGTAATAATTTATCTGGTATATAAAAAAACAGAAATTTCAAGGTCATCAATTTTCAGTAAAGATTAGAAGTAAACTTTGTTGAAAACTCATTTGGGGTGTGTTTTGTGAAGTCACTGATCATTTTATACCACCCTAACAAAAATTTTTATTTTAAAAACAATCAACACTAATTGTGCAAGTTCAACTTGCACTTGACCGGTTTTTTTATTTCACTGTTAATGGTAGACATTTTAAGCAATTGTTACCTTAGAAATAAACTTAGAGTATTTATTAATAGTTTTTTTGTCTTTTTAGTGTTCCGTACGGAACACTTATAAGATCGCTTCGGTGTCTGTCCGTCTGTCTGTCCGTCTGTCCGTCTGTCCGTCTGTCCGTCTGTCCGTCTGTCCGTCTGTCACACCCGATTTTCTCCGAAACTATTTGTCATAGAAAGTTGAAATTTGGTAGTAATATAGGAATTGATGGCCTCATCAGAGCCATGTAGTTTTGAAAGTTAAATTTTGACTTAAGGGGTTAGTTTTGGGGGGTGAAATCGGAAGTTAAAAAAAAAATTTTTTTACTAGATAATCAAGTGTGGTGTCAAATGAAAGCTTGTGAAAACATGAGTAAAAAATATATATATAAATGTAATACTTGCGCGCATTTTTCTTTGTATTATTTTTAAAAAATCGCGAAAAATCGCTGTCCACCCGCCTTATCTCGGAAAGTACTTATCAAAAAATTTTGAAAAAATTCTGGAATATTCTCCACGGGGTGTAGATTGAACGAAAATTATCACGAGTGTATTACCTGTAATAATTTATCTGGTATATAAAAAAAAAACAGAAATTTCAAGGTCATCAATTTTCAGTAAAGATTGGAAATAAACTTTGTTGAAACTTATTTGGGGTGTATTTTGTGAAGTCACTGATCAGTTTATATCACCGTAACATAAATTTTGACTTAAGGGATTCGTTTTGAGGGGTGAAATCGGAAGTGAAAAAAAACATTTTTTACTAGATCATCGAGTGTGGTGTCAAATGAAAGCTTGTGAAAACACGAGTAAAAATATATATATAATGTAATACTTGCGCACACTTTTCTTCGTATTACTTTTAAAAAATCGTGAAAAAATCGCTGTTCCCTACCTTATCTCAAAAAGTACCGATCAAAATAGATTGAACGAAAATTATCATTACCTTTAATAATTTATCTGGTATAGAAAAAAAACAAAATTTCATGGTCACCAGTTTTTCAGTAAAGATTGGAAATAAACTTTGTTGAAAACTTATTTGGGGTGTGTTTTTTGTGAAGTCACTGATCATTTTATATTACTGTAACATAAATTTTGACTTAAGGGATTCGTTTTGAGGGGTGAAATCGGAAGTGAAAAAAATTTTTTTACTAGGTCATCGAGTGTGGTGTCAAATGAAAGCTTGTGAAAACACGAGTAAAAAAAATATATATAATGTAATACTTGCGTACACTTTTCTTCGTATTACTTTTAAAAAATCGTGAAAAATCGCTGTCCCCTATCTTATCTCGAAAAGTACTGACCAAAAAAATTTTGAAAAAAACCCTGGAATATTCTCCACGGGGTATAGATTGAACGAAAATTATCATTACCTTTAATAATTTATCTGGTATAGAAAAAAAAAACAAAATTTCATGGTCACCAGTTTTCAGTAAAGATTGGAAATAAACTTTGTTGAAAACTTATTTGGGGTGTGTTTTGTGAAGTCACTGATCATTTTATATTACTGTAACATAAATTTTGACTTAAGGGATTCGTTTTGAGGGGTGAAATCGGAAGTGAAAAAAATTTTTTTACTAGGTCATCGAGTGTGGTGTCAAATGAAAGCTTGTGAAAACACGAGTAAAAAATATATATATAATGTAATACTTGCGCACACTTTTCTTCGTATTACTTTTAAAAAAATCGTGAAAAATCGCTGTCCCCTATCTTATCTCGAAAAGTACTGACCAAAAAATTTTGAAAAAATCCTGGAATATTCTCCACGGGGTATAGATTGAACGAAAATTATCATTACCTTTAATAATTTATCTGGTATAGAAAAAAAAACAAAATTTCATGGTCACCAGTTTTCAGTAAAGACTGGAAATAAACTTTGTTGAAAACTTATTTGGGGTGTGTTTTGTGAAGTCACTGATCATTTTATATTACTGTAACATAAATTTTGACTTAAGGGATTCGTTTTGAGGGGTGAAATCGGAAGTGAAAAAAAAATTTTTTTACTAGGTCATCGAGTGTGGTGTCAAATGAAAGCTTGTGAAAACACGAGTAAAATATATATATATATATATATATATATATATATATATATATATATATATATATATATATATATATATGTAATACTTGCGCACACTTTTCTTCGTATTACTTTTAAAAAATCGTGAAAAAATCGCTGTCCCCTATCTTATCTCGAAAAGTACTGACCAAAAAATTTTGAAAAAATCCTGGAATATTCTCCACGGGGTATAGATTGAGCGAAAATTATCATTACCTTTAATAATTTATCTGGTATAGAAAAAAAAAACAAAATTTCAAGGTCACCAGTTTTCAGTAAAGATTGGAAACAAAGTTTGTTGAAAATTCATTTGGGGTGTGTTTTGTGAAGTCACTGATCATTTTATACCACCCTAACAAAATTTTTTATTTTAAAAAACAATCCACGTACGGAACACTAATTGTGCAAGTTCAACTTGCACTTGACCGGTTTTTTTATTTTAAATTTCAAATGACAATAATTCCAAAACAGTTCAATTTAGACATATAGACAAATAATATCTAGAATTTTTAGTAGCACTAATATACAGAGCTTTCCATTTTAAAAAAAATAATATGGTGTAATTTCTTCGAACTGACAGTTCAAAACATTTTATTGTCAACGTCAGCCTGTGCGCCGTATAACACAATATAACTTTTATTTAAACATTTTTTGATACACTGATTAATAAATGCTGCGGAATCATTAATCCATACATATGGGGCACCCTGAATACAACGCATACTAAGTATGAAGTCACGTCTATAAGTTAGTATTATATATAATTTGTATAAAGCAGAACATATTAAAAATTTATTTGCAGAGTTGTGGTTCGTTAATTTACACTGGTACTATGAAAAAGAAAAATGTTGGCTTAGCTGAGGTAGCAAAATATGGTCTCTGTTTCGTCCAAATTTTCTCTTTAAAGCGGGACATAATTGTTAAATTATATTTAGCAACTATCTTTTATATAAAAGTAAAAATTTAGTTTTTATTTTTATATTTTACATGTTTGATTCAGTTATATACTTACATATTTAAAGAAAAAAACATCGATGCTATCATAATGAACATACCAGCAAAAATGAAATACATCAACATTTTTTTTAAAAATTATTTGATTGTCAAAAAAGATCCTACAAAAATTACAAAATTTAATGAATTATTTTTCAGGTAGTGATGATAAATATTTACCATTTAATTCTCCTTTCATTTGATATAATGTGTCGTAGTTTTCTTGCTATTGTTGCATGTTGTCTTGGAGAGCAGCTCACTGCATCTCCCTCAAAATCATTTATTTTCATATTATATATTTCCTTGTTTAACCAGTATACTTCATCAGCTCCATTTGTAGCCAATGCCATAATATGAACAAACTCCCAATAAAATTTTGCAAATATAGCTAATATTATGAATTGTAGATATGTAACATAAGCTAAAGTAGTACTATATTCTGAAGCTAAATAAAATAAAATAGAATTTGACATTTCCAGTGATGTAGCTATGTAACAGCATAAGGCCAAACTAGCCTTTGTCGTTAGAGTGATAGCCATTGAAATAATATATTTGGAGTGCATTTTTCCTGAAGCAATATTTTTTAATATTGTATCGATAACTTTATTCATTTGTTCAAGAGTTGTTCTTTCCATAATCATTACTACATTTACACCCAGAAGCTGAAAATGGGCCTAATTAAATTGTCAAGTAAAAGAAAAATGGCAGCATTATGAAAATTTCTTACATCGGCAAAAATTATTAAATTTATTTATAAACCTGAACAATATTTTGGAAACATAATATAGGTTTAACAATAGGTTTTCGAGAAGGCATGAAAGTCAGACAAAATCCAAACTATAAAGTTCATCAAAGCATCTTTTGTCGTTTTCTTGATCGTACAATTATCCCGTTACTACAGATCTTCTAAGACTTCTGGGGATAGAACTGAACTGAGTGATTTTTATATACTTTTCCACAGTCAGTTTTACAATATTAGCAGAATTCAGAGAAGAATGACACAAATAATAGTCTGACGGTACAAAACTTAAGCTGTATGGTGGATGCATCGAATCTTCCCAGCTAAGCTTTCTTAATTTTAGAAGGGTAGTAAAACATATGTGTGATCTAGCGTCATCATGAAAGGTAACGTTTATTCTCTTGATGAATTCTGGTCTCGCTCTCTAAATAGAGCATAAAAGTCTGGTTAATTGCTGACAGTAGAAATTAGACTCCCTTCACCTAAGTTGACGTTAATCGTAGATTTACCAAGATTTGTGTAATTTCACCATACTCCACCTTTAATCTTTTCCACACATTATTATCACACATAATCCATTTTCCAGCCTCCGTAATGAGACGTAATTATTGAATGTGCTTCTACCTGACCCCATTAGTCACCGGTTTCAATATACGCAATGATTTCCATAACACCTTATATATATATATATATATATATATATATATATATATATATATATATATATATATATACATATATATATATATACATATATATATATATATATATATATATATATATATATATATATATATATATATATATATATATATACATATATATATATATATATATATATATATATATATATATATATATATATATATATATATATATATATACATTTGATACTAAGCTTACTTTAAATTAAAATTTGTTTACTTAATCTACAAAAATGTTAGATTATATTTTATTATTGGTTACATACTTTATCAGGTGTACAAGTCTGAAATGCGGATTTCAGACAACAGATGGTGCACCAATGCAGTTTGTGCTATAAAGATTTGACACTGCGTCATTTTGTTGTGTCAGACGAGCACGAGTGATAAATTGGAAAAGTGTGTGCATAGTGTTGTGTTCAATATGTCGAAATTTATACCGAACAAAGAGCATTCGTGGACAGTATTAATTTTTTGTTTTCATTTGAAGAAAACTACTGTTGAATCATACCGATTATTTCGAGAAGCTTATGGTGAACATGCTCCATCGCAAGATACGTGTGACCGATGGTTTCGGCATTTCAAAAGTGGTGGCTTCGATGTTGCAGACAAGGAACATGGAAAACCGTCAAAAAAATATGAAGATGTGGAATTGCAAGCATTGTTGAACGAAGATGATTCGCAAACACAAAAAACAACTCGCCGAGCAATTGGGCGTTAGTCAACAAGCTCTTTCCAATCGGCTACGAGAGATGAGAAAGATTCAGAAGATCGGCAGATGGATACCACATGAGTTGAACGACAGGTAAATGGAAAAGCGCAAAAACACGTGTGACATTTTGCTCGCTCGGTACAAAAGGAAGTCGTTTTTGCATCGTATAGTTACAGGAGATTGAGTGGATTTATTTTGAGAATCCCAAGCGCAAAAAATCGTGGGTAGACCCAGGCACACCATCCACATCGACCGCAAGACCGAATCGCTTTGGAAGAAAGACGATGCTCTGTGTTTGGTGGGATCAGAGGGGCGTGGTCTATTATGAGCTGTTAAAACATGGGGAAACGGTTAATACTAAACGTTACCAACAACAATTGAACGATTTGAACCGTTCGCTGCTTGAAAAAAGGCCAGAATACCGAAAGAGGCAACACAAAGTCATTTTTCTTCTTGACAGTGCTCCATCACATACGGCAAAACCGGTTCTTGACACGTCGGAAGCACTCAGCTGGGAAGTTCTACCCCGTGCGGCTTACTCACCAGACTTGGCTCCTTCCGATTACCACTTGTTTGCATCGATGGGCCACGCACTGAGCAGCGCTTTGGTTCGTACGAAGATGTGAAAAAATGGCTCGATGAATGGTTCGTAGCAAAAGGGGAAGATTTTTACTGGCGTGGTATTCACAAATTGCCCGAAAGATAGGAAAAATGTATAACAAGCGATGGAGCATATTTTGAATAAAGCACTTTTTATCATTCTTCCGAATTTAACATGTTTTTTTTAGAAAAAAAAACCGCATTTCATACTTGTACACCTGGTATAAATAGGACATGGCAAAGGACGCTGTGTGCTATCTATTGGTGAGTAGATAATTGCCATGGCTATACCTAAACGGGATTGGCCATTTTTTCCATTCTTATAGGCTACAGTTTAATTATACGTATCTTTATCATATTAAATATTACAGTCATTAGTATACTTACATAAATCCGTACAAATGTGAAATATGAATGCTTTAAAATAAAGTCGATATTTTTTTCCATAAAAATTATACAACTAAGTTCAAATATTGTGAGAACACAACTTAAAAATATATTTATCCATAATGTTTTATATGCCCATTTATATTTAAGAGGTAGTTCAAAAAACATATGGCGGCGCATAAATTAAATATATTTTAGCTAAAAAAAACACATAATAAAATACACGTACATGTCTATACCTACAAAATTTGTAAAATAATGTTATATATTTATATGTCACTAGTTATTACGCAAAGAAAATTTCTAAATTAAATGCATACACAGTTCGTTACATTCTTTACAAATTGAAGTATATTGACAGCTTTCAATACAGAAAGGGATATGTAGAAAACGAGCAGAGACAAATACTACGAGGGACGAGGAACAGTAAAATGATTAGTATTAAATTTGTTTTCCTTTCATTGGTTTTGTAAAAACTTAAAAGGAAGCCCTCGTGTCAGCATCACAGTATCATTATTTTTTAGCTAAATTCAGAGAAGACCATAGTTATAGAATACATAAACATTTATTAATTTAATATTTTTATTATTCTTATTTCCTGTATATTCTCAGATTACAATTTGTTTCGACTTTTTTTTTCCTAGATTTACATGCTTAAGGTCAAAATGATCAAGGTATCTATATATATTAAATTCAACTAAAACTTTCTGACAATATTACAGGAACTAAGAATTATTGATTTTAGAAGTGTAATGCATATAACATAGGGTAATAGGTAGACACTTTTTACGATCCCGGTAAGAGCAGTGAACGAATGTTGAGTTGATCATCGCCATTCAAAAATTATAGAAAATGTATACAACAACGCCACAACAACTATCAATCTTCACTTCCCTACAAACAAGATCAAAATGGAAAGAGGAGTAAGACAGAGACAAATCTTGTCACTAAGATTGTTCACTATTGTTCTAGAACATGCCTTCAAGATACTAGAATATGAGAACAGAGGCGTTAGTAACGATAAGAAAAAGCTCAGCCATCACAGGTTCGCGGATGATATGGATAACTTGGGAGAAGCCGGAGTTATGATTCAAGAACTACAAGAGGCGACACAGAAAATTAGCTTACAGAAAAAAAAAATTATCCATAATGCTTTATATGCTCATTTATATTTAATAGGTATGTGAATGTAACAGATGGAGGAGAATAAATGAAATATATTTTAGCTACAAAAAAACACATATTAACATACACGTACTTGCCTATACCTACAAAAGTTTATAAAATAATATATATTATGTTTATACGTCGTCACTAGTTATTAAGCAAACAAATTAAATGCACACACAGTTCGTTACATTCTTTACAAATTGAAGTCTATTGACAGCTTTCAATACAGAAAAGGCTATGTAGAAAACGAACAGAGACAAATACTACGAGGGGCGCTTTTTAAGTAAGTATAGTTTCGAAATATGGCCGCCGCAGCGTTGTGGTCACCGTTTTGCCCATGCGCGGTAAGTACCTGCAACCATTAGCTAGTCACAGACACCATTGCGAAAGCATTCGTCTTGAGTTTAGGTTTGTTTGTGCGTGTTTAAAATGCCCCATACCATGTATTTCGTTTCTTAAATCCAGTCTTTAATACACAAGGTGGCAGATTTCTGTGAGGTTGGAATACAGAGACTGAGTCTTATGATACAACAAATGCCTTAATATGGGTGAAAATTAGATTGAAAAGTAGATTAAGGTCCGAACGTTCATGTAAAAAAAAATGACCTAGTGATTTTTTAATATCAAGCCGGTTCCTATTTTAAAAACGAGCCTCAAATAATAGCAGATGAAATCTTAAGAAAATAGTTTTTACTACTTAATGATGAAATAATAGATGCTATGGTAAATGTTATTGCTGAATATAATAATAAAACTACTGAAAAAATATTCATATTGTATTTAATCTTACAAATCCGAAGATAGCTTACAGTTGTTACAATATCGAGATACAACAATATTATGGGAGTTTGATAAATAACCTGCCGGATATATAAAAGTGTTGAAATAGGATAAGTGCCGAGAAGTTTTATTACTAGTGCTAATAATAATAAATTTAATTATTATTATTAAAACAGTTGCAGCTCAGAAATTGACTAGTAGTTTGTTTACAGTGAGCGTTTAAAAAAAACAATTTTGTGAACAGATGGAAATTTGACGTGAAGGTTTTCGTTGGGTGATTTTTTACGATTTTATTAAAGTTTAACTCTACAACAATGCCTCGAATCGCTTCGTTCAACTTTTGGTAATATATCACCATCAGAAAAGCCTATTTACAATTGGGTTGCCGAAATTCCGTCAGCGTTGAATTTCGTGAAAGTCGGTTGTTGTTCCAAAAAATTTCGATGCTGTGCGCAACATAATTGAAGAAGATCGACATGTGACTTATCGTGAGATAGAGGCATACTTAGGCATATCGAAGACTACAGTACATTCGATTTTACATGAACTTTTAGCTGTAAAAACGATCTGTTCCCGATATATTTTGAGATAATTTGACCAAAGCTCAAAAATAGGCTCGTGTAAATTGGTGTAAGGGGATGCTCAAAGAATTCGGCCGAGGATATGTAAAATCCGCATACAACATCGTAACAGGAGATGAAACTATGAAGACCATACAATACATAAAGCTTTAATAATTTAATATTATTATTATTCTTATTTCCTGTATATTCTCAGCTTACAATCGGTTTCGATCTTTTTTTGTTCATAGATTTACGTGCTTAACGCCAAAATGATAGAGGTATCTACACATATATGGGAGTATTGAACAAATATCGAGTTGATCATCGCTATTCAAAAATTATAGAAAATATATTCGACTGTCAATTTTCATTCCCCTACAAATAAGATCAAAATGGAAAGAGAAGTAAGATAGTGGGACATCTTGTCACTAAGATTGTTCACTAGTGTTCTAGAACATGCCTTCAACATACTAGAATGGGAGAATAGAGGCATTAGTATCGATGGAGGCAAGCTCAGCCATCTTAGATTCGCGGATGATACCGTGCTTTCATCTGAAAACCTCGGAGAAGCCAGAGTTATGATTCAAGAGCTACAAGAGGCGACGCAGATCAGTTTCGATAAGAGAGAAATGACGACTAACTTAGTGCCTAACCAGCTAATAAACACTGGAATACAAACTGCACAAACTTATCTATATAATCAAATGGCGGAATTACTCAGATGGGATGGGCAGCTTATGGTAAACTTAGCGATTGGTTCAACAGTGAGATTTCAATTAGGCTGAAAAGGCACGCTTTCAATACCTGTTCTCACTTATGCTGCAGGAACTTTGACTTTCATCAAAACATCGAGAAATAAACTCAAAAGAACAAAACGTAAAATGGAACAATCGATGCTTGATATAAGTCTAAGGCAGTGATTCCCAAAGTGGTTCAGGTGGACCCCCAGGGGTCCACGGGAGACTCGACGGGGTCTACGTTGGCGTGAAAATAAATGGGGGTTCACAAGTTGTAAGTGGGGGTCCACGAAAATTTATCTGGTTTCGATAGTAAAGAACAAAAATGTTGGCTTGGCTTTACCTATCAATGTAGGCAGATAATACACTACTCAAAAAAATTAAAGAAAAAAAAAATTCCAAATTTTTCGGTGATTTTTGACAGGCTGTATTTCGGTGAAAAATGGTCGTATTGAGAGTTTAAAAAAAGCATTTTGAAGCTTTAAGATTCTAATTTTCAGATTTTTTGGCTAAAATTTTTTAGGGGCTACGGTTCTCATGCAATCCTAATAGATAGCGCGAAAAAATAATATTGCAAATATTATGCTTTTTTTTTGGTCCACGGGCTTGAAAAAAATTTTTTCAATTAGGCCGGTATATGGATCAGTTAGCCTGTTCATTTAGCATTCATTTCCTCGTTTTAAAACCTCCCTTAATTTTTTTAAGTAGTGTATTTTAAGAAGGTCAGCGACTGTTACTTGTAAAAACTTGCATATTCGATATTCAGTACAACGCGCGTCGAGATTTTCAAAGCGCCGCCCTCTCGCCCGCAACGCAACCCGTTCAGACGTGCAAAGGGACGAAATACGACTTGTGCTGTGCTTGCAATCTTGTATGAACTTGTTTGATTTTTCACCAATATAAATACGAATGCCAAGTACAAACGTTACTCATTTGTTTCCGGAATTTTGAAAAGAAAAGTGTGAGTGAATCGATGTCAGTGTTTGTCAGTGCCGGAAAAAGTAAGTACCTGCCTATTTGTTATTCATACTTTTATTTTATATTGTAATAATATTATATTTGTTATGTTTGCGTATAGTAGGTACGTAATAAAAATTAAATACTGAACAGGGCCATTATTCGACACTTCTATAAAAGAAGAGAAAGCCGAGGAAGATTGAACTTTTAGTACTTTTTATTATAAAATTATTTATTTACCCGACTGTGGTGATTCACTAAAGGAGAGATATATGATTGACCTGCATGTTTGTACATATTTCAGTGCCCTCGTAGTTGCTAATGCTAAATGACTAAAAATATTTTCATAAATTTTACGTGTCTTTATGTACCACTCGTAACGTACATCAAAGTAATAAATAACATAAATCATTAAAATCGCGAAGTTTCGATGTCAAAATATTCTTTAAAAGTATTTTCTCTCGAATTTACAGAAATGTGTAAAAATATAATTAATCAAAAAATATTCTATATTACATTAAAATAGGTTCAGCCGTTTTGTGAAAACCTCTATATGGGTCTTAGCAGTTTATTGCTTTTAATAATTAAAATCAGTTTTGCCGCCGGCAATTTGGTTTTTTCATTGCAATAATTAATTAATCCTATTTTATTCTGTTAAAATAGCCATATCCTGTTAAAGTCGCCTTATGATTACTAAAACAAACATTTTTTTCTTTACAGGTAGATAACTGATACGAAACATGGCTGAATCTAAAAAGAAATGTCGACAGTACAGTGTTGATTATTTGAAATTTGGTTTTCTTCCATCAAAGGCAGACAAACGATTGCCCATATGCCTTTTATGCAACAAAGTTTTGAGCAATGACTCTATGAAACTATCGAAGCTCGAAGATCATCTAAGAAGGTGTCATCCTGATAAAATAGGTAAAGATTTAAAATATTTTCAAACATTGAAGGAAAAATATGAAAAGAGACCCACCGTGCACAGTATGTTCGCTTCAACGTCTCAAAGTAACGATGATGGCTTGCGGGCATCTTAAAATATCTCATTGCTTATAGCGAAATCTGGAAAACCGCACACCATCGGAGAACAGTTAATTTTACCCGCTGTTGAAGAGGTTTTAAAAAACTGTTCTGCACAAACCTTCAAGAATTCCTTTGAGTAACAACACTGTACAAAGATGTATTGATGAAATGAGCTCTGATATTGAAAGCTTCTTGTGTTTGCAAACAACTCATTTTTCTATTCAACTGGACAAGTCAACTTTACCTGGTAATGAAGTATTATTATTGGCATATGTTCGATTTGTTATGGACGAAGAAATCCATGAAGAGCTGCTATTCGCGAAAACTTTGGAGACGGACACTAAAGGCGAATCAATATTTAATGTCCTGAGTGATTTTTTTAAGGAAAATTCGATTCCCTTTACAAACATTATTTCGGTGGCAGCAGATGGAGCTCCTGCCATCTTCGTGCGATATCGTGGGTTTATAAGCCATCTTAGAAGAATTATACCAGGAGTAATTGCAATTCACTGTGTCATCCACCGACAACACCTGGTAGCGAAAAATTTGAGTGATAGATTGCACCAATCGCTTCAATTTGTGATTAAAGCAGTTAACAAAATTGAATGAATGGTTGAATACCCGTTTATTTGCACAATTGTGCGACGAAAATGATGAAGACTTCCAACGATTGCTCTTACATAATGAAGTACGCTGGTTGTCGAAAGGTGCATGTTTATTTTACTCACTTTTTGAATCAGTTTTAGAGTTTCTGGAAAGTAAGGATCCAGATTTAAAAGAAAACCTTGAAAGCAGTATTTGACAGATTTGTTCAAAAAATTTAATGACATTAACTTGCAGTTATAAGGGGACAGCCTAAATTTAATAAAAACAAAGGGTGTAATTTCGGCTTTCCTTGGAAAATTGAAATTTATGAAGCAAAATATTAGTCGGCGCGAATTCTCCCAGTTTCCAAACTTGTCACAGGCAGAATGTCTTGATGAGGATATTCAGACATACGTTCAACATTTAAATGCCCTGCATGATGACTTCAAAAATAGATTTGAAGATATTCTGACGATGGAAATACCACCATGGATCATCCATTTGATGAAACGGAAGTGGCGAATGTGGTATTACAAGAGGAGCTACTCGAGCTTAGTACCAATGAGGAGCTGAAGGTGAAATTTAAAAAAGGCTATCAAACTTTTTGGCTGCAGGCAGAAATACCCGAAAAATATCCTGGGCTGTGGGAAATTGCGAGAAAACTTTTGATAGCGTTTCCCTCGTCATACCTTGTCGAAAAAAGTTTTAGTGTCGTTACAAACCTATTAACAAACAAAAGGAGCAGATTGAACATCACAGAACAGGGAGATTTGCGGTTATTCCTTACAAAACTGAAGCCAAATATTGATAATTTGCTGTCAATCCATCAAGTACATCCCTCCCATTAAAATTATGACTATTTTTTTTAATTATTGATTTGCATTGTTGAAGTTACGGTACATTATTAATGTTTAATTTTAATTCCATTAAGTCTGTAATCATATTATTTTAATAAATAGAACACAAGAAAATATATTATTTTTCTTTTTATTTTTACCACTCCGAATTTAGGGTTGGAACTCAGCCACGACGCAAATTTCCATCGTTAGATCTAATCTTCAAATTTTTTGACGAGTTTTGGGAATATGGTAGAAATGTAGCAGCAGGGAGTCCACCGAAACCAGTAAAATTTTGAAAGTGGCCTACGAGAAAAAAAGTTTGGGAACTTCTGGTCTAAGGGATAGAATTTGGAATGAGGATATTCACAGAAGAACGAATGTTGATGAAATCCCAGAGTGCATAGTGCAGATAAAGTGGAAATAGGCGGGGCATGTTGCAAGAATGAACGATAGTAGGTGGACAAGAAAAATCTTAGAATGGCGACAAAGAGCGGACAAATAAAGCCAAGGCCGACCACCAAGTAGATGGACCGAGGTTCTAAAAAGAGTAATCATAAATTGAATGGCACCTGCTCAGGATAGGAAAAGATGGAAACACCTTGGGAAAGTCTATGTCCAGCAGTGGACAAATATGGACAGACTGATGATAATTGATGATGATGGATATTGGTAGAGCTAATTCGACTAATCCATCGTGCAATGTACTCGAAACTACCCCTGTAGCAAATGTAATAATATACACCACATAGACTGCTTCCACTCCACATTGTTCCTTTATTTCTATTGTGAAGTCTGTGTATATGCGGTTTCTCATTGCGGGTTAGATATAAATTTGCGGATTCTGTGATAGATATATCTATGAAAAATGTTTTGTTTTGATGTTTGTCTATTAGTGGCTTATCGGCCATTAATATTCGATCCCAATCGCTTTTTGATTTTTTGTGTATTGCTTGTTGTGTAACACTTGCAATAAGAGATTTGACAAGTTAATAAAGAGTACTTGTATGCTAAGGACTCGTGTATGATTTTAATAATATTTATCAAGCCTCAGTTTAACTGTGTTTTCTATGTATTGGCATCCTGAAATATGTCGCTGAATATTTTCCACTTTAGGTTGGCAGCGTCTATATAACTAAGTCATCAGCTGTTCCGTCCCGTATTATAAACTCTTTTTAGTTTTTCGGTGTTGACTAATTGATTCTATGTAACACATATGATTATAAACCCCTCCGTCTCAGGGAATAATCTCCCATGCATTCGACACACTTTTGTCTACATCTGGGAATTGCCTGTGTGAGCATGTCTTCGTGAAAGATCTTCTTTAATCAGGCTAAATGCTTTTCAACATCTGGGATTAGATGCAGTTCTGTTACCGTCGATAATTCAAGAGGGAAGTATGCTTTATCAGTCTCTATTATTAGTGCAGTAAGGAAAAGTGAAAAGAATGATGAAATAGGCATAGTTTAGATACAACAATATTATGATTTTATCCTCTTTGGGGTAACACCAGGAATATTGTCCTGAGTTTTGGACGCGTTTTTTGAACTTAAAAAGTGAGTGACTCCGGCTATATAAGTTAGATCGAGACAAAAAAAAACCGGTCAAGTGCAAGTTGAACTTGCACAATTAGTGTTCCGTACGTTGATTGTTTTTAAAATAAAAAATTTTGTAGGGTGGCATAAAATGATCAGTGACTTCACAAAACACACCCCAAATGAGTTTTTAACAAAGTTTGTTTCCAATCTTTACTGAAAACTGGTGACCTTGAAATTTTGTTTTTTTTTCTATACCAGATAAATTATTAAAGGTAATGATAATTTTCGTTCAATCTATACTCCGTGGAGAATATTCCAGGATTTTTTTCAAAATTTTTTGATCAGTACTTTTCGAGATAAGGTAGGGGAGAGCGATTTTTCACGATTTTTTAAAAGTAATACGAAGAAAAGTGTGCGCAAGTATTACATTATATATATATTTTTTACTCGTGTTTTCACAAGCTTTCATTTGAAACCACATTCGATGACCTAGTAAAAAAATTTTTTTTTCACTTCCGATTTGACCCCTCAAAACGAATCCCTTAAGTCAAAATTTATATTATGGTGATATAAAATGATCAGTGACTTTACAAAACACACCCCAAATAAGTTTTCAACAAAGTTTATTTCCAATCTTTACTGAAAATGATGACCTTGAAATTTTTGTTTTTTTTTGTATACCAGATAAATTATTATAGGTAATGCACTCGTGATAATTTTCGTTCAATCTACACTCCGTGGAGAATATTCCAAAATTTTATCAAAATTTTTTGATAAGTACTTTCCGAGATAAGGCGGGTGGACAGCGATTTTTCGCGATTTTTTGAAAATAATACAAAGAAAAGTGCGCGCAAGTATTACATTATATATATAGTTTTTACTCGTATTTTCACAAGCTTTCATTTGACACCACACTCGATTACCTAGTAAAAAAAATTTTTTTTTTCACTTCCGATTTCACCCCCCAAAACTAAACCCTTAAGTCAAAATTTAACTTTCAAAAGTACATGGCTCTGATGAGGCCATCAATTCCTATATTACTACCAAATTTCAACTTTCTATGACAAATAGTTTCGGAGAAAATCGGGTGTGACAGACGGACAAACGGACAGACGGACAGACGGACAGACAGACGGACAGACACCGAAGTGATCTTATAAGTGTTCCATACGGAATACTAAAAAACAAGCTCTTTGTAATAAAATTTCCAATAAATCCTCGTTGGTTTTAAACATAGAGGTACTAGAATAGAGGAGGTAAGTTCTCGCGAGAAGTGTGGCGCTCGTAGAAAGAGAAAGAAATAATATAAGTCATTCTGCCTCTCTTACTCGGCATAGTCTCGCTCGAGTATGCACTCTAACTTAGTATTGTGGGCTTGCGGACTCGTGCGAGAGTGTTGTGGGCGTGCGTCGAGTAAGAGAGACAGAATTACTCATATTATTTCCTACTCTTTTGTACGACTGTACGCTTTCACTTACAGCAGGCTATATACTTTCTCTCCTCTATTCTAATATATATATATATATATATATATATATATATATATATATATATATATATATATATATATGTATATATATATATATATATATATATATATATATATATATATATATATATATATATATATATATATAATAATAATAATAATAAAAATAAAAATAAAAATAAAAATAAAAGCATATCATCAAAGACCCGACTATTGCAGAGGACAGATGTAGGAAATGCCACCAGCTGAAAGAAACGATCGAACACATAACGAGCGGATGTAAAATATTGGCCGGAACGGAGTACACAGCCAGGCATGATTCAGCTGCCAAAGTGGTTCACCAAGCACTAGCCACAACATACAGACTCATAGAAAACACAGATCCCTACTACAAATACACGCCAACATCCATACTTGAAAATGAAGATTACAAGCTCTACTGGGATATCGGTATCCATACAGATAAAACAGTCTCCGCCAATAGACCCGATATTACTTTTCAGTGCAAAAAAGGAAAAGTCACCTATCTGATTGACATAGCTGTCCCCAACGACACAAACATCCAAGCGAAATACACAGAAAAAATTTCCAAATACACAGACCTTGCAACGGAAATAAAAAGGCTATGGAGACAGGAAAAAGTCATCATTGTCCCCCTCATTATATCAGCCACAGGCCTTACACCAATAACATTCACACCACATTTAGTACAATTAGGACTCAACACAAACATACACAAGTTTAAAGTTATCATCCGTCTGATGAAGACATTGTATGTCGAAACAATTGTTACGGTTTATAAATATAGTGGAATTCTAAAAACATCTATTGTTTTACTTCGGTATTAATATACACAAAAACATTCAGAAGTCAGTGATTTTGAAAACATGTAACATTGTCAGGTCATTCCTTAATACGGAATGGTAATAGCGTTTGTGCTGACTTGGTTTTGGCCCGTCAGCCAAACATGGAACCACATTGATCAAATGTGAGAAAGAAGAACTTTTTGTAATAAATAATAATAACCTATACTCACATATTCATTTGGTATCATCAAATGGTCACAAACAGACATAGAAAATATTCACATCCTTATACGATCTCAATTCACCAAATACAGGAAATTACACCCCAACGCATGCAAAGAAAGACTTACCATCGAGAGGAAGGCAGGAGGAAGAGGAATTATAGACATCAGATCATTACACACAAAACAAATACAAGCACTTAGGAAATTCTTTCACAGCAAGCAAACCAGCCTCCACACAGCGACAGTGAAAGCAGACAAAAACTACACACCTCTCGACTTATCCCGGGCAGACCACTCAGCAGACACACACAGTCACACCCAATTACAACAGGAAAAGATGAAAACGTGGTCAGAGAAAACACTCCACGGAAAACACAGATACCACATAGAACAAGACCACGTAAATAAAAAACAATCATACACCTGGTTACAGGATGGGCAGCTATTTCCTGAAACAGAAGGCTTCTTACTTGCCATCCAGGATAAAGTCATACTAACCAGAAACTACCAAAAGCATATCATCAAAGACCCGACTATTGCAGAGGACAGATGTAGGAAATGCCACCAGCAGAAAGAAACGATCGAACACATAACGAGCGGATGTAGAATATTGGCCGGAACAGAGTACACAGCCAGGCATGATTCAGCTGCCAAAGTAGTTCACCAAGCACTAGCCACAACATACAAACTCATAGAAAACACAGATCCCTACTACAAATACACGCCAACATCCATACTTGAAAATGAAGATTACAAGCTCTACTGGGACATCAGTATCCATACAGATAAAACAGTCTCCGCCAATAGACCCGATATTACTTTTCAGTGCAAAAAAGGAAAAGTCACCTATCTAATTGACATAGCTGTCCCCAACGACACAAACATCCAAACGAAATACACAGAAAAAATTTCCAAATACACAGACCTTGCAACGGAAATAAAAAGGCTATGGAAACAAGAAAAAGTCATCATTGTCCCCCTCATTATATCAGCCACAGGCCTTACACCAATAACATTCACACCACATTTAGTACAATTAGGACTCAACACAAACATACACAAAAACATACAGAAGTCAGTGATTTTGAAAACATGTAACATTGTCAGGTCATTCCTTAATACATAATGGTAATAGCGTTTGTGCTGACTTGGTTTTGGCCCGTCAGCCAAACATGGAACCACATTGATCAAATGTGAGAAAGAAGAACTTTTTGAAATAAATAGTAATAATAATATATATATTACCATTAAATACAACAAAATGTACATTGGTTCGTCAAATATAGTATAATAATTATAATTATAAATATAATAAAAATAAAAATAGTGTAGGATTATCATAAATCATACACACCATAAATATACGGACAGACAAAGAAATTGTACAAAGTCGGACAAAACAATGTTAAATTTAATATTTAAGAGCAGTAAAAATACAAAAGTAATTAAAAGTGGTATTTAGGTATACCTTGGTTTAAGACAAGATAATGTAGGGAGGTTCAGGTTCATGACAGCAATACCTAGAAAGAAATCTCACAACCAGCACTCTCTTACAGATCATCAGGCCCCGTAGAAATCCCCTATCGAGTAGAAGGCATTTTCCAGTAAGAAGGACTTTAGCCGAGATATAAATCTTGGACCACGCATATTTCGCAGTTCTGCAGGCATTCCATTATGAAGGCTGATGCAACTATAGAGGGGAGAGCCTTTGAAGAACGTTGATCTATGAATGGGGACCTTTAATACACTATTACTCCTGGTGTTATATGTATTTGTTGCTCCCAGCATCTCAAAAAGGTGTCTATTATTGTTTACAAGAGTTAAGCACCTTAATATGTAAAGACATGGAAAAGTTAGGATTCGTTGTTTTATAAACGTATCTCTGCAGCTTTCACGAAAATTTAGATTAAAAATCAAACGGATTATTTTCTTTTGGTTCACGAATATACGTTTACTTTTCACACCAGCAGCACCCCAGGATACAACATTGTTAGACATGTGACTAAAAGCTAATGAATAATATACAGCCAAGAGACCGTCACTATCAAGGGTACTTTTTAAGCTTAAAATTGCAAAGTAAGCTGAGTTTAATTTAGCACATATGTGATCGATCTATATGGTGCCTAAAAGAAATCCTATGATCCACAAACGTACCGAAGAACTTGGCTTTCTCCTCAAGGCCCCGTGGGGGGGCGGGATAGAATATCTCCCCCGGTATGTTCTGCCTGTCGTAGGAGGCGACTTAAAGAACACTCTAGATGGTAGATGCCCAGATCCCACCAGCATCGCCCGGTGTGATACCATCGCATCGGCTTAAGCTGCGTGAAGTTGCTTAAACGTTTCGTGGCTGTGCCGATGTCCCGGTCTGTGGGACCAAATAGCATGATGAGGCACCTGGATACAAAAAATTCCGGAGGTAAAATAGCCCCCCGTTCGGATCTCCGGGTGGGGGCTGGTTCAGGGGCGTCGACATGCAGAGAACAGAATTTCAAAATGGATTTTTGCAACATACGAGGTTTAAATTCGAACATAAATTCAGTGCACCAACACCTGCAATCAAATAAACCTCATGTACTCGCTCTCTGTGAAACTAAGGTCAGTTCATCGACCAGCACAGTAAACTATCTTTATCCTGGGTACGATTTCTATTCCCGATTTAGGCGTAACTTTGGAATCTGTCTTTATGTCAGAAGCGACCTCTCTTGCCAACGAGAAGAGGCCCTGGAGCCCCCAAACTTTGATGTTATGTGGTTAAAAATAACGACTCAACCAACCACGAGGTTCGCCTGTATCCTCTATCGACCACCAAGTGATACAAACTTTAGAACACTTTTCGCTTCTCTTGCAGACACCATAGATCATTTACAAATTAACCATCCAAATGCCGAAATTGCCATCCTGGGCGACTTTAATGTCCATAACATCAACTGGCTTAAATATTCAAATACTACCTACGAACAAGGTCGTGAAGCCGAATCATTTTCAATCAGTTGTGGCTTGACTCAGCTTATTGATGAACCAACACGGATCCCTGATCGAGACGGAGAGTTCGCCAGTCTTCTTGATCTGTTTTTAACCACCAATCCGGAGATTTACACGGTCAGCGTAAATTCACCGTTAGGTTCTTCCGACCATAAACTACTTTCGACATCGAGTATTCTACCAATCAGTGACAGAGAGGCGCCCAAACCGCGCAAGATTTGGCACTACAAATCTGCTAAATGGGAAGATCTCAAGGAATATTTTCGAACTTTCCCTTGGTTGGACGTTTGTTTTCGATCCGACGACCCATCTGACTGCGCCAGGGAGGTTTCCGATGTTATTTTGGCCGGTATGGATGCTTACATCCCTTTTTCGAAGAAATGCCCTTCCAACGGCAAGCCTTGGTTTGACCTAAAATGCAAAGAAGCTGTTGCTTCTAAACATCTTGCATACCGACAGTGGCGTGAAGATCCTAACACCATAAATCGTAACATCTTTGTTCGTGCCAGGAACAGATGCAAAGAAATTATCGACGAAACCAAGGAGGTACACAATCAACGGATTAGAAACAAACTTCTCGCTTGTCCCGGCAATTCCAGGTCCTTTTGGTCAGTCGCTAAGGCAGTTGGTCAGAATTTCACCAAATCCACCATACCACCACTCACACGGCCAGATAATTCTATTGCAACGACACCTGTTGAGAAAGCGAACTTGTTGGCTGAACTCTTTGCTTCACATTCTACTGTCGATTTCCAAGGAAAAACACCACCTACTATTCCCATAGTGCAGTCAAGGATGCCCGATATTGTCTTCAGACAGCGTATCATAAAACGTATTTTGATGAAGCTAGACACCAAAAGGGCTTCAGGCGCTGACGGAATACCTGCCATAGTTCTCAAGAACTGTGCGAGGGAACTAACACCAGTTTTCTGTAGACTTTTCAACCTATCCTACAGAAAGGGAATATTTCCTTCCTGCTGGAAATGTGCCACAGTTCAGCCGATACCTAAAAAAGGCAAGAAGACCTTGCCAAATAACTACCGACCAATCGCACTACTCTCAATAATATCGAAAGTCATGGAAAAGGCTATCAATCAGCATCTTCTAAAATATCTTGAAGGATTCAACATTATTAGTGATCAGCAATATGGCTTTCGTAAAAATAGATCAACAGGAGATCTTCTGACTTATGTAACACATGTTTGGAACAACGCAATTGAACACTTTGGAGAATCTCGAGCGGTTGCTCTTGACATATCCAAGGCATTTGACCGTGTTTGGCACGATGGGCTGTTGGCTAAGCTACGTTCTTATGGTATGTCTGAAAAGTTCTGTTTGTGGCTCTCATGTTTCCTCGGAGAGCGTTCTTTACGAGTGGCAGTTGACGGATTTCTTTCTAGCACCTTCACTACCAACGCCGGTGTGCCCCAAGGTTCCATACTGTCTCCTACTCTCTTCCTCATTTATATTAACGATCTGCTGGAAAAGACCGAGAATCCAATCTACAGCTTTGCAGATGACAGTACACTTATCTCTGCATTCACTTTGAACGCTCGGACATCGACTACTCAGACGAATATCCGCAGACAGCAGGAAGTCATTCAACTTAACAAAGACCTGGAAGAAATTCTATCTTGGGGTGACAGTAACCAAGTGGAATTTAACGCTACAAAAACCCAGGCGGCAGTTTTTTCTAAAAAAGTTAACGTTGCAGAACCCGACATAGTTATGTCGGGGCACTCCATCCCTCTAACATCGTCACTCAATCTGTTAGGCGTTAATTTGGGAGCAAATATGTCCTGGCATGAACATGTTGCAGGCATAGCAAGAAGAGCTTCTCAAAAGTTGGGAATATTGTTTCGAACCAGAAAGCTTTACACTCCACAACAACTGTTAATTCTTTACAAAGCGCAAATTCGACCAACTATGGAATACTGCTCCCATGTTTGGAGCTCCGCTCCCAAACATACACTGCATTTGTTGGATTCTATCCAGAGAAGAGCTGTTCGTCTGATTGGACACCCGGAACTGACCGACGGCCTTGATTCGCTGGAACATCGAAGAACGGTTGGCGACTTGAGCCTATTCTACAAGTACTTTCATGGAAAGTGTTCGAAGGATGTGGCCCGTTTAATTCCTCCCAGAGCGGTGCATATTAGAAGTACACGTCGCGCTAATGCTTCACATCCGTATGAGGTTCAGCTTGTTACTCCTCGTACAACGCTTTTCAAGCAGTCTTTTATATGGAGAACATCATACCTTTGGAATGGTTTACCCAGGACTGTGTTTCCCACCGAGTACAATCTACAGCGATTCAAGAACAACGTGAATCGCTTTCTCCGCACACGTGTCGCTCCTGTAGCGCTTTAGGGACTTCCCTGTAGCACGTGTGCTAGACCCATAAAAAAAAAAAAAAAGGTTTACACCAAGGGAGTTGGCAAACATCGACGCTAATGGTTTTTTATTAAATATATTCATATAGATAGTTTTCTCAACATTCAGTACAAAGCCATTTCTTCTGCACCATGCTTCCATATCCCTGCACACACATGAAATATCATCATAAAGACCATCTACAGTGTCCGAAGCTGTCACAATGGTGGTATCGTCTGCATACATAATCACTTGCCCTGTTCTAATATTTAATGGCAGGTCATTTACATATAGTATAAATAACAAGGGTCCCAAGACAGATCCCTGTGGAACGCCAAGATCGACCGCTTTCTTTTCAGAAACAATGCCATCATATTTCACCACCATCCCCCTGTCGGTCATATATGACCCTATCCACTCCAGCAGGCTGCCTCGAATGCCAATATTGTATAATTTTTTTCATCAGCGATGTTTGTGTACCGTATCAAAGGCTATAGAAAGGTCAAAAAAAAGCGTTATAACATATTTACCGTCATCAACATTGCGGAAAACCTGATTTAAATAGTGGAAAGAGGCAGACTCAATTGATCTATTAGGCAAAAAACCATGTTGTGCGGAGTGTAGTAAGTTGTATTTGGTAACAAAATTGATTACTCGTTGGTACACAATTCTCTCAAATATTTTTGAGAAAGTACTAAGTATAGATATTTGCCTATAATTCCCTACATCATTACGGTCACCCCTCTTATAGACCGGGATAACATTAGCGGTTTTGAAAACTTTAGGAAAGATACCCTTATTAAGACTAAAGTTTATTAAGAACGAAAGCGGTTTAGCGATTGAATACTTAATATTTTTTACCACTTTAGTAGTTATATCATCAGATCCAGCTGTTTGTTTATACTTTATTTTAGAAATAATTTGGAGAACCTCAATCTCAGTAACAGATTCCATAACCATAGTATTTGATGTTATTGGCGAAACGGTACAATCTTTCACGTTAGCTGATCCATATTTATTTCGTAGTTTGTTTTCAGAGATAGTGCTAAAATAATTTACAAATGTGTTTGCAACCACGATTGGTTCAGAAGTAAGCTCAGAATCTACAAGAAGCGAAATAGAACTTTGTGTGTTGTTTTTATTTAAAGCATTATTAACTATAGACCAAATTGTTTTTGATTTGTTATCAGAATTAGTTATTTTGTTTTTATAATAGAGTTTTTTTGTCAAATTTATTCTAGTTCTATACTTCTTTTTAAGATTACGGTATTCAATTAAAGCCTTACTGTCATTATTCCTGTGGTGCAACCAATATAGATGGTCTAATTTCTCTTTCAGGCTAGCTAGGTCTTTGTTATACCATCCTTTTGGAGACAGTGGCGATGTTAAATACTTCTTTTTGTATGGACAACAACAATTTAGACAGTAGACGATAGTATCAATAAAAAGATTCCACAAGCTATCACAGTCGCTAGATATGCTCAATATATTTTCCCAATTTTGCAGCCTAATCATATCGGCAAAGCTAGTTATATTCTGTTCAGAAAAAACACGATACATTTTAATACCTGCAGATTGCTTTTTAGGTTTCCCTTTTTCTGGGAGACTGACAACAAATTTATGCGAATAGTGATCGCTGATATGGGGGTTGAAAATAGAGCACTGATATAAAGTTTTGTCAATATTTGTAACTACATAGTCAATCACTGATACGCTTGTGTGCCCATTGCAGTTTGTATACACTCTTGTTGGATCTGTGGTAGTTACTTGTAAGTCAAAAGAATCAAACAGATCACAAAGCTGCATTTTTACCTCATTATTGACACAGTAATTAATATTCAAATCTCCACAAAAAACAACAGACTTGCTGCGACCAAAAACGGCAGAAAGAGCGGAACTTGCAGAATCAAAGAAAACCTGCAAATCTCCAGATGGAGGACGATAACAACACAGTATACAGATATCGACGGAACAAATTCCACACAATTCACTGTGCATTTCAACAGATGATTCCAATATACTATTACTTGCTTTAAATACATTTTTGTACTTATTCTTAACTAATACAAGGGAACCTCCATGTCTAGAATTAACTCTGGAGAAACACGAGATGACACAATACCCTTCGATATGAAAATCGCCCGCAGACTGAAGCCAATGCTCTGTTATACACATAATGTCAATATTCTCTGTTTTTAACATATTTTCTAGGACATTTAGTTTACTAAAAATACTTTGGATGTTTATGTGACATAATGTTAGATTTTTTGAGAAACTGATTTTACTCTGAATTGTGTTTAAGTTTCGGTTAGTCCCCACTGGGACAGACGCGGGTATAAAAAATCTTTATAATTACTAGGATAAACGTTATTGATCTCCCCCTCTACAATCCCATCGATAATCTCAAGTAATACCTGACGTATTGGATTTGATCCTAGTTCATCCACAGCAATATTTGACCTTACGCCCCCATGACCCTCCCCTTGATCGTGAGTTTCAGAAGTAAATGACAGTTTTCCTACATTACCTTTATCATCAGTATCATTGTGAGAGCTTTCACAAACCAGGCCCGGAACTTTTGTTACAGGAAATATATTAAAAGTATTTACAGATTTTAAAACAATATTGTTACAAACAGAACCCTTAACAAAATCAGCAATACGCTCACAAATTGTGGGTTTACTTAAACGGTATCTATCACCATATTTGAAATTGTTTATTAAATGAATTGACACATTACTGGTACTTGATAAAAAATTGTTCAGATTGTTGTAAAATTGTGTATACAAGTTCCTTTGGTATTTGTTGCTATGTTTTAAGCAGATCAACAAATTAGTAAATCTACCAATTGCGAACAACTCTACTAAACTATTATTAATGTCATTATCATTAAGGTATTTACAGTCCACAAAAACACCGACTGAGTCGTTGGAGTTATGGTCTTTTACATGATTGAAAATGGAGCCCACCAGTTCACTAATATCAGCACCAGTCTTTAACCATCCCTCAATCTCATACTCCTCAGAACCTAAATACCTTCTTAGGATACTTGAACAGTTTCTTCCAGAATCATCACCATAAATTAAAACTTTACGCTTAGAGGGGTTGTTAATTTTTATAAGTGGACTTACCCTTTCGGAAATTGGAGTGTTTATATTAGATCTGACGCCTATTTGCCTCTTGTTATTTTTACCCGGTTTTGCTGGAACAATCGCTATGGTTTTCGATTGTCTCTTTGTTGTTTTATTACATTGATTACCAATATAGGAGACCATTTGGTCAGTCTGTACTTTGATAGAGTAAAGAGATGGCATAGTTGTTTGAGTTTCTACTGTATGTGATGCAGTTCCTATGTTACACTGAATACCAATAGAAGAGGAAACCATTTGCTCAGTCTGCATTTCAGTAGAGGAAGCAGATGGCATAGATGTTTGAGTTTCTATTGAGTGGGTTATAGTTTTACGTGACTATAGGTTTTGTATTATACTAGTTAAATTCTTGATTTCTGCTTTTTTGCTGTTAAGGTCTCTCAAAACGTAATCAAGTTTTCTCCTGTATTTTTCATTCTCCTTCGCCAGGTCTTCATTTCGGGCTAGTTGGTCAGCAAGTCTGTTACGCAATGTTACATTATTTGCAGATATTGAATCTTTGTCATTTTCAGAGTCATCGTCGATTCGGCTTATATTTGTAATACTAATGTTATGCGATACACTTTCAACTATTTCCTTTTGCTTTGTAGATCTGAGTATACGCTTTAGAGCGCAGCTAACATTTGCTACTTGGTGATCACACACACTATCGTCTTCCATGACAAAACACTCTTAAAATACTTAGACCAGTTGACCAAGGTCCGACCAAGACAAGGATAATAATAAAATTGTAAACAAATGGCAGCCACCAATTGTTGACACACGCACTACAGAGACAATTCATGAAATTTAATTCGGCAAAACACTTTCACACCAATACTATGTCACGACCATACGAACAAACAACTTTTCACCATTTAAAAAAACACTAAAAGTCATGATTTAGAAACATTAAAGACAGAGCACTAAAAGCGATGCTGGCAAATTGCCCCCATTGATATATATATATATATATATATATATATATATATATATATATATATATATATATATACGCTGAAGTGCGTACATAACCTACAAAATTAAAAAAACGGGCAAAAAACTGTTTTTTTTTTTTTTCATTTTATTGTACAGGTCGACGAAGTGGACCGATCGGCTTGAAACTTTCAGAAAATATGCCTTCTGTTATAGCAAAAACACCTTCAAATTTTGATATAAAAATATTGAACACAGTGAGCACACAATCGAATTTGTTATTTAAAATTTGAATTGCTCTCCATTTTGTGTCATTTAGTACAAAATGGATCTTTTTTTTTTTAAAAATTTAGATCTCGACGCCATTAAAAAATTTTTTTTGGAGGCATTTTAACCGTTTTTTTTTTACATTTGTTTATTAATCAAACAACAATAAATACGTTTTCTGGCCATTTTCACGTTAACATTTTTTTTTTTTTCAAAATAAATGTTCTCTACCAATGTGATAAAAAAATTTCAATTTTTTTTTCAAAATTTTTCGAGGTCCAAAACTCAGGACAATACTCCGGGTGATACTCCAGAGAAGATTAAATCATGATATTGCTGTATCTAGACTGTGCAATTCCAAATGCTTTTTTAGTGTTCCGTACGAAAACACTTATAAGATCACTTCGGTGTCTGTCCGTCTGTCTGTCTGTCGGTCTGTCACACCCGATTTTCTTCGAAACTATTTGTCATAGAAACTTGAAATTTGGTAGTAATATAGGAATTGATGGCCTCATCAGAGCCATGTAGTTTTGAAAGTTAAATTTTGACTTAAGGGGTTAGTTTTGGGGGGTGAAATCGGAAGTGAAAAAAAAATTTTTTTACTAGGTAATCGAGTGTGGGGTTAAATGAAAGCTTGTTTACTGCAATATATGACCTGATGGAATTGCGATCTTCTAGCTTTTTAGGCAATTCTTCTGGCGGCTTAGGAGGTTGACGACATCGTCCTCTTCCTCTTTGAATACGTGGTACTAAGAGCCTTTCTACGACTGAGCTTATTTGATGGTATATTTCTAGTTTAAATCCTATTACTTCTCATTTACTATAATACATACTTTGTGTTTTGCACATTGCCATATCTTTACTTTTCAAATATAGAGAAGTTATGTTAAGGTTCTTACTGTGCAACTGCAGATCTTAATGTCAACCATATATGTGTTGGTTTACATCCGTTATGTTTTCGAAGAAGGTATCTTTTATTTGTATTGTTTAGAATATTTGACAATGGATCGGAGACCAATCAAACTACAGAGGGCTTAATGAACGGGTATTTTATCATTTTTTGTAACATTCATTGCTAGTACTAAGGATATTTACAATCGGTTTAAAATATGTTTTAACCAATACATTAATATAGGCTAACTTTTATATATATATATCGAGTACTTTAACTAGCCAGCTATGTGGAACAGGGTCAAAAGCTTTGCGGTTGTCAATGGAAGCTGTACAGATGTTTCTGTTGGAATTATATGCTTATTTCATTATTGTCGCGTCAATTACAAATTGTTCTTTTCATCCGCAATTATTATTACTCTTGTTTTTGTTCCTCTTCCTCACATTTGGTCAGTGTGGCTCCATGTTTGGCTGCCCCAATTCAAGTCAGCACAAACGTCATTACCACTGTGTATCAAGGAATGACCTGACAATGTTACATGTTTTCAAAATCACTGACTTTTGAATATTTTTGTGTGTTTGTATTGAGTCCTAATTGTACTAAGTGTGGTGTCAATGTTGTTGGTGTAAGGCTGATATGATGAGAGGAATTGGTGGCGGTGTAGTAACGGCGCATCACTGTTCTGTTTATTTCATCTGTCCACCTTAATCGTATTGGTTTACGAGCCTTGGTAGTCGCATGTTGTCCTTGCAAAACATACGTGGCTTAGTTTGGCTTTGGTGGTTGTGTTTGTCCCGCATCTGTGTCGATTATGTTTGAAATTAATTTCGGTGTCTCCAGGCGGCGAGTAATTTTTTTCTTAGCGATTTCTTTGTCAGGTCTTGTGATTTTGTTATAGCAACGCATGACGATTTCTGTGGTGAAGCTCATGTATTGCTTTGATTTTGCCGCCTTGGTGGGTGTCGGCTTACTCGCTGGCACAACAATTTTGGCAGGTCCATTTTCTTTTGCCCGGTCTTCATCGTTTTGGTCGAGCTACCATTTCCCGCGACGTTCTCGACCGTTACGTCGCTCGCTCGATGCTTTTTTTATTGGTTTGCTATTGTTTGGGGTGTTCTGTGGTGTCAAAAGCTCAAAGTGTTCTGACATTGGGTTGCCTGTTAGTAGAAGGTAAATAGTGTTGATGTGCTTTCCTGTGCTAATTATGGTTGGTCTGTCCCTATAAGTTATTTTGTATCTCTTGTTCTGAGAAGATATGAAAAGTTGCTATTTTGGGTTTCCGAGAGGGCGAGTATCTCTAGGCTTGTGCCATAGATGCCGTTTTTCCTCTCAAATAATCTAGACAGCACAACTTCACTTAAGTACCTCGTGATCGTTAAAGCCAGTACTAGGAGAATCCTGGGATTCTCCTAGCCAATAAGGGCATAATTATTACTATTATTCTTCATATTCTAGTTGTCTCAAAAAAATCGATGAGACAAATGTAGGTCCGGCCCACACAGGGTGCCACGTGTTTGTGACAAATAATAATGACACGCCGCACATCCATTCAGTGAGTAATCATCGATCAGACTCATCTGGCTCGGCAGGAACTAAGGATAACCGCTCCTTGTCCATTTAATGTGGGTGAATTAACAGGGCAATCAACTATTTTTTTTCCAGATCTCCAAGAATGTGGTCTTAATTCGTCCTAAAATTCCTATGACTGGAATCATCATTATTATTGTGTGTTATGAGAACAGACTGCGAAGTTTGAATTCTTGTATTTCGAGCGTTTTTCTTTCCCTTTGATTTTCGCAGAAGTCGGAAACGCAATTAAAAAAATTTTTTTTGTTCTATTTAAGATTTGATAGCCTTTAAAACGGTTTTTGAAAAGGTAAACTCCTAGATGGTGCAAACATATTATTTTCCACAACTATTACTGTTCCTCTTATTCATTATTATTATCAACACGAAGCGATTCTAGATGGTATCACGTAAGTCCAGATTTCAACAAGAAATCACTACAATTAACGAAAGCAACATCTGAAATATATATACTGTCCCAAGTAATGTTAAGTAGTATGCTGTTTAGAAGACTGACTGATAGGAGTAATTCGACTGTAGTTAACATGACCTTTCTTTATTACTTCCAATGCTTCGGCTACGATATGTGTGACCTTTATTTTAACCTTTCCCAATCTGCTAGCTCGGATTCATAATTTTTTGTATTTGTTATGTTTTTCCTCTGATAGAACTATATAAACAAGCTGTTCCCTGCTGCTCATAGAGTAATTTTGCGATTTATAATCAACATGACATCCCACATAACAACTAACTCTCTAATATCTACATGCCTTTCTGGATGGCGTCCATAATATATCGATGACATATGTGTTTATCTTTTATTCCTTGTCCACTGTCAGGTTGAAAATATGACTTAAGGATTGTTCACGTAAAGCTTTTTTCTCTAGTTGTTTGATTCTTATTTGTTCAATTCATGGCTTTAACTGTCTTTGGCATTTAATGTTTCGGTTCTTAAATCCAGATCTGCGAACTTCTTTTATGATAAAATATTTGGCGTGTCCAGCTTTATATATTCGTACGAATTAACTTAGCCGCGTGTACTATTTTTTCTCCTAATATAAAATTCTATGAAGAACTCCAGAAATGATAGATGAGATACCATTCAATGAAAATAATAATAATAATGAGTGACTATAATGCAAGAGTTGGAAATGAAGTAGTACCGGAATTTAAACTGAGATTTAATGAAAGCTTAAAAAATTATAGCGAGGAGCTTATGATAAATTTTTGCGCTACAAACGATTTGAGATTAAATAGTACATACATTGACCATAAGAAGCAATATAAATATACATTCGAGAACACTAGAGGTAACAGATCAATGACAGATTATGTCCTAACAAACAGAGAAATACATCCACGCCATATATTAGACGTAAGAAGCTTGACATCACCAAACGTAGAAAGTGATCCTAATTTAGTTATATGTAAACTAAGGTAGAACATAAGAAACACAAAGCAACAACAAAATAAGGAACTGGAAACAAAGATAAGAATCGAAAATTTACAAGAAGAATCAACGAGAGACCTGTACCAGAGAAGACTGATAGAAAATATCAGGATAAATCAAATAAATGACCATGATAACATAATTGATGGCTGGTTAAAAAAAACAAACAAATGTACTACAAGCTGCATATCAGGCATTAAGGACTAAAACGGCCGATAAAAATAAAAAATAGAGAGAAAAAACACTATAGTTTAGTGCAGAAATCAAAGAGAAATGCCGTGAATAGAAAAAAAGCTATCTAAAGTACAGGTCAATCAGGACAGATGAAGCCTACTAAAGTTATAAAAGAATGCGAACAGAAACCCACGAATTAGTAAGAAAAACAAAAACGGAATACTGAGAGAGATATACAAAAAAATTAGAATCAGACTTCTGTGGTCAACAAAAACCAATTAGGAGATTCATAAGACAGCAAAGAACTCAGATGAAAGAACTAATAGAGTATAAACACGTGAAGGAAGAAACGTGGGTAACATATCTTACACCATTATATAAAAGGGAACAGGGTATCACACTGCCATAAACACCAGAGATAACGATAAACGAAGAAACATATATAATGGAAGAAGGCGTAATAGAAGCATTGGAAAAATTAAAAAACCGTAAATCTCCCGGCGAATACCAAATAGCTAATAAACTACTAAAATATGGGGGATACTCTCTGGTTAAGCAACTCCAGACACTTATACAGAGGATTATACGATCAAATAGAATGGAGAACAGCGGCAGTTATATTAATGCACAAGAAGGGAGAAAAAGAAGATCCAAATAACTATAGAGGCATAAATCTACTAAACTATACACTGAAATTAACAACAAAAATTTTTACAACAGAATAAACGCGAGAATACAACTGGAAGAGGAACAGCAGGGATTCAGAAGTGGGCGGTTATGCACCAATGCCGTATTCATGGTGAGACAGATAAAAGAAAAATCCATAGAATACATTCCAGCATACTTGTGCCAGATCGACTTAAAAAAAGCTTTCAACAATGTGCAAATAGAAGACTTTATTCATCTATTATATAACAGGAACCTCTCATTAGACCTAATTAAAACTATAGAGAATATATATAAAGAAAATAAAGTAGTCGCAAGATTAGCAGAAGGAATGACAGAACCAATCAACTACGAATTTGGAATCATGCAGTTAGATTCACTAAGTCCTCTTCTATTTAATATTGTCATAGGTGAAATTGTAAAGAATGTCAAAAGAATGATATAGAATGGGTCACAGAGACCTTAAAATTATATGTTATGCAAATTACACGATAATAATGGCAGAGACCGAGAACGCTCTGCAAAGGCTGCTATACGAATTCTACATAACAGCAAAACAATATAAATATGCCTAATAGAACAGGTGATGCAGGTCGATTAACTAGGCATCAAAATATCTAATATCGGAAAAATCGAGGAAGAAGTAAAACATCAAGTTAACAAGGCTAATAGGATAGCGGGATGCCTCAATGATACCGTATTTAGAAATAAATTCCTCTCCGTGGAGACCAAAACAAGAATATACAAGAGCGTAATACTACTAGTAGTGACTTACACATCTGAACCAAGATCCGACATTGAGGGATAGAGAAGGGAGTGAAGGCATAAGACGTACATGTAATATAGAAAATATCAACTCGTGGATAGGAGGAAGGAAAGTGGAATGCGATCAACACATAGGAAAAATGGCAAACAACAGGATAGTACGTATAACAAAAGACAAGTCACCGAATGGAAGAAGATCAATAGGATGTTCAAGAAAGAGATGGAGCAATGATCTATAGAGTAGGCAACAAAGGCAATAGTGCCTAGCTATAAGTCGGAAGAAGAAGAAGAATATAAAATATTCAGTCGTCACTAGTATCGCCCAAAAATGGATCGTCATTATTTTATTTTCAGAAGTGGTAGATGGCAACAAATATTCCATCTGATGAAGTGAAGTTGCTAACGATGATTTTCTGGGTCGGCAAAGGAATTTTTCTTATAAAATCTATACAAGAAGTCGATAATCGATGGACAGTTACGAAAGAAAAATCCAGAAACTGAAGCGTGCCATTAGAGGAACTGCTTCAAATTCGTAGCGATCCGCAATTTTATGGTTTTTCCAACTACCGACTGGGAATTTACCGAATTACAGAATCAATCCAATATCCCAAATTTAAAGCCATGTAACTTCCTTTTGTTCAACTTGTGAAGTAAGATCTCATCGACTAAAAGTTTTTCTCAGACGATGAATTGAAATCCGCTGTAGCTTAATTTTGAGATAAAAAAAAAATATTTTCTAGATGAAACGAAACAACTCAAGAAAAGCTTTACTAAGTATAGATTACACCTGTAGTTGTGTTCCTTCACTGTTTTAAAGAAACCTAAAATGAACATCCTAGTAATTGTCTAAGTATTCTATTAGTCAGCATCAATTTTTTTAAAATTTTACATTTTGACATGTTGGATTTTTTCTAGTAGGACAGATCTAAACCCTTTCGATGAAGTCCAAGCCCTGAGAGTAACCTTTTTCTGAAGGCCCAAAATAATTGGCTGACACTGAAATGAAACATAAACCAACATATAAAGTTTGCTTCTTCCTGCCCCCCCCCCCCTTATAATTTTAACAACCTTACACTTAGTAAGTTGCCATTGCAGTTAGTTGAGTAAAGTTGAATTGTTTTAGCTTTTACTTGATGGAAATCCATAACTAACGTAATGAAAGAGAATTTGTCAAAATTTCCACTTTTTACTACAAAACTGCATGACTTGTTTCATTACTTCCTCTGATGCTTTAGACGACTTACCTGTGTAAGGAATATACGTGTTCAGATATCATTAAAAAAGAATTTTTAAACAGCAAACCCAATAACGCAAATCAAGATAATAACACAGCAAAACTTATTAAAAAAATAGCAATAGAAGAAAATATTATATTAACCAAAGCAGATAAAAGAAATACCATAGTCGCAGTCAACAAGGCACAATATATAGAAAAAACAATAGATTTCATTAAAAAAGGAAATTTTCAGACTTTAAGCAAAGACTCAATAAAAATGTTTAAAAATATCATACCAGATTATTAAAGGATCAAATTAACAGCTATGAATCCCCAACCAGCGCAACTCTATTCTTTAATTAAACTACACAAACAAGATTATCCGATTAGGTCAGTGGTCTCCTACATCAACACACAAACACTCAAATTTTATTATAGACGCGATTAAAAATCATACAAATTTTTTAACTCACTTTTTCTGTAAAAAAAACCGGTCAAGTGCAAGTTGAACTTGCACAATTAGTGTTCCGTACGTTGATTGTTTTTAAAATAAAAATTTTTGTTAGGGTGGTATTAAATGATCAGTGACTTCACAAAACACACCCCAAATGAGTTTTCAACAAAGTTTGTTTCCAATCTTTACTGAAAACTGGTGACCTTGAAATTTTGTTTTTTTTTGTATACCAAATAAATTATTAAAGGTAATGCACTCGTGAAAATTTTCGTTCAATCTATACCCCGTGGAGAATATTCCAGAATTTTTTCAAAATTTTTTGATCAGTACTTTTCGAGATAAGGTAGGGGACAGCGATTCTTTAAAAGTAATACGAAGAAAAGTGTGCGTAAGTATTACATTATATATATATATATATATATATATATATATATATATATATATTACTCGTGTTTTCATAAACTTTCACTTGACACCACACTCGATGACCTAGTAAAAAAAATTTTTTTTCACTTCCGATTTCACCCCTCAAAACGAACCCCTTAAGTCAAAATTTATGTTACGGTGGTATAAAATGATTAGTGACTTCACAAAACACACCCCAAATGAGTTTTCAACAAAGTTTGTTTCCAATCTTTACTGAAATCTGATGACCTTGAAATTTTTGTTTTTTTTTATATACCATATAAATTATTAAAGCTAATGCACTCGTGATAATTTTCGTTCAATCTACACCCCGTGGAGAATATTCCAGAATTTTTTCGAAATTTTTTGATAAGTACTTTTCGAGATAAGGCCCGGGACAGCGATTTTTCGCGAATTTTTAAAAATAATACAAAGAAAAATGCGCGGAAGTATAATATTATACATATATTTTTTACTCGTGTTTTCACAAGCTTTCATTTGACACCACACTCGATGACCTAGTAAAAATTTTTTTTTTTCACTTCCGACTTCACTCCCCAAAACTAACCCCTTAAGTCAAAATTTAATTCTCAAAACTACATGGCTCTGATGAGGCCATCAATTCCTATATTATTACCAAATTTCACCTTTCTATGTCAAATAGTTTCGGAGAAAATCGGGTGTGACAGACAGACAGACAGACAGACAGACAGACAGATAGACAGACAGACAGACAGACAGACAGACAGACAGACAGACAGACAGACAGACAGACAGACAGACAGACAGACAGACAGACAGACAGACAGACAGACAGACAGACAGACAGACACCGAAGTGATCTTATAAGTGTTCCGTACGGAACACTAAAAAGAGAAAATTTCAAATATAAATCTTCCTTCAAGAGCCAAATTAGTATCATTTGATGTACAAAATTTATTCCCCAACATACCTCCAAACGAAACAATTGTTATGGTAGAATATCTACTAAATAAAAACAACGTGAATATTATTATAAAGCAAGATATTCTCAACCTACTAAGAACATGTCTTAAACAAAATTATTTTATATTTAATAATTTAATCTACAATAGCCCAGAAGGATTTATAATGGCCTTTTAAGCCCACTTTTAGCACAAATTTTTATGAATAACCTCGAAAATATAATTCGAAAACATAATACGTACAAATTTTTTTACTATATTGGTACCGTTTAGTTCGTTTCAATAGCACGGATAGACAGTTGAATACATTTTTTAATCACATCAATTCCATCCACAAAATTATAACATTTACAATGGAAATAGAGGAAAATAATTCACTTAATTTCCTAGATCTTACTATATTAAGGGAAAGCAACAAACACAAATTTTCAATTTTTCACAAACCATCACACACAGACACAACAATACACAACGCTTCAAACCACCCAAAACAATACAAATTTGCAGCATATCACAGTATGTTAAATAGCTAGTTAGTGTTCCTTTATATGAAAATCATTTCAATAACGAATTAAATTTAATAAAACAAATTGCCGTAAATAATGGTTATTCCCAAATATGGTCAATTCGCTACTCAATAAAAAAACTTTAAAATAAAGCTATTTCTGAATTCTACCCTAAAACTAAGGACAGCAATATCAATTATAATACATTAACCTATTTTGGCATACCTTCAGAAAAATTAAACACTACTTAAACCAAAATAATATAAACAAAGCTTTAAAAACTAATAACTCACTAGGAAAACTAATAAAAAATACGAAAGTTAAACAAAACAAAGGTGAAAATTCAGGAGTATATAAATTGAATTACGGTTCGTGTACTAAGTCATACATAGGGCAAACAGGATGCTCATTTGAAACTAGAATTTCAGAAAACAAACGAAGTTTTCTTAACAACAAAACAGATTCTTCAAACAGCAATCATTTAATAGAACAGAACCATCAAAGTAACAACCAGTCTGAAATATTATATTTAGGACACAAAGGAAAAAAGTTAACATTTTGGAAGGCCTAGAGATAAACCGTTTGAAAAACACAGGTTCCGTTCTAAATGAACAATGGGAAATCCCTATTATTAAATTTATATACCTTATAAAGTTCAGTATGAATTCCAATTAACTATTTTCAGGCTAATTTTAAAAGTAAATAGTAAGGTGAAATAAAACCTAAATGTTTGTTAGTTGCAAAAAGCGTCAAAAGAAGTTACCATGTAACGAAACGCGGCATGCAATTTTGTAATAAAAAGCGGAAATTTTGATAAACTGTCTTTAATTACGTTGGGTAAAGTTGCATTTGTGTCCGAAGAACTTAGGAAAAGATATTTATATATTAAAGAATTTTTTAATTTATGTAGGCTTAACTTCAAAATTAGATTAAAATCAACAACACAATACTGATAGATACGTAATATTGACAAGCACATTCTATATCATTACTAAATATATTAATAAAAAAGATTTACCGAGGCGCAAAATTGTTGAATCTTTTTCTACCATTGTTCTTCAAGTTTAATCAGAAACTAACTTGGCAATCAATATTAGGTATTTAATGAATTTGAGGGATACAAACATAAATATTTTGTTTTTTCCCTCATTTATTTTATTATCGCATCTAAAATATTAAACCTACTAATGTCCTGATAATATAAAAAAGATATTCGGTATTATTTCGAGACTAATCACTTTTTCTTTTTAACAAATTTTAATAGTATCCAGAAAAATATACAGCGGCTAATGTTCAAGCTAATATACAACAACACTTTAAACTTTTTGTATGCAAATTGAGTTAAGTTAGCACTGATCAATTGTTTTACAATTAAATTTATTCTTTTTTTAGTGTTCCTTATGGAACACTTATAAGATCACTTCGGTGTCTGTCCGTCCGTCCGTGCGTCCGTCTGTCACACCCGATTTTCCCCGAAATTATTTGACATAGAAAGTTGAAATTTAGTACTAATATAGACATTGATCGCTTCATCAGAGCCGCGTAGTTTTGAAAGTTAATTTTTGACTTAAGAGATTAGTTTTGGGGGGAAAATCGGAAGTGAAAAAAAATTTTTTTGGCAGTGGCGAGTGGGGTGTCAAATAAAAGCGTGTAAAGACAAGTTCAAAAATATATATAATGTAATACTTGCGCACACTTTTCACTGAATTGTTTTTAAAAAATTGCAAAAAATCACTGCCCCCTCACTATCTCGAAAAGTACTTATCAAGAAATTTTGAAAAAGTTTTGGAATATTCTCCACAGGGTGCAGATTAAGTGAAAATTATCACAGGTGCATTACTTTAATAATTCATCTAGTATATAAAAAAAACAAAAATTTCAAGGTAATCAGTTTTCAGCAAAGATCGGAAAAAACTCCACTGAAAACTCATTTGGGGTGTGTTTTGTGAAGTCATCGATCATTTTATACCTCCGTAACAATTTTTTTTAACAGCAATCAACGTACGAAACACTAATTCCGCAAGTGCGACTTGCACTTGGCCGTTTTTTTTCTTACATAAAAATATTTTCATGCTTTCAAATAACGGCAAATTAATAAATACGTTTAAATTTAAAACAGCAAACCTTTGTTATGAACCGAATGCAATTATTTTAAAACATTTCTAAACATGTGAGGAGTAAGGCTATTTACGCATTATCCCGTTGTATTTTCTAAATGTTGAATATTTCTGAAAAGTATCTTAACATAGACTTTGTTCTTGAAGTAGCCCCATAAAAGAAAATCGAACGCTATCAAGTCCGGAGTCCTCACTGGCAAGGATTCGCAAAATGACATTTAACCTACTGATTTTCACATCATTCTTCCATCCATTTCAAAGTCCTGTCAATGGACGCATCAACTTGTCGAAAAAAACAGTCTGCTGCGCTGCTGGGGTGGCAGTTCATGTAACAAATAAATATGTCTGTGTTTGTATGTGTTTAAAAATTGCAGATAGCTTTCCAAAGTTAAACTTTGCCCGAAAAAAAAGGGTCAAGAATTTGGGTGCTCCATATCCCACACCACACGCTCACTTTAAAGTAGTACTGATTTTTAGTGTTCCGTACGGAACACTTATAAGATGACTTTGATGTTTGTCCGTCTGTCTGTCTGTCCGTCTGTCTATCTGTCACACCCAATTTTCTTCGAAACTATTTGTCATAGAAAGTTGAAATTTGGTAATAATATAGGAATTGATGGCCTCATCAGAGCCATGTAGTTTTGAAAGTTAAATTTTGACTTTTAGGGGGTGAAATAGAAAGTGAAAAAATTTTTTTTACTAGGTCATCGAGTGGGGTGTCAAATAAAAGCTTGTGGAACACGAGTAAAAAATATGTATATAATGCAATACTTGCACAACTTTTCTTTGTATTATTTTTAAAAAATCACGAAAAATCGCTATCTCACATTTTATCTCGAAAAGTACTGATCAAAAAGTTTTGAAAAAATTCTGGAATATTCTCCACGGGGTGTAGATTGAACGAAAATTATCACCAGTGCATTACCTTTAATAATTTTTTTGGTATATAAAAAAAACAAAAATTTCAAGGTCGTCAATTTTCACTAAAAAAAAATTGGAAGCAAACTTTGTTGAAAACTCATTTGGGGTGTGTTTTGTGAAGTCACTAATCATTTTATACCACCGTAACATAAATTTTGACTTAAGGGGTTCGTTTTGAGGGGTGAAATCGGAAGTGAAAAAAAAATTTTTTTTTACTAGGTCATCGAGTGTGGTGTCAAGTGAAAGTTTATGAAAACACGAGTAATAATATATATATATATATATATAAATATATATATATATATATATATATATATATATATATATATATATAAATAAAAATTTCGTTTTGGCAAATTACCAACATTCACTGCAGGTGGTGCGATTCGACAAAAGTTCTACCCCATGCATAAGTGATTCAATGTAAAACCACTGGACAAAATTCAGCAGTCCAGCCACTATTTTCCCGTTTGTCAATCCATCTTCAGAGGCGACTTGTCGTATCACGGTTCATCAACTAAGTTAGGATAAGCAAAAGGACAATACTTCGAGTACTTATTCCCTTACTGGCCCAACATCATGGTGAGATGCAATCAATTGTAGCTAAATCTAAAAAGCATACCTGGCCTCAACTGGAGACCGTTTACGGCCACAAGCCGACAGAGGAATGTTGACCACCTGGAAAAAAAATTAAACCAACCGAATGAGACTAACAAATCTTGCGCTCCAGAGCGCTTGTGATGAATTACTTTCCGCAATTTCTTTAGGGCCTCAGAGTATTCTGCAGCCTTGATCGTCTCTTCTCTTGGTAAAAAATCTACGAGTAGTAGCCCCTTCCTATCCCAAAAAATTAGTTGTCATAATTTCTTGGGGCAGATTGTTGGATTTAAATTTTTTTGTCGGAGGAGAATAGGTATGGCCCAAATGCATCGTTTGCTCTGGGGTGGCAAATCCAAGTTTCATCCACAGGTGTAATCTTACCTTTCCCGTTCAGATACCGAATAACAGTAAGCACCTCGCACTTGGAGGCAAAGGAAATGAAAGCGATCATTATAGAACGTTACTACGACTACGGTCTTGGTATCTCTGATGACAGATACCGCTTATTCACTTCAGCAGACTACTTCCGACTTTGATAACCTTTTTTTCCTGTAACAGGTACACGCATTGTAATCTTACTTTCTGGATAATCCAAAATCAGAGTCAAATATATATCAAGGATTTTCTACAGCTGACGCTGTCTTCCTTCTCTCAGCCTTTGATTCCATCCATTTCTATCTTCCCAGTCTCCATCTGTTAGACCCCTGTCCTCCATAGCTTCCTCCACATCGTCTCTCCACGATCGTCTGGGTCTTCCTCTTTTTCTTCTCCCTATAGCACTCCACTCCGTTATTTTCTTTATCCACCTGTTATCTTCGCTCCGTCTTATGTGTCCATACCATTTTAATCGTTTTTCTTCAGTGGTGTTTATTGCATTATCTTTGATGTTCATTCTGCTTCTTATTTCTTCATTTATTATTCTCTCCATACGTGTCACTCTACAACATCTTCTCCAATACTCCATCTCTACCGCGTTAATTTTAGATTTATTTCTTTCGTTGATCGTTCATGTTTCTGACCCGTATGTCATTATGCTTTGTATTATTGATTTGTATATGCGTGATCGAATTTAATTGTCTTATGCATGTCCGCGTTTGTCCTAATCTAGCTTTAATCTCTTCTTCTGATGTTGCGTTTTTTGAAATGATGGTTCCTAAATATTTAAATCTATCGATTCCTTCGATTATTGTTTCGTTATCGACTTCTAGATTCTCCACGTTTCCCTCCTTTGTTGTTAGATATTCCGTTTTATCAAAGTTTATTGCTAATCCTGCTTTAGTGTATTCTTCTTTCAGTTTTCTTACCATATACCTGAGATCTCCCTCATCTTGCGCTATGATTACTTGATTGTCTGCAAAACTTAGAGTATATAAGTAATCTTCTCGTATTGGGACTCTCATTCCACTACATTTTTGCTTCCATTTTTCTAATCTCTTTTCTATTTTATGTCCTATTTTTATGTTCACTGTGTTATTTTCGTAGAGAGCTTTTACTGCGTGTATTAGTTCTTTGTCAATGCCTATTTCTTTCATTGCGTTCCATAATCTTTGTCTTGGTACTGAGTCATAGGCCTTTCTTATGTCTATGAAGGCTAGATGAACTTCTCTATTCTTTGCTAGTTTTTTTTTTTTCCATTGTTTGTTTTATAGTGTATATGTCTATACATGATTTCCCGGCTGTAAATCCTGCTTGGTCTTCTCTAATTTTTCCTTTTATATTTTCCTCTATGATATTTTTAATAATTTTTCCTTACAAACGTCCCATACTCGATATTATGATTAGACCTCTATAGTTTGTGCATTTTCTGCGGTCTCCCTTTTTAAATATAGATACTATATAGGCTTTTGACCATTCCTCTGGTATTTTTTCTCAATTTATCGCTCTGTGGAACATGTTTCTCAGCATTCGATGTAATTTATTAGACCCGTACTTAATCATTTCATTTACCACACCTCCAGGCCCTGCAGATTTCTTATTTTTGAGTGTTTTTATTGTCTTCTTTACTTCTTCATAGCTTAGTTCTATCTCTTTTTTTCCTTATTCTGTTCTTCTTCAGAGTTCTCTTCTTGGAATTCTTGTCTGTCTTTTGTTAGCAGCTTCTTATAAAAATCTTCCCACTCGCTTTCTGGGATATACTCTATATATAAGTCAAATATTTCCTTATTATTCATAAATCAGTACAATAATAGGTTTACTTACTAATTTAGCGCATGGCAAATACAATATACAATTATATGCATATTCATCTGTTTACCTAGTGTTTATTCTATTTCTCTAATTATATTTGCTTGTTCGAAAAATAGTATGTTAATTTTTTATTCGATTTCTGATATTTTTTTTATTTGTTTATACTGGGAAAAATTATGCAAAAATTTTGATTTTGTCAGATACAAGGTCTAGTCAGCTGATTTGACTTTACTTTTAGCTAATCTATACTATAATCTCTTTCATTCTATCCTTCGCATTCATTCCTTTCTCTCTCTCTCATTCCTGGGTACAACCAATCACTCATTTTGTTGTTTACATTATATGTATATTATCATGCTACAGTATTTAGATTATAATTAGTCTTATTTTATTTTATTATTTAGTTATTATTATTATTTTATTTGTTTTTCGTTATTATTTATTTTTACTCCTCTTTCTCACATTTGGTCAATGTGGTTCCATGTTTGGCTGATGAGCCTAAACCAAGTCAGCAGAAACGCTATTACCATTGTGTATTAAGGAATGACCTGACAATATTACATGTTTTCAAAATCACCGACGTCTGAATGTTTTTGTGTATGTTTGTGTTGAGTCCTAATTGTATTAAGTGTCGTGGGAATGTTGTTGGTGTAAGGCCTATGGCTGATATGACGACGGGGACAATGATGACTTTTTCTTGTTTCCATTTATTCCTTTTATTTCTGGTGCAAGGTCTGTGTATTTGGAGATTTTTTCTATGTATTTCGTTTGGATGTTTGTGTCGGTGGAGAAAGCTACGTCAATCAGATAAATGACTTTTTTTTTGGATTGAAAATTAATATCGAGTCTATTGGACTATTTTATCTGTATGGGTACTGATGTCCCAGTAGAGCTTGTAATCTTTATTTTCAAGTATGGATGTTGATGAGTATTTGTAGTAGGGATCTCTGTTTTCTATGAGCTTGTATGTGGCTATTGCTTGGTGAACTATTTTTGCCGCTGAGTCATATCTGGCTGTGTATTCCGTTCCAGCTAATATTTTCTAATATTTTACATTCTCTTGGTATGTGTTCGATCGTTTCTTTCTGTTGATGGCATTTCCTGCATCTGTCTTTTGTAAAATTTGGGTCTTTGATGATATGCTTTTGGTAGTTTCTGGTTAATATAACTTTATCCTGGCAAGTAAGAATCCTTCTGTTTCAGGGAATAGCTGTCCATCCTGTAAGCAGGTGTATGATTGTTTTTTATTTACGGTCTTATTCTACGTAGAATCTGTGTTTTCCGTGGAGTGTTGCTCTGACCATGTTTTCATCTTTTCCTGTTGAAATTGGGTGTGACTGTTTGTGTCTGCTGAGTGGTCTGCCCAGGATAAGTCGAGAGGTGTGCAGTTTTTGTCTGCTTTCACTGTTACTGTGTGGAGGCTGGTTTGCTTGGTGTAAAAGAATTTGCTTGTATTTGTTTTGTGTGTAGTGGTCTTATATCTATGATTTCTCTTCCTCCTGCCTTCTTCTTGATGGTAAGTCTTTCTTTGCATGCGTTGGGGTGTAATATCCTGTATTTGGTGAATTGAGAACGTATAAGAATTATTTATTGTTATTATTATTATTGCTATTTTGTTTTATTATTTATTTACACTTTACTATTTATTTAATTTAAAATCGGTTTAACACTTAACAATTTATTAACAATTTACCATAGATTATGTTTAAACTTAGATCTAATTTAACCATGACGAATTTTTCAATTTATATAATTGTTGCTGACTACTTATTAATTTTATTTAGATGTTTATATTTGCATTTACATGTTATGGACCCTCGAAATAAGTTGGTAGTCTGTGGTACAACAGTTTATGTTTAGGAGGATCTAGTTATCTAGCTTGTGTAATATTTCGTGTTAGCGTGGATATTTGTGTTTTGTATTTATAAAATTTGTTAGATATATTTTTTTATGTGTTGTCTTGTGGTTTGCATGTTAGTCATTTCGTGTAATTCGTTGATTATTCTGTAACGTCCAGTTGATGTTACGCGTCTTAGTATTCTGTTTTGTGTGCGTTGTAGTTGTTTCGTTTGTATATTAGATATACTTCACCATATAGGCGCGACATACACTAGAAATGGTCTTATTATTTGTTTATAGATAATCAATTTATTTCTTGGATCCATGTATTAGTTCGGCGATATAAGTGCATAAAGATTTTGCATGGCCACGAATGCTTTTTTTAACATGTGACTTACATGTGAGTGAAATCTTCAGCTTATTTCTGAAGGGTATTTGAGTGCCATTTGTTTTAACAGGAATATTTATCTTGTTATTTGTAAATTTTCTGGTTAGTATTATACTTCACATTTTGATTCGTTTAAGTTGATTTTCCAAAGTTTCAGCCATGGGTGTAGTTTAGTTAAATGATTGAAGATGTGCGCTCTAGCTATATTTGCATAATATGAATGTGCGTAAATAAGCCCATCATCTGCGAATATTCATATTTTTGTGGATGGGTATTTGGGAAGATCACTTATATATGAGTTAAAAAGTTTTGGCCCTGCGGGACACCTGCTTTAATGCGTTTAGGTATTGATAAGAAATTGCCGACTCTCATCTAATTAAGTAGCTATGTAGAAGTGTAACTATATGTAATGGTAGATTGTGTTAATTATTTTATATAACCAGCGTAATTTGATCTTATCCGGAAATTGAAATTAGGTAGAATAGTTCGATTCGTAAACAGTACCGTATGTAACATAAACCGTAAGAGAGAAAGAAACTAAATTAAGACAATTTTCAATTTTGCTCCCTTTATGATATGTATATTATTCAAAAATACAAGTAATATGACCTACTACAATTTTAACAATTTATTTATTGTTTTAAATTGTTACAAATGGTAATTTTAAACAGTATTTTTTTTTAAATGGTAGAATGTATTTACAGCAGTTTAGGCAACTTTCCAAATCTAAAAAAAAGAGGTGATCAGGAGTTCTAATAAATATAATAACAATTTTTTAACAAATCTGATTAAGCTTTAGCTGTAGATATCTAAGCAAATTGTATAATTCATTATTAACAAGATACGACATATGCACAAAAACCTTTTTAATTTAAAATAATAAAACTGGTCAAGTGCAAGTTGAACTTGCACAATTAGTGTTCCGTACGTTGATTGTTTTTAAAATAAAAAATTTTGTTAGGGTGGTATAAAATGATCAGTGACTTCACAAAACACACCCCAAATGAGTTTTCAATAAAGTTTGTTTCCAATCTTTACTGAAAACTGGTGACCTTGAAATTTTGTTTTTTTTTATATACCAAATAAATTATTAAAGGTAATACCCCGTGGAGAATATTCCAGAATTTTTTCAAAATTTTTTGATCAGTACTTTTCGAGATAAGGTAGGGGACAGCGATTTTTTAAAAGTAATACGAAGTGTGCGCAAGTATTACATTATATACGAGTATATATATATATATATATATATATATATATATATATATATATATATATATATATATATATATATATATATATATATATATATATATATATATATATATATATATATATATATATATATATATATATATATATATATATATATATATATATATATATATATATATTTACTCGTGTTTTCACAAGCTTTCATTTGACACCACACTCGATGACCTAGTAAAAAAAAATTTTTTTCACTTCCGACTTCACCACTCAAAACGAACCCCTCAAGTCAAAATTTATGTTACAGTGGTATAAAATGATCAGTGACTTCACAAAACACACCCCAAATGAGTTTTCAACAAAGTTTGTTTCCAATCTTTACTGAAATCTGATGACCTTGAAATTTTTGTTTTTTTTTTATATACCATATAAATTATTAAAGGTAATGCACTCGTGATAATTTTCGTTCAATCTACACCCCATGGAGAATATTCCAGAATTTTTTTCGAAATTTTTTGATAAGTACTTTTCGAGATAAGGCCCGGGACAGCGATTTTTCGCGAATTTTTTAAAAATAATACAAAGAAAAGTGTGCGCAAGTATAATATTATATATATATTTTTTACTCGTGTTTTCACAAGCTTTCATTTGACACCACACTCGATGACCTAGTAAAAAAATTTTTTTTTCGCTTCCGACTTCACCCCCCAAAACTAACCCCTTAAGTCAAAATTTAATTTTCAAAACTACATGGCTCTGATGAGGCCATCAATTCCTATATTATTACCAAATTTCACCTTTCTATGTCAAATAGTTTCGGAGAAAATCGGGTGTGACAGACAGACAGACAGACAGACAGACAGACAGACAGACAGACAGACAGACAGACAGACAGACAGACAGACAGACAGACAGACAGACAGACAGACAGACAGACACCGAAGTGATCTTATAAGTGTTCCGTACGGAACACTAAAAAGCTTTCATGCATGTGCCGTATATTCACAAAAAATCGTCCTTCGAGATTTTTGCTTTTCTTCACGTTTTAAGAATCATAGTTTTACATTTTCCTCAATCTAGCTTTTCGGTCTGTTGGTATCTTAGCATGATTCCTCTCGAACGAAATGAGATATCAGTTTTAATATCATCTACATTTTTAATATAATCGATATGTTATGTAGAGATATTAGTCACTAAAATGTTGAACAGGGAACAACTTAAAGGATATTTACTGATATCTGATATTTCCTTCCATATTCTCTTAATATTAAAATTAAGAATGGATATTTAATCTCCTTCTCTGCCCCTTTAATTTCTGATATTTAACTCTAAATATTTGCCTCAAACAAAAACCAGGGAATACTGAAATTGTATAACATTTAACCACGCCTACCCCTTACACTCTTTACTCCGAAGAAATATAGTTATTGTTGGACTCCAGCGAGGAAAGTAGGATAATAGCAAACAATTTTTGAATTGTTATCACCTGGAGCTTAAATGACTTAACTTGAACCGATTTTAATGAATGAAATCTGACAATGTTTATCTTCACTGCACAAGTGACACTGTCTTTTTTTTTTAAAAAAAAAAAAGAGGCGAACCTCTTTGGCGTTGGAATTAAACCAACAAGCCAGCATCTCTCTTTATTACTATATATATATACATATTTTTTCTTAAACCTAAACTAAACCTAAAGACATACACAACACCCAGCCGTCACACGGAATCGAACCGCTGACCTCTCGGACAACAGCAGGCAAAGGTAGCACATTACCCACTGCGCCAATCGGTCCGGCGACACTGTCTTCATAATTAATAAACCAAAATAAAGGATGTATATCATCATTTTTCATGTGGTGGATATATATTTGCGACTGAAGACGATATCTCCCTCTAGAAAGTGTTTCTGTTAAAACTGGAGTTAATGAAAAGATAAGTTTTAGACTCCTCGAGTCCAAAACATTGAAATAAACGTATAACATACTATATTTGAAACAATTTCCTCCATCTCTAGACTTTAGTTTTGCATAAAATTAAATGAAAATTGGTGTTTTATTTAAATAACGACACATTCCGGAGAATTTTGCTATTGTGAATACTAAACGGATTTTTTTAGGCATAGCTTTCTGTTATTAATGTTCCACGTATACCAGAGAAGATCACAAAGGCTAGAGTAATATCTCTCCCGCTAAACATAAAATAGATTTATAACATCAGGATATTTGAAATTTTTAGTAAAAAAATTATTCCTGTTCTAAGTAATACAAAATTATGTACAATGGATTTATAAATAGATGACTTCTTCAGAACACTGGGTCGCTTTAAAGGCCGATGAGGGTTATTTTTTGCGAATTTTCACAGACTGGGATCTATTAAAATTCTACCATGAAGTAGAGATCGATGCACAGTAAAATAATTTTGCTTTTGCTGACGGAAACTCTTAGAGAAAAATGTCTGAATTTATGAAAAAAACAAAATTTTGCTTTGCCGAAAGCTGAGGAGTCACTGAGTTAGAACATCTATACTATGGCTCTGATTCAGCGCCTTGTGACTTCTTTTCGTTCAAACAACCCAACAGAATCTTGAGCAGACAAAATTTTTTTTTTAAATAATCAGTCCAACACCATCCTGACGTTGTTTTTTGAGGCGAAAATAAAACAATTGCTCTTGAATGGAATAAAACAGTCTAAGAAACGTTGGGCTAAGTATATTAGTATAAACAGTAGTAATGTAGGAAAATAGTTTTAATCCTACCCGAGTTTTTTTTCATAGTTAGTTATATAATTTAAAAAAGAAAATTTTAGTTTACATATTCAAAAATAAAAATAAAAATTAAGATACTAGATGAATGACACAAAAGCAAATCGATTGTTTTGCCAAATCATAGTTTTGAAGTCTTAATAAACTGTACAGCGTCCAAACAACAGAATGAGACATACGTTTTTTAAATCTTAGAGTCCTATTTGTTATCTATAAAACAGAATTCTCTTTTGCACGTTTACGAGTCAACGGATTCGGATGTGCCTAAATAAAGCAGCTTATTCATTACTTAACAGGCTTTTTCAGTCACCATTAAGCAAAATAAGCAATTTAAAGAAGGTTGAAATTTTTTTTTTTATGTGTTTAGCACACGTGCAGCAGGGAAGTCCCTAAAGCGCTCCAGGAGCGGTATGTATGCGGAAAAAGCGATTCACGTTGTTCTTGAATCGCTGCAAATTGCACTCGGTAGGAAACATAGCGCTGGGCAAATTATTCCAAAGGGATGATATTCTCCATATGAAAGACTGCTTGACAAGCGTTGCACGAGGAGTAACAAGCTGAGCCTCATACGGATGTGAAGTATTAGCGCGACGTGTATTTCTAACATGCACCGCTCTGGGAGAAATTAAGCGGGCTACATCCTTCGAACACTTTCCATGAAAATATTTATAGAACAGAGTCAAGTCGCCAACCGTTCTTCGATGTTTCAGAGAATCAAGGCCGCCTGTCAGTTCTAGGTCTCTAATCAGACGAACAGCTCTTCTCTGAACAGAATCCAATAAATGCAGTATGTTTTTGGAAGCGGAGCCCCAAACATGGAAGCACTATTCCATAGTTGGTCGAATTTGAGCTTTGTAAAGAATTAACAGTTGTTGTGGAGTGTAAAGCTTTCTGGTTCGAAATAATATTCCCGACTTTTGATAAGCTCTCCTTGCTATGCCTGCAACATGTTCATGCCAGGACATATTTGCTCCCAAATTAACGCCCAACAAATTGAGTGACGATGTTAGGGGAATGGAGTGCCCCGACATAACTATGTCGGGCTCAGCAACGATAACTTTTTTAGAAAAAATTGCCGCCTGGGTTTTTGTAGCGTTAAATTCCACTTGGTTACTGTCACCCCAAGATAGAATTTCTTCCAGGTCTTTGTTAAGTTGCTGCTCTCTGCGGATATTCGCCTGAGTAGCCGATGTCCGAGCATTCAAAATGAAAGAAGAGATAAGCGTACTGTCATCTGCACAGCTGTAGACTGGATTCTCGGTCTTTTTTCAGCAAATCGTTAATGTAAATGAGAAAGAGAGTAGAAGACAGTATGGACCCCTGGGGCACACCGACCTTAATAGTGAAGGTGTTAGAAAGAAATCCGTCGACCACCACTCGTAAAGAACGCTTTCTGAGGGAACATGAGAGAACTTTTCAGACATACCATAAGAGCGTAGCTTAGTCAACAGTCCATCGTGCCAAACACGGTCGAATGCCTTGGATATGTCAAGAGCAACCGCTCGAGATTCTCCAAAGTGTTCAGTTGCGTTGTTCTAAACTTGTGTTACATAAGTCAGAAGATCTACTGTTAATCTATGTTTACGAAAGCCATATTGGTGATCGCTAATAATGTTGAATCCTTCAAGATATTTTAGAAGATGCTGATTGATAACTTTCTGTGACTTTCGATGTTATTGAAAGCAGTTCGACTGGTCGGTAGTTATTTGGCAAGGTCTTCTTGCCTTTTTTAGGTAACGGCTGAACTATGGCACATTTCCAGCAGGAAGCAAATATTCCCTTTCTGTACGATAGGTTGAACAGTCTACAGAAAACTGGTGTTAGTTTCCTCGCACAGTTCTTGAGAACTATGACAGGTATTCCGTCAGCGCCAGAAGCCTTTTTCATTAAAAGACGCTTTATGATACGCTGTCTGAAGACAACATCGGGCATCCTTGACTGCAATATGGGAATAGTAGGTGGTGCTTTTCCTAGGAAATCGACAGTAGAATGTGAAGCAAAGAGTTCAGCCAACAGGTTTGCTTTCTCAACAGGTGTCATTGCAATAGAATTATCTGGCCGTGTGAGTGGTGGTATGGTGGATTTGGTGAAATTTTGACTAACTGCCTTAGCGACTGCCCAAAAAGACCTGGAATTGTCGGGACAAGCGAGAAGTTTGTTTCTAATTCATTGATTGCGCGCCTCCTTGGTTTCGTCGATAATTCCTTTGCATCTGTTCCGGGCACGAACAAAGGTGTTACGATTTATGGTGTTAGGATTTTCACGCCATTGTCGGTAGGCAAGAAGTTTAGAAGCAACAGCTTCTTTGCATTTTCGGTCAAACCAAGGCTTGCCGTTGGAGGGTCATTTCTTCGAAAAAGGTATGTAAGCCTCCATACCAGCCAAAATGACATCGGAGACCTCCCTGGCGCAGTCAGATGGGTTGTCGGATCCAAAAAAAAATGTGTCTAACCAAGGGAAAGTTCGACAATATTCCATGAGATCTTCCGATTTAGCAGATTTGTAGTGCCAAATCTTGCGCGGCTTAGGCGCCTCTCTGTCACTGATTCGTAGGATACGCGTGATCGAAAGCAGTTTATGGTCAGAAGAACCTAACAGCGGATTTACGGTGACCGTGTAATTCTCCGGATTGGTGGTTAAAAACAGATCAAGAAGATTGGCGAACTCCTCGTTTCGATCAGGGATCCGTGTTGGTTCGTCAATAAGCTGAGTTAAGCTACAACTAATTGAGAATGATTCAGCATCACAACCTTGTTCGTCGGTAGTATTTGAATATTTAAGCCTGAATTTATGTTCGAGTTTAAACCTCGTATGTTGCAAAACTCTATTTTAAAATTATGGTCTCTGCATGTCGACCCTCCTGAACCAGCCCCCACCCGGAGATCCGAGGGGGGGTTATTTTACCTCCGGAATTTTTTGTATCTAGGTGCATCATCATGTTATATAATTATGATTGTTTACCCGAGAGTCCAGGGTTGCTTTCAGTTGTTTATATTCGTTTTGTTTCGTTATCCTGTATAAACTAAACTCCTTGCAGAGTTCTAGTTTTGTTTTTTTAATTCTCCTGCGTTACTGACAGTGGCTTTAACATCATCTTCGCGTTCCATTATCGCCTTTATGGAACTAGTTTTCGCTGGATTCTCACGCGCAACCCATTCACAATCAAGATTTTTTTTTGATTTTTGACCGAGCATTATTTTAGATTGGTGTAGTTATTTTATAAACTGTTATATAAAGGCTTTTGCTCCATTGCTTCCATAAAAATGATGATAATGTTTATACAAGGTGTAAAGAATCTAACCATAACTATTTTACAGAAGAAGTGTAAGATCTCGTTATACTATCAGTAGATTTAAATTTTTATTTATTTAATTTTTTTAATATTTTACAGTATTTTTAATTTATCTGTTGTATTTTTCTTATAAAATTATTATCATAATTAAAATTATTTATTACGACACCAATTTTTTCTTTTTAAATTTACAACCAAGCAGCAAAGTTTTTCTAATGATAGTTATAAACTGGCACAAACTAAGCAATATGCCTTCCAAATTACAATTTCTTTGTCGGAGAAATTGCTCTCGTATTTTACCGCAAAAAAGGTAATAGTTTACACAAGTTTAAAGCGTAAACCCTTTCTTTTTTTTTCTAGAGCTCATTTAAAACCGTTCAGTGGTCGTATTGTGGTCATATGTAACGAATTCAATAATAATTCTTGTATTCGTATTAACTTTGATTTTCCCGTGTGTTTGCTTTGTTGAAGCAATCATCTTCCATCCTATATGTTATTTAAAAAACTTGTGTTCTTACTAGAAAGTAATTGCCATATATTTTTTCTTCATTTTGGATGTTTTCATGTTAATTGTGTTTTTAGGCATTTTGTAACAAGTTGTAATTTTAACAATGAAATTTTTTAACTGCTAAAATAAGTCATTATATTTTTCAGAAATTTAAGATAAAAATCAGGAAAGAGCAGAGCTTTAAAATGATATAACAAATATACCCATTACCATGTACAACACTAACTCAGGGAACTAGTTGTCGAAATGTGCAACTTGAGCATTTTTTCTTATTTTGGTGAATGTTGAACTTCCCCCGTTATCATTATTTTACGCTATTTTTCAAATAAATTGTTTGGGTAATTAACGAGTTTTAATTAGGTAAAATGTATTTATTTGTATATAATAAGGTAATTGACATAAACTACAAGATGAACAAACACAATTTTCTTTACTACTCTTTTTATTAGCTTATATTACCAATACAATCAGGAACATTACTTTTTAAATTTTATAAGGAACTTATTATTATTAATTTTTTATTTTGATAAATGATGATTTTAAACAGTTATTTTTTTAAATGGTAGAATGCATTTGCAGCAGTATAGAGAAGTTTCCAAAACTAAAACAAAAGTAGTGATTAGAGATTTTTAATTAATGTAGCGATTAGAGATTTTTAATTAATATAAATAATACTCTATTTGAAACAGAAATAATTGAGCTTTAGCTGTGGATACTCAAGTAATACTCTTGAATTAAAAAAAAACTCTTTTGCAGCTTCTGAGTAAATTTGGTAACACAAAGATTACGCAACATATGTTACTACAAGCTTTTTTTTGTTGTTGTTGCAGACAAGATTTAGAATTCGAATAAAAATATTTTCTTCAAACCTGTATTAATTATAATTCTGTCTGAATTTTAATTCTCAAAATGATTATCCTACTGTCTTTCTTAATTTCTATTCTTATTAAATTTTAAAAGAACCACTTGAAGAATAAAATAATGTTATTATTTAAAAAAGGCGATTTTTTGGTAGTCTACATCATCTACACAGCGTAGCGACCGATGGAAAAAAATTTGAAATGCACGCTTTTACTTCCCTTGTTAAAGAAAAGTATATTCATGAAAAAAACACCGTCCCAGTTCACGAAATACATAATTTTTATTTCCTTAGGAATATCTGTCTGCCAACCTATTATCAAGATAACGCTCTAAAGAAATAAAATATCAATTTTGGATTTGGTACGTATATAATACTTCATATCTATATTTTTGGGGGTAATGTTTCAGGAGAAAGAACTGAAATAGGTGCTAATCGATAAATTTTCTACAGTTTTTAATAAAATTATGGGACTATTTGCTAGTTTTTATTGAGATAATTACATATTGTACAGTTTCGTATGAGAATTTTTTCCAGATTTTTAAGCATAACTATTTGTAGTAAAACAAAGGAGGGGTTAAAAGGATGAATAAGGGAGCTAGAAGAGTAGCTCCCCATTTTTCCTAATAAAAGTATTTTTCAGGATTCTTAGAGTCAAGCGTCTAAATATTATATTATTCCTTCATTCTCTCTAAAAATTGTATTTATCTTTGATTTTTTCCGGTTCTTAGAGAGGAGGTGTGAGGGTTGAAAGGGGGGAAATTATTAAATACCGTATTATTTCAATAGTATTATGAGAAGCTTTTCGGGTTTTTGGTTGGGGTATTGAACTAAATTTTAGCATAATTACTTATAGTTGAGTCAAACAAAAGGGAAGAGATAATGTATGTTATATCCATGTCAGGTTTCTTGGAAAATTATTATGTCCAACTTTTTTAGAAGCCGAACATCTGCAATTTTTTTTTTTTATTATCATCTTTCCACCGTGCAAAATAAAATGTTGCAAAGCTTGTGTTAATGTAATTTTGTGGAGTCAGTGTTTATTGTAAAACTGTTTACTGAAAAAAATTGTTTTATCATTTTTAGTGTTTCGTACGGAACACTTATAAGATCACTTTGATATCTGTCTGTCCATCTGTCTGCCCGTCTGTCTGTTTATCTGTCTGTCCGGCTGTCCGTCTGTCACACCCCCGATTTTCTCAGAATCTATTTGACATACAAAGTTGAAATTTAGCACTAATATAGAAATTGATCGCCTCATCAGAGCCGTGGAGTTTCGGAAGTAAAATTTGGACTCTTAAATAGGTGGTTTTAGGGGGTAAAATCGAAAATGAAAAAAAAAAAATTTTACCAGGTCATCGAGAGGTGTTTGTAAAAACGTGAGTTCAAAAATATATATAATGTAATAATTGCGTAAACTTTTCTTTGTATTATTTTTCAAAAATTGCCAAAAATCGCTATACTTCCCTTATCTCGAAAAGTACTGATCAAAATTTGGAAAAAATTCTGGCATATCCTCGACAGGGTGTAGATTGAACGAAAATTATTGCTTTACCTTTAATAATTTATCTAGTATATATATATATATATATATATATATATATATATATATATATATATAAAACATTTCAAGGTCATCAGTTTTCAACAAAGATTGGAAAAACTTTCTTGAAAACTCACCTCCATAACAAATATTTTTATTTTAAAAAGCAATCAACGTACGGAACACTAATTCCGCAAGTCCGACTTGCACTTGGCCGGTTATTTTGTAATATAAATGTTAAAATTTAACATAAAACTTACTCCTAATAACCATTCATAATTAAGAGCTATATCTTGGAAATAAGTAAATCTCGTGTTTTTGTTAAATAGAAAAAGAATTTTTAGATATTGTTTTCTGTCACTAATGCTCCATGTGTACCAGGGAAGATTACAAAGATTAGAATAACAAGTTTCCCACTAAAAATAGAATAAGTTTAATATTAGTATATATATTTTAAGAGAAAATCGCAAAAAAGCGGAAACAATAGAGTGACGGTTAAAAAAAAGTAAGTTTTGAGAATTTCTTTCTCATGCACAGTATGAATATTTAGGATGATGAAGTAAAAACAAAATACTCTGTAATATAATTTTGAAGATTGTTTAAAATAATTATGTTATGTTAATCTAATCGATATACCTGAATGACAATACACGAAGGAAGCTTTTTCCTGATTTCCTATGTAATTTTATTTGCAGCCATATGGAAAACAAAAATAAATCGGGGTTTCAAAGCATGTGGTAGTAGATTCAGTTGAGTCGAATAAAAAGGAACTAATTATAGCAAAAATGGAGAAAAAATCAAAAGCTATAAGAATATTGTTTATAAGACAGGAAAAAGTAAGTATTAACATACAAAATTTTCCCTGTGCTTTACTGAAAAGAATTTTTCAGTTCTTTCAGATATTATGTTAAGATCATGAAACTTTAGAAATACTGTAGACTAAACTGAAATTATATTTTAAGGTTCCTAACACGATTCTACTTAATCCGAACTATGTTCTTTCATACAAACCTGCTTATAGTATATTCCCTACAATGCATTACCCGACCAGGTATTTCAAGCTGGAGTTTTATGCAGCTGTTGAGTGATTTTTATTGTCTTTAATAGGGATAAATTGGCATAAATTAAATTATATATTATTTTAGATTAAAATTATAAATGAAAATACCCGATTGGTTTCGTTTTTAACGATTTTTCAAATGAAAATTAATTCACTTTTCACTTATAACTATTACCATTAAAATGTAAGAAACTATTATATGATGTTCTTCGTTGTTTTCTCCAATGAGAATAATTAGGAAAACTGGAATTTTCTAGATAAAATTAACAGATATATCCTATTTTAATGAACAACGGTAATTTGACACCTGAAGGAAAAGTTGGATGTAGCCATGTCTTAAAAACATGACTGATTGCCTAAGAATTGCCTTACCCATGTTGTAAAATTGATTTGATTCTAAAGGACCGACGGTAGTAGATTCGTCTGGTCTCTTTTTATCTTGACACACGAGATGAATAAGATATAACCCTCGAGTTATTCTTCTTATCTTGTAATTTTCGACGCGGGCGAGTGTTCAAAACCTAGTAATTCTTTGGTTATTATTTTAGAAAGTGCTCATGTTTTGCTTTCAGGAAGCGGAAATAAATTTTCGTAGTAGGGCAGTTGTATTTAAAGGAAAACGACGTTAATTTAGGTTTCTGTTACTAGATTTTCGGTAAAGTGTTCAGTATTTTCAATAGGATTTTATTTAAAAAAAGGTCAAGTGCCGATGGATGGAAAACTGTAGTTCCGGTTACGATATCATTGGTAAATTTGGATAAGATATCGTGAGCAAGCCATTTAAAGGCGATATATTTTCTTCCCGAAGTTGCAGGAAAGCCTTTTAAAATACTCGACGTCAGTAATCATTTTATGGAATTTATTTTTGTGTGGCTGTGTCAGTCAAAATCTGGTCGAGAATTTTTACTTACAGGTCGGAATATAATATCCTACACCAGTTGTTTGTGTCACCAGGATGTTTCTGTGTTCCAGGTTTTTTTTTACGTTACGTTTTGTTTATTTTGGTTTTTCCTTCTGGTTACCTTTTGGTCTGAAGGTAATTCTAGACTTACTACCAGAAAACTTTGGTTTCGTGTAATCCGCATTGCGGTCTCTACAGGGAAACCCATCACGTGCTGGAGTCAGGTTAGGGCCATCATTCCTTGCATCGTCTATTGAATAGGACACAGCCTTGTTCCAGCCAACGTCTTTGGTGTTTCCATCAGTACTTCCACCTGTACCATCCATTTAGGGACAGGCGGAAATAATTTCAGGTAAGTTATACTGTAAAATTTATCGTTTTTAGTATTCGTTAAGCTACGAACCACAAAGGAAACTTTACTGTTAATATACCCGTAACTTGAGTCAAAAGTATCAGATTACCTGTGGTTCGAAGTCTTTGCAGAGCTAATTTTCAGCACTATTTTGATTACAGATATATTACCTTTATATTTAGTTTTAAGAATGATACCTCTGTTAAAACTACAGTTTTAAGATTTAGAATTATAAGGGTTTAATACTGATGGAAAATTTGTGGTTGAGTCACCAATCATTCAATTAAATAATTCAATAATTCAACCATTCCACAATTCATCTATTTTAGAACACCTATCATTCATGTAAATTGTACATTAACCTACTGCTGCGAAACGTGTAGGCACAAAGAAAGGAATAAAAAAAAATAGAGGCAACAGAAATGGATGTAATAAGACGAGCAATGAGAATCTCACGTAGAGATTGAATAAGTAACGAAGAAACTAAACAGCGTATGGGTATAGAGGGTACAATTACTGACGATATCCAACGAAAACAATTAGTATGATATGGCCATGTACAAAGAATGGAAAACCACAGACTGCCAAAACAGTTATTGGAATGGACACCTCACGGAACACGGAAAAGAGGAAGACCAAAGAGAACATGAACGGAAGGAATACGGAAAGCTATGAGCGCCAATAACCTGACAGATGGCCAATGGAACCACCGACGAGAAAGGAAATTAGGCACTGGAGACGTTCTAACTCCACTGTATATATATGTATATATATATATATATATATATATATATATATATATATATATATATATATATATATATATATATATATACATATATTATTCATGATACGAAAATACCGCCGCTGTCCAGAAAAAAAAGAAGGAAATAGTGTGATAGTAAGAAATGTGGGATCTGAAGAAATTCCCGATGTAACAACGGATGAAATAATCAACGCCCTACAATACATGCACAACAACAAAAAGAACCAAGGAACGATGAAATAACTATAGAAATGATAAAGTATGGAGGGGCATCGATAACACAATATCTTCAAGCTCTGTTTAACAGGTGGCTCCTAGAAAGTAAAATACCCTTGGGTAAACGCTTCTAGTGAGTATTTTGTACAGTACCAATAACAGGCTGATGGGTCAGTAATTCTCCAGTTTAAATTTATTCCCCTTTCTAAATATAAGCATAGTAAAGGCGTTTACCCAAGGGTAACTGGAGAATTACTGACCCATCAGCCTGTTATTGGTACTATACAAAATATTCACTAGAATCATAACATATAGATTAACGTACAAATTAGACAGTTATCAACCATGTGAACAAGCGGGATTTAGAAGGGAATACAGCACTTTAGACCATCTTCAAATAATTAGATTACTAGTGGAAAAAAGCAAATGAATATAAGGTTACCATGCGGATAGCAATGGTTGACTACGAAAAACCATTTGATTCGGTAGAGATATGGGCAGTCCTTAATTCCTTAATTAACAGCAGAGTTGATGAAAGGTACACAACTCTTCGTGAATACACATATAAAAATGCCACATCACAAATAATGCTTGAAGAAAAAATAAATAAAACCAAAATTAAAAGAGTAATTAGACAAGGTGACTCGATATCCCCAAAGTTGTTCACTTTGACTCTAGAAGACATGTTCAAATCGTTAAAGTGGGAAAATAGAGGAATACTAATGAACGGTGAATGATTAAATTACTTAGGATTCGCAGATGATAGCACTCTGATCGTCAACACAAAAGAATAATTACTAGAAATGCTGATGGAATTAAATAATAAGTCTCAAAAAATAGGTCTAAAAATAAACTTCAGTAAAACCAAATATTTGAATAACGAAAATGAAAATAACAGCCAGGAAATATTAATAGAAGGTGAAAGAATAGGAAAGGTACAAACATTCATATATTTAGGACAAAAAATCGAAATATCAAAAAATAATTTAAAGGCTGATTTGGATAGAAGAGTCTCGTTAGCTTGGTCTACGTTCGGAAGATTACAATCTACATTCAAATTAGACATTGCAAATACATTAAAAGCCAGAATATTCGATCAGTATGTACTGCCGGTATTAACGTAAGGCATTGAAACGTGGGCTTTAAATAAAAGTATAATAAATAAACTCCAGGTAACTCAAAAAGCAATGGAAAGGAGAATGCTAAATATTGGACTCCAAGATCGTATTCCTAACATCGGGATACGAAGGAGCACAAAAGTGACACATGTAGTGCAACAAATATGTATATTAAGGTGGAACTGAGCAGGGCATATCGCAAGGCTGAATGATAACAGATTGACACGCCATATAGTCGAATGAGGCATAGAGAATACAAAAGATGCAGAGGTAGACCACAGACAAGATAGACGGACGACATAAAAATATTAGCAGGTCACGATTGGATGCAAAAAGCAAACAACAAAGTTGGGGAGGTTTACATCCGACTATGGATGGAATAAGCTAATGATGATGCTGATGATGATTCATTTGAATTTATGTTATTGTTGTACGCTCAAGATACTGTTTGCAAGACGAGATTTAGGAATTTAACTTTTGTTCTGTTAGAAGTAAATTTTAGTTGTTGGATGAAGGGAGTTTGAGCTCCATTTTTATTTTATTAGGGAAACTTTGTTTTGTATTATATGGAATGTTCTTTCACTTAAAATAGATGTTTGTACTATATTGAACTTTCTTTCATATCTTGTTTTGTACTACATTTGATTTCCTTTCTTTTAAAATCAGTCAACAAACGTTTTCATTTTTTCCAAGTTTTTTATTTTTTGCCACATACCATGCCTCCAAGGCTGCTTTCATTAGAAATGAAACTACGGTTGCGCCTTCCGATTTAAATAGAAGTATAGATCAAATTAACAGCTAGTAGTTTTAGGCATTTGACTAAGATACCCTACAGAACCTAATGGGGTAGCTGGGCGATAGTCTATGCCGATAGTTCTTGAATTTTAAGCAATTTTTCGAATTTGGGGTTTTAAACTAGTTATTAGCTCCACGAAGGGTTTCTGACAGGGATGCCAAGCGCAGTGAGGGGTTGATTCCTATTCTGATAGCATTTGGTTACACTCAACATCTATAGCAGCCTTCTGACAGGTCCACTAGCGAAGAATTTGAGGTAAACTAGCCAAACATTGTTAGTAACTGAAAACTGATATTTTGATTTAGAACTTTTAGTTTTATTGGAAACTTTCTGGCACAGCAGGATATCTTTTTTCCCCTAAAGGTAGCAAATGACGCCCCAAGAATAAAACGGTAAGAAGATAATGCCTTGTTATTTCGATAATTTTGTTTATATGACTTTTAAATATTTTTCAGGACGTTTACTTCTGAATTATGAAAAAAAAATCATTTTTTTCCCTTTCGATCCGTTGCGTTTCTTTAACATATAGAAACAAGAGACTCATCTTTTTTGAGGAGACGCACCCGTGACATGCACAAATACGTGGGTTTAAATAGCAGACAGGAATATAAGTTGTTTACTTTAAGGGCCCTATCAGTTATCTATAAAATGGAGTTGTCTTATCATAACGTATAAATAACCAGTGACGAATAACCGTGAGTAGTCTTAACAGCATAAACGTAGCATAGTTTTTACGGCATCTAATCTTATTCGTTAGTCCTATTTAATTCTTTATAACCCTGGAATACTAAAGTCCACAACATGGAAGCCTTTTCCGTCACTGATAAAAAAATACACTGATTTATAGAAGGCTGAAATTACAATAGTGCACGTGTACGTGTATGATAAAGCATGAGTGATGTAACCATAATTATGATAATCTCTACTTAACCACAATTTAAAAAAATATACATTTTTACCCCATCTTCATAAGCTTCGCCTATTAATGCTCCAACTATTACTATAAAATGAAAGCTGTAGTAATATGATGATTTGAGTATAAATCGTAAGACCATCCTAAAATATTAAAGGTATTTTAAATTAATAAATATCAATTCTTTAACGGTATATTTGTAAGAAAAACGTAGGTAATTTGTATTCATAGACCACTAATACCAATTTAAAGTTAATTTAATAAATTTTTGGATTTTAGTATAGGCTCAAGTCACGATTTCTGGATATGCAATGTTCACCCATTCGCAGAATTTTTTATTCTTAATAACTTAACTCAAACTATTATTCCGTGCACCAAACATTGGATAAAAGTATTTTAAATGTAATAATAGTTATTTTCTAAGTAATCTTATTCTAAGAATACAGTTACATATATAGTACAATAAAAAAGCATTTGAAATTGCACAATCTAGATACAGCAATATTATGATTTTATTCTCTCTGGTGTATCACCACGAGTATTGTTCTGAGTTTTTGAACCTCGAAAAACTTGTGCTCTTTTCTTTATAAACAATTGAAATTTTTAAAACTCGTTTTTTGAACTTAAAATGTAATTAACTCCGGTTATATAATTAACTCTTCGTAATGAAACTTCCAACAAATCCTCATTGATTTTAAACCGCTCAAGTGCGTAGATAATCTACAAAATTGAAAAACTGGCAAAAAACTGTTTTTTTTTTTTCATCTGATTGTACATGTCGACTAAGAACGGCTCGAAACCGGCAAAAATACCCTGAAATGTTGATACAAAAATATCGAACCCAGTGGACACAATTGAATTTGTTATTTATAATTCGAATTGCCAGCCATTTTATGCCATTTGGTCCAAAAGGCATCTTTTTTTTTTTCAAAATTTAGGTGTCGACAGCAGCTTTCCGATGCCACTATTTTTTTTTTTTTTGGAGTTGTTTTAACAGTTTTTTTTTTAAATTTGTTTATTAATCAAATAACAACAAATGCGTTTTTTTTCTTTTTTTCGGTCATTTTGAAAAAAAAAATTTATCATATCTGGTAGAGAATCGTTTTATTAAGAAAATCATTTTCGTTAATATTTTTTTTCGAAAGGACTGAAAAAAAAACTCATTTGTTGTTATTTAATTATTAAAAAAGCGGTTAAAATGACTCCAAAAAAAAAATTTGTTTTTAGTAGCATTGGAAAGCTGGCGTCGAGTTCTAAATTTTGAAAAAAAAAGATCCATTTTGGACCAAATGGCATAAAATGGTGGGCAATTTAAATTATAAATAACAAACTGAATTGTGCCTACTGGGTTCAATATTTTTGTGCCAAAATTTTAGGGTGTTTTTTTGCTATAACAAAAGGCATATTTTCTGAAAGTTTCAAGCTGATTGATTCTTTTAGTCGATCTGTACGATAAAATGAAAACAAAAACAGTTTTTGCCTGTTTTTTTTTTTTAAATTTTATGGGTTATGTACGTACTTGAGAGACTTAAAAAACTAACGAGGATTTGTTGGAAATTCATTACGAATAGTTTTGTTTTTTCATCCGAATTATATAACCGGAGTTATTTACATTTTAAGCTCAAAAAATGCATTTTAAAAACTTCAATTGTTTATAAAGAAAAGGGTACAAGTTTTTCGAGGTCCAAAACTCAAGACAATACTCCTGGTGATACCCCAGAGAGGATAAAATCATAATATTGCTGTATCTAAATTATGCCTATATCATCATCATTTTGACCATTTTTACTGCACTCATAAGGAATAAATATCATTGATGCTTGACAAATAGTGAGTATAACTATTCTTTCTTTCAGAAATCATTTTAGCTACTTACAGGTTTATGGCAGCTTTGGATCCGCGGTATAATTTCGACTTACCGTACAGAGAGTCTCGGGATCGATTTCTGCTGATGATTCCCTTAACCTGCAGATATCGGCAAACTCTCAGAAGTCGACACGCTATAAAAAGGACAGCTGTTTTTGGAGGCTGCTCGGATTATGAAAGGCTGACAATAAAGGCACAGCTCCCATACGAGTAAAATGTATATTGAGTACTGACCCGTATGGGAAAAACTACGGACGCCATGTTATTGGTCGACGGTCACTTGAATCGGATGGCGCACAAGCTAGGTAGCGCTCTTTAATAAAATGTCGCTTTGAAGTTGAAATGGAAGGATCAAACATCATCACCGACGAATTAGCATTCATAGGTAAAAAGTTAGCACTCCGTCGTTCATTGGGGGGCTGAATGTAAAAACCATAAGATCCTAAAAACAGAGCGCGGAGAGATAACTGTACGTTGATAGTGTGACCAAGATCCCATATTAAACGGTATGTCTTGTCTTGCGGACATTATTCAGATGTTAATACAGAATTAGCAAAAAGGACTCTGTTTAAATTTTTGTTTAAAAAGTATTTCTGTTATATTTTAAAAATAGCGTAAATTAAAAGTGAGACAATGAAAAACTTGTTAAAATATTTCGTATAAACAGGGTAGTTCAAATACTCAACTTTTTAATACTTAGGGGTTTTGATTTTAAAATGTCTTCTGGTCAGCAAAAACATCTTTGATCATCGTCAAATGAACGTAAAAATATCTTTAGAGACGTGTATTGATAGTAAAAATTGTTTTATTTCTAAGTAAGATGACTTGGTAGAGAATCATCTTAATTCTAATTTTTGTTCTGTCGAGATAAATTGAACGGTTTTTTTGTATGATATTTATACCTTTGCTAAATTTTGTTCGAAATAGAGAGGCAATTGTACATGAGAACTGTAGCTTCAAGATCACTTCGGTGTCACACCCGATTTTCTCCGAAACTATTTGAGATAGAAAGTTAAAATTTGGCATTAATATAAAAAAATGATGGCCTCATCAGAGCCGTGTGTATTTGAATGTTAAATTTTGATTTAAGGAGTCAGTTTTGGGAGGTGAAATCGGAAGCGAAAAAAAATTTTTTTTACCAGGTCATCAAGTGGGGTGTCAAATGAAAGTTTGTAAAAAATACGATTTCAAAGATATATTTATAATATTATACTTACGCATACTTTTCTTTGCATTATTTTTAAAAAATTGCGAATAATCGCTGTCTCCCACTTATCTCGGAAAGTACTGATCAAAAAATTTTGAAAAAGTTTTGGAATATTCTCCGCTGGGTATAGATTGAACGAAAATTATCACAAGTGTAATAATTTATCTGGTATATATAAAAAAACAAAAATTTCAAGGTCATCAGTTTTCAGTAAAGATCGAAAAAAACTCATTCGGGGTGTGTTTTATGAAGTCGTTGATCATTTTATACCTCCGCAATAATTTTTTTTTATTTTAAAAGCAATCAACGTACAGAACACTAATTGTGCAAGTGCGACTTGCACTTGGCCGGTTTATTTCTCTTATGCTCTATAAAACTTCTTGTATGTAATTTTCACGATTCCATTCCCAACACTTTTATTTCTTGCTAAACTCTCCATGGCACCTGCACTTACAGTAAACAAAAAGAACATGGTTTCATGGTCTTATTGGTGTTAAATATTTTTTGAAGTCACTATATTTTTTACATTTTCCTCCTTTTAATTTATATTGTTGTTTAAAACAGTAATTAACATGACAATTAAATTAAAGATAACACTTATTAGTTTTAAAATGGCTAAGTAAGTAATTATTTAACTTTTAGGTGACCTTATTGAATCCACTATATTTAAGTTATACAAATGAATTACATATGAGTTATTTACGATTTCAGAATCCCATCATAAATATGAAACATTTAGTCCACAATATTGGCTCCGTTATTTTAAAATAATAAATTAATTTACAACCACAAAACCTACTCATTATAAATTTGAATTACTCTTAGATGAAAGAAAAACTTTGAAACCTTCGCGAATTTTTGTTGATTTGTTTAGATATTAATATTCGTAAAGACTTCAGTGATAATTAAACAAAAATTGGGCGATATTTTCGTTTAAATTTGGATATAATATTAAACCTATTTTTGTTTATGAAAGAGCATACATGTATTGTCACCGGCTGAATTTGTAGATCTCGATATTTGAACAAACAGGCGACGGTGAAGTGGTAGTAAATGAACTTTTATTTTGAGCATCTTGAAATTATACAAAAATTCTTTATTTTTTTGAAAATTCTTCTTTACGATGAACTAGTATACCTTGTTAAGATTTTAGGAAGTTTTGTAGACTCGACGAAGACCATTCTACAGATTGTCTAATGTAGTTAGTCAAAAATCAAATTTTAAGGTACTTAGAACGTCATACTTTTTAGTGAAATTGTATAGCGTTTATTTTAAGCAAATGTTAGTGATTGCATGTTAAATTTATTGCTAAGTGAATTTCGTTTTTCTGAAAAATTTTTGACGTTTCAGGTAAAGTTTCGAGTATCTCATAATATTTTTTTCACTTCAAATTTTAATTGAAAGTGAATTTTCTGCTTATTTCTAACTACAGATAATTTAACAAATTGAAAAGTTCATCAAGTGGTAAAATTATGTTGTAACTTTGCCAATATATCTGGTTGTTCTTCTGTCAATGTCAAAGAGTTTATTTAGTTAATTTGCTAAAATACTCGTATGCCACTAAACTTAGTACAAAAATGAAATAATTAGTTTATAAACTTTACCTTCGTAAAGAAAATAAGGTCTTGATTGGAATTGTTTTTAATCATTGACTATTTTTAAAAAGAAAGTTGTAAGTATTTTTTCATGGTTTGTCCATATGTTTAGTCTGGGCATTACATAATGCTCTAGCACATTTACCAAAATTTGGCACGACAACAATATATCGCCTGGGTTTTTGTAGCATTCCATTATACTTAGTTAATGTCACCCTATGCAAATTTATTCCTACCGCATGTGCAGATGATATTCGCAAGTTCATATTAAATGAAAAAATAGATGTACTGTAGCCGTCATTTTTATTCCTTCCCAACATATCGTCAATGTAAAAAAGAAAAAGTACGGAAAATATTATAGGGAATACAAGCGTTGATAGTGGAAATACCGGCATTGCATATGACTAGAATCAAACGAGCTCGGAAGAAACTCGAGAGCCGTAAATAAGACCTCTTAAACACAGCAAAAGAGCATGGTTTAGCAACCAAGATAAACTGCTCGAAATTTTTTGTAGTGTTCAATTGCATTGTTCTAAATATATTGAACATATTGTACGAGATCTTTCTTTAATCATTGCCTGCAAGTGCAGTATTACTGATCGCTAATTATATATAAGTTCTTGTAGATATTTTAAAAGATTTATCGATTGCCTTTTCAAAAACCTTTGTATAATCAAAAGAAAAGGAAGTTGTCGGTATTTGTTTGGCACACTCTTTGTAGCAGCAAAAGTATTTTATTACGTTAGAAATGATATTTATACAGTGCTGGCAAAAAAATCTTTACACTTGTGCGGCAAAAAAAAACTTTACATGTAAAATCCACGTCATGATTTTACTTGGGGCTCTCACTATAAAAATGATGGAGGAGCCTAGTGATGACATGCGGTATTAGCGTGCCACAGGAGATCTTCTCCCACCCAGCCAACACTCAGTTCGCCTCTGTTCTTTGCTCCGGTCGAAACGTGTTTTTTTTTATTTCTTAAAAGTTTGAAGTCTAACATCTTTAGTCCCACTACACAATCGGTCAGAAGAAGCTTAAAACAGAAAAGAGATCCCGTGCTAGAGAAGGGGGATTCAGTGATTGCTGTAGCCAGAGATATGGGCGTGTCGAGAGAGATAATTTATCAACTAAAGAGGTCAGCGGCGTCATTTGCCTCTTGCGATGGTACCTCAGAGAAAATCAGGTTCTGGCGCACCGAAAAAGCCTTCATTAAGGACTGATAAACTTGCGAAGCATGAAGTGACATCAAATCCTTCTATAACCGCCGTTGAACTCAAAAACAACTACCCTATGCTCCTCCAGAACGTCACAACTAGGACAGTTCGTCATTGCCTGCAGAAGGACCTGGGTTTATCAAGTCACCGTGCCGCAAAGAAGACCCTCCTTACAACAGCAATAAAAAAGAAAGGGCTTGACTTTTCTAAAAAATGCCATTGGATTGGACATCTAAAAAGTGGAAGAAAGTGATGTTTAGTGATGAGACTCCTTTCAGGTTGGTTAGGAGAGGCTTAAAGATCGTACGTCGTCCAAGTATTACGTCAGGGTATGACCCTAAATATATGGTTAGGACTGTTAAACACTGTGACAATGTAACTATGAAAGCAAGCAATTATATTAATGTTTTGGAAAAACATTGGCTTATTTTTTGGGTCATTCTTCAGTGTGATTATTTAAGCATGATAGGACCCCTATCCACAAGGACAAGGTCGTGACAAAGTTTCTCAATGAAATAACATTAAAATTTTATTCCTCTGATCTTAATCCCATAGAAAATGCCTGGAACGAGGTTCAAGAGACACGACCCAGCAATATTAACGATCTAAAAGAGGCACAGAAGACACTGTGAATAACCATGGATGACTTCATCAACCTTGCTGAATCCATGCCTAAACGACTACAGATGGTTATAAAATGTAAGGGTGACATGATAAAGTACCAATTGTAACAAGATATGCACAATAAAACAATTGAGTCGCGCGTTACAGAATAAGGGCTATAGGGTGAATGCCGTCACTAGTTGAAGCACAAAAGCACAAAAAATGCAACAAACTTGTGCAAAATTTCTTCAAAGAACTACGACAACAATTTATCAACTTAGCAATTTCTTTGTATGACATCACTTTCATGGCTAGGTAGAAATGTCATTTCTTGAGTTGCAGTTTGTTCATCTACAACGGTATTACTTTTAAAAGAAAATTATTATTTTGGATCAAGTACCCATCGAAAAATACTGTCTTTTGCCAAACCTTCCTCTTTTAGTCAGGATGTAATTGTGCAGTAATATCAGGATTAAGGGGTAATGCCACTCTACAGCTAAGAAAAAACCGTGATTTTGACAATTTTTTTTTAAAATATACGGAACGCAATCCAAAATTTACTTAAATGCTTTTATCGTACATACTTTAAAGTACATTTACAAATTTTTAAACATTTTTTTTACAAAATGGCGGCACCAGTACTCGGTAAAGGAAGAAGCATCTCATAAATAGTACTTTGCGGCAGGAAAGAGTTCTCCTCCAATTTTACCTGGAACAAAGTGCAAAGTTTTTTCAGTTCTACATAAGATTTTCTCGGGAAGTACATAGAAAAATTAAAAAATATTAATTTTTTTATGAATGGTACATGTTTGAAGAAAGTGTTTCATTTTTCAGCAAAAAAAAAAAAAAAACCACGCAAAAAATCGTTTATATAAAAAAAAATTCAATACAAATTTTAAAATCCGTGAGTATTTCGCTAGATAATGTAATTTTGAAAGTATAGTCAAAATTTCAAATAAATCGGTGATAATTTGAAGAAGTATGTTTCCGGCCAGTTTGAAAATTGTCGTTCTGAGAAAAACGTGTTTTAAAGGTATATAAATTTTCTAAATATCTCTAATTTGCGATGCCTGCGCCATATAATTGGCCTTCTAAATTCACGTTTTGTTGATAGATTTTATATAAACTTAAATTCTGTAGATAAATAGATTTCTTCAATATTCAAGAAGGTAGTGTCATTTAAACAGCGCCAAGCATAAAAACTTTCAAAGAGTTTGGAGATCGCTGCAAGATAATTACGCACACTTGATAAAATACACACTTATAACCTTTTAACCCTCATAAAATCCTTTGTACTTTGTCCTTAAAGCATCATTTAATATCTAGAATGGCATTACCCCTTAAATCACTTTTTAAGAATTTTGTATGGATGGTTCAGTAACATACTTACAAATTGCAAGAAAAACATTATTAATATTGCCATTATTATTCCACTACATATAAAATACATCACCATTCGTTTCAAGAATATTCGATTGTCAAAAAACATCCTGCAAAAATTAAAGAATTTATTAAATTATTATTCGAAAATTTATGGAGTAAAGATCACATGTGCTCACTTTCATGCAGTGAAAAATTTTTCTATCAACCAACTACCGAGGAATTTCAATACTTAATACAGTAACCAAAATGTATGAGCAAATCTTAGAAAGAAGAGTCCAAAGAATTATAGATCCTCAATTAGAGGAATCCCAAAGTGCATTCGGGAAGGAAGAAGAGTATAGTATAATATCTTCACGATTAAGAATTTAATAGAAAAAAGTAAGAATAACAGAATATAATGTCCCAAGGCAACTTATATGGAACAGGCTAATAGCAAGAGGAATAAACACACATCTATGTAGAGCCATTCAAAGTCTACACCAGGTTACAAAGGTTATAAGATGTTATGTAAGAACGGGATAATATCTCGTCGCCACCACGTTTAAGTAACGAATGTGACAAATTACGTTTTTTTTTTCGTTAGTTTTCCACTTAGATCCCTTTAACGGAGCTTGTGGCAAAATATCAAACCGCTTCTGCAATTGGAAGAGCGCGAATGAGCTGTTGTACTTTAACGAATATACGGTTTTTTCAATACTTACTATGCAAAAGTAGCGAATACGTTATTCGATTGTTTACATGGCATTAGAAAGAAAAAGATCCATTGCATTATAACGAATGAGTCATGTTCGTTAGTTTACATTTAAAATTTTTCCTATAATATAATTGTTATTCAGTGTTATCTAACGAATATGGCATATTCGCTAATTTATTGTTCTAGGGTCGTACACTTTAAAATCTTATGCCTTGAATATGCCACATTCGCTGGTTTACTGTGTTACAAAATCTTGATTCAAGTGGTGTTTTATATGGATATTTCTCGAATATCCGAAATGGGTTCTAAGAAATAAATCACTACAGCAGCTGTGCTGACTATTCACGGAATTTTTTCGCCCTCTTTCCTATACCAGGACAGCATTGTGATTATTCCTTGAATTTGTGAAAAAAAATAATTATTTTCAAGAATATCCTCAATATCGTTGAGCTCAGGAGCTCAGTTTTACATTTATTTTTTCATGAATAACAGCCATGACGTATTCAAGAAGGGCTCAATTTTTGAAACGTTTAAAAGAAAATGTATTTGGTTCAAGTAGCAACACTTATGAGCCAGGTAAGTTATTATTTCATAATAAATTAGTACATTATTTTTTCTAAATACGATGACTTCATAAAAATTATGATTTTTTAATTATGAAATAATTCATTTTGTATAGTGATTTTGAACTACGAGATGAATACAGGTGCCTCCATAGATACTGCAGGTGCAAAAAATTAATTCTCCAGAAATCCTCTTAAGAGAAGGTGAGATTTTCTTATTAATTCGACTTTTATGTTGGTGCAACAATGTTTTGATTTTCAAATTTAATAATCCATTTAATTTTTTTTTTTTTTTTTTGATTTTTTTTTCAGATCTCTTTCTTTCAGACAATGATGATTTGGATCAGGATCCAACGTTTGTCTCAACCGTTAACGGATAACGAAAAAGATGACAGTGAAAAGTATGACGAATGTGACAGTGCTAAAGAAGAAAGTAGGTTACTAACAACTTATTGTTTAGTTTAGTAATTTTTTCTGCAACCTAAGTTTTTCATCTAAACAATTTAGATACCTATAATAATGTAATTGTACATGTTGAAATTAACTGTATGATAATAATATTTTATTATATTTCAGAGAAAAAGAAAAAACACACTAATAACATTCAAGGTGGCATTCATTCAGTTGGGGCAAAAAAATAATCCAAATCCTGAAGGGTATGATGACGTCTATGCTGCTGCTGAAAATAATATTGACATTCCATCAACTTCGATGTGTGCCCATCTTCAAGAAGTTATGCAACCTTGTCTTAGCACCGAAGTATTAAGTAGCTCATCTGCAAGTAATAATCCTGTAACGTCAGAAAGTGAGCCCAAAAAAAAGATTTAAGGGTAATCCTGATAATTGGAAGCGAAATAAAAATAAGATCCTTCGTCTGAACGGACAAGAATATCAAACTGTAAAAGGGAAAATAAAACCAGCCAAGCCTCTCAAAGTCTCCCCCTGTATTAATAATCCAAAACATGATTGTTCTATCAAAATCCCCGAAGAAGGTAGACAAGAAATATATAAAGCTTTTCATTCATTCAAAACTCTTCAAGACCAACGTAACTTCTTCATACATCATATTCGTTTGGAAAAGCCTAAAAGATTTGTTTCTCAGAAGCCGCGAAAAGCTGTCACTAAAATTTACACACTTACATTTCAAAATGAGGCATACACTGTATGTAGGTGTTTTTTTTAAATACATTAGATATCAGTGAGGTTCTTGTAAGAGGGGCATTTAAAAAACTTTCTTCCGACGGTGTTTTAGAATCCGATCAAAGAGGGAAATTTTCGAGGCCAATTCTAGAGAGTACGCCAAATTTTATCAAGCAACACATTTTGTCTTTTCCTGCAGTAGAGACCCATTACTGTAGGGCTAATAATGATTTCAGATTTTTAAGTTCTGATCTAAATTTAAGAAAAATGTTTAATTTGTATAAGCAAAAATATCAAGAAAAGGGAATGAATAATTTATCATTCGAGTCGTACCGTAAAGTTTTCAGGACCTACAAATTAAAATTTCACAAACCAAAAAAAGACTTGTGCAAAACGTGCGTGAATTTCAATGAAAGTTCTGAGTCCGAAAAAAATAAAAATCGGGATGCCTTTGACAAACATATAAATTTCAAAAATGCAGCTAGGGCTAGGAGAAACGAGGATAAAGTAGCGGCGAAGGAAAAAAAATCGGTTCTATCATTCAATTTTGACTTACAAGCCGTGTTGCAGATCCCAAAAGGTGCTGCCGGTCCCCTTTTATTATGCTCGAAAGTTAGCAGTGTACAATTTTACCATATACAACCTAGGAAACGGGAACGGGCATTGCTTTACATGGGACGAGATAGAGGGAGGAAAAGGTAGCGTAGAGATTTCCACATGTATATTTAAGTACATTTCTTTAGCGCACCCTGAAATTGAACACGTCAGAATGATGTCTGATAATTGTGGGGGCCAACAAAAAAATTTTAACTTTGCTTTAATGTGCTTAAATGCTATACAGTCTCACCCTAACATTAAAATCATAGACCACGTCTATTTTCAATCAGGGCACTCGCAAATGGAATGTGATTCAATGCATTCCAAAATAGAATCAAAGACAAAACATACCCCAGTTTATACGCCTGACGATTGGGCGGAAATAATGAGACTCTCTCGGGTTCATCCAAATCCCTTTATCGTCACTAAGTTACTGCACGATGACTTTTTAAATTTTAACCCTTTACAATATAAGCTAATAGAAGAAAAAACAATGCAAAAAAAATCAAAAGCTGAGAAAATCAAGTTTTCTGACTGTTTATGGTTTCAGTACAGAAAAGAAGAATTAAATAAAGTATTTGTAACAACATCTTTCGATGTTGATTTCAAGACGTTAATTGTAAAACCAAAAAAAGGAAAGCTTAATAAAAACACACCTCTTTCTTTGCCATTTAATTCCTATTCTGATAGGCTTGGTATTTCATTGGCTAAGAAAAAGGATCTTATTAAATTGTGCGATACAAATTTAATACCGAGGGGCTACCACACTTTCTACCACCAACTTACTACCTCCAGTGAAGCAAGGGACAGGTTGGATGAGACGGATGCAAGTGAAGAAGAAGAAGAAGTAATAATTACATGATAATTAAAATTATATAATTTAATTTTGTTTGCATAAAATGAGTACTTTTATGTCAAAAATTTTTTTTGTAACTAGTTTTCTAAATTTTTTATATACGTTTTTCAACTTGTTTGGAACAGTTTATAAGCCTGGTAAATATTAAACTTAAACTTACCAAATGTCTAAAATTTTGTAAAATAAAGTTTTGCTTAACTGAAAAACATTTTTTCACTAAATACTATGATACTTAACCTAAATAACAGTCATTAATACTTTATTTTTTTTGAAAAAAAAAAGGAAAGCTTATGGAAAACTGACGAAAGTGGCGATGCAGAAAAATTAGGTGATAATTGACGAATGTGGTACATTCGCTACTTTTCTACCAAATTGGTTCCCAATTTACAAATTGAACATAAGATGTAAAGTATCGAACAGTTTTAATTAATTTTATTAATTTACTGGGGGGGGGGGGGGTTGCAAAATAAAATCTTATAAACACAAATCTAAGACTCAGACAAGTTGGTGATTTTTTTATTACAAACATATTCGCAAAGGGGAAGATCCAGTTTAAACTCAAAGTTCTTTTTTGCTCTCCTGAAAAGTAGCTATTTTCACATTCGTTACTTAAACGTGGTGGCGACGATGTGTCCGAGGAGTTTACAACAAAAGAGGGACTTAGACAAGGGAGAGTTTTAAGCTCAAACTTTTTCAACATAATACTAGACGATGCAATAAAAGAAGTAAAAACAAAAGTAAAAAAATACAGGGTCGACTATAGAGACATGAGACTGACAGAAATATCTGAAAGGGCATAAGCAGAAGATCTAGTAATTTACGCCAAGAACGGGGAGGCAGGCAGAGGTATGGAAGGCAGCACTGCACAAAAGAAATCTAAGAATAAATATAGACAAGACCAAGACAATGATAACAGGCAAAGACAAAGAAAAGATAACAATAGAATTTGTCGGCAGTGAGATAGAACAAGTAGAATCTTTCAAATATCTAGGAACGACAATACATAAAACAGGAAAGAACGAAGCGGAAGTAAACGATAGAATAGAAAATGCACTAAAAGTATTCTTCAGTCTCAACAATACATTCATACGTAAAAAAGAGGTCTCTATAAATATGAAAAATAATGGTCTATAAAATTATATTTAGACCTATCCTAATATATGGCAGCGAGAGCTGGGTACTCACAAAAAGAACAAGCCGTAAACTTCAAACAATTGAGATGAAGTATGTTAGAGCGATAATATGCATAACAAGAAGAGATAAAATTAGAAATACCGAGATGAGAAAACAATTGCAGATATAACCTCTAACGACAACGATAAAAAGGAACCAATTGAGATGGTTTGGCCACTTAGTGAGAAAGAAGGAGAGTCAACAAGCAAAAGTAATATGGGAAACCCGAACGATGCAGAAAAGACTAAGGGGTAGACCAGCCAAAACTTGAGAAACTGAAGTACTGAAAACCTGAAGGGACGGAAAACGACCTGGACGGAAGGAAAGGAAAGGGCAAAAAACAAGAAGGAATGGGCAAAACTTGTACACAATTTTCAGATAAGAGGTATTTAACATGAAAATATAAACCTTGACACCTAACAGTATATCAAGGTATTTCATTAATAAATAAATAAATTATTCGAAAATGAAAGTTATATATTTACAATTTAATTCTTCTTTCGTCTGATATAATGCTTCTTAGGGTTTCCGCCGTTGCTGCAAAAGAGTGTACTTCATTACTTTCAGAATCATTCACGTTCATTTCAGTTATTCGTTTATTCAGCCAGTAGACTTCATTAGTCGCAAATGTAGGCAATGCCATAAAATTTGGAAATTCCAAAAATAATTTTCCAAAGATTAATAAACATTACAGATTGCAGATTTGTTATATAAGCTAAAGTAATACTATACTCTGAAGCTAAACAAAATAAAATTGAATTTGAAAGTTCCAGGAACACAGATATGAAACAGCATAAGTACAAACTAACGTTAATACAGAAGGTAGTAATTAATGTAATACTATATTTTGGGTTCATTTTTCCTGACACCATGTCATTTGCAACTATTTGTATAACTCCATTCATTTTTTCAAGAATGGTCTTATTCTGGACCATTACTGCACTTACAATCATGAACTGAAAATAAAACAAATTTTAAATAGACAATCCTCTTCAGTTTTTGGTTCTGTGTGAAGTAAAAGAATAACTGAATTCGCAAAATTTTCTCACGAATGCTGTTATTTTTTTAGTTCAATTTTTTTGCAAGGTATAATTGAAAATCACTAAATTTATTTTTGAAGCTGAAAAATATTTTTGGGACACAAGATATGTATGACATTATATTACTTAGCTGAACTGTATAAAAATAAAAAAAAAACCTGTCAAGTGCAAGTTGGACTTGCACAATTAGTGTTCCGTACATTGATTGCTTTTAAAATAAAAATTTTTATAACGGAGGTCTAAAATGATCAGTGACTCCACAAAAAGCATACCCCAAATGAGTTTTCAACAAAGTTTTTCCGATCTTTACTAAAAACTAATGACCTTGAAACTTTTTTTTTTATATACCAGATAAATTATTAAAGATAATGCGCTCTTGATAATCTCCGTTCAATTTACACCCTGTGGAGAATATTCTAGAATTTTTTTTCAAAATTTTGTGATCAGTACTTTTCGAGATAAGGGGGGAAGATAACGATTTTTCGCGATTTTTTAAAAATAATACAAAAAAAGTATGAACATAAAATTGACTATTATATAGGAAATTATTTTGTTTCATGTTCAGAAAGAAGGAACAGCTATGGGTAATTGCTTATCACCTTTCATAGCCAATTTATTCATGAGTAAGTTTGAAACCGAAACCAGTCAAAAATTCGAATATTTCCCAAGGGTATTGTATAGGTATGTGGATGATATTTTCGCGATTTTTGATACAAAGAAAGCAAATATTGATGATTTTGTTTCTAAAAAAAGTCGGTATGATACCATTAAATTCACTTACGAAGTTGAGAACAAAGGACAATTGCCTTTTCTAGATATTTTAATTATTAAAAATAATAATAGATTAGAATTTGATATCTATAGGAAAGACACAGTAACAGATAGATATATTTCCTATTGATTCATTTCATTGCAAACAACACAAATTAGCCTCATTACATTTTTTAGTTCATCGTTCGGTTACTTTCCCTCTGAATAGAGTAAACTTTAATAAAGAAAGGATTCGTATTAGAAATATAACTAGAGTTAATGGTTATGACGATGACTTAGTAAATAAGCTAATAAATAGACATAAGTTTAGGTTTAATATTCAGAATTCCACCTTTTTTACACGCGAAGAAAATAACACCAAGTATGTCTCCATACCATATAATCCGAAATATAGCAAGGGACTCAATAAGATATTTAATAAGGTAGGCCTCACCTTAGTCTATAAGTCATCAGACAACCTGAGGAATATTTTAGGAAATCCCAAAGATAAGATTCCTAATTGGTGAGAAAAGTGAATTTATGAATTAGTTGTAATGATCGTGACCAAAAGTATGTTGGGGCAAAATAAAAGGTCATTTAAAACACGATTTAAAGAACATTTAGCACACTTAAAATACAGTAGAAGAGAAAAGTCTAGCATTGCCGAACATGCCCTTGAAGATGATCATATTGTAACATTAGATAATCTAAGATTAATAAAAAATGCATCTGATAGGAGAGTGTTGAACGCATACGAACGTATGGAAATTATAAAATGTAAAAGTAGTTTAAA
>CM032455.1:117725907-117729830 GCA_019049505.1 Pachyrhynchus sulphureomaculatus
GTATACTTACGTAAAACCGCATAGCTGTAAATACGAATGCTTCAAAACAAAGTGCAAACTTTTTTCCATAAAAATTAAAACAACTGAACTCAAACACTGTCAGGATAAAATTTAAAAATATCGTTATCCGTAATGCTTCATATGCCCATTTTATATTTTTAGAGGTAGATGAAAAATATATGGTGGCCAATAAAAGAAAAATTTTTTTAACTACAAACAGACAACAGATTACCAAAATATGTCGTGGTTATATAGAGTTTGTAAAATAAGAGTATATTATGTATATTATATTTATATGTCTCCGTTAGTACTTATGGACACTAAATCATTGAGTTAAGCACAAAAGCAATTTATTATTACATTGTTTACAAATCGAAATCTATTGACACCTTCCATTACAGAATAAGTGAGCTAGAGAGCGAGGAATAGTGTAGTAAAAAAGCATTTGAAATTGCACAGTTTAGATACAGCAATATTATGTTTTTATTCTCTGTGGGGTATCACCATATTCTGAGTTTTGGACCTCGAAAAACTTGTACTCTTTTGTTTATAAACAATTGAAGTTTTCAAAACGTGTTTGTTAAACTTAAAATGTCAATAACTCCGGTTATATATGTCGGATCCAGACAAAAAAAACAAACTCTTTCGTAATGAAAAACCGACAAAAAACTGTGTGTTTTTTTTCCATTTATTGTACAGGCCGATTAAGTGAACCAATCAGCTTGAAACTTTTAGAAAAATATGCCTTTCGCTATAGTAAAAATACCCTGAAATTTTTGGTTCAAAAATATTAAACCCAGTGGGCATAATTCAATTTTTTGTTATTTGAAATTTGAATTGCCCGCCATTTTATCCCATTTAGTTCAAATGGATCTTTTTTTTTCAAAATTTATGTCTCGACATCAGCTTTCCGATGCTTTAAAACAAATTTTTATGGAGTCACTTTAACTGTTTTTTTTTTAACATTTGTTTATTAATCAAATAAAAACAAATACGTCGTTTCAGTTATTTCGAAAAAAAAGGAAAAAAATTTATCACATCAGGTAGAGAATCGCATGACCATTATTAAAAAAAAATCATTTTCGTTAACAAACAAAAAACAAATTTTAATGGTATCGGAAAGCTGACGTCGAGTCTTAAATTTAAAAAAAAAAACAGGTTTTTGCCTGTTTTTTCAATTTTATAGGTTACGTACACATTTGAGCGAATTAAAACCAACGAAGATTTGTTAGAAATTTCATTACAAATAGTTTAGTATTTTGTTTGTTTCGATCCGACTGATATAACCGGATTTATATCACATTTAAGCTCAAAAATCGCGTTTTTGAAAACTTCAGTTGTTTATAAATAAAAGAGCACAAGTTTTTCGAAGTTCAGAACTCCAGGACAGTACTACTGGTGATACCCCAGAGAGGATAAAATCATAATATTGCTGTATCTAAACTATGCCTATCTATCATTATTATGACCTTTTTTTTACTGCACTACAATGAAAATATATTTTATTAGCAGGAGACTACTAAAAGGTGAATTGACAGATGTTCCAAATAAGTGTCAAATTATATGTCAATATTATTATTATTTTCATTGTTCTTATAATATTACCTTTATAAATATGCACATCCACTCTCTATCCTATCCTTTCACCTTATCTGTCCTTCATTATAAATTAATAGCTAAATTTTTTAAAATATCCCAACCAGGCAAAATTCGTATAATAGTATTGAAATTATACCATATTTAATGATTTCTATACCTTTTACCCTCTGCCCCTGTTACTATTACAAACAGTAGAAAAATAATGTAAGGCTTCGTTTCCTTGCCTTAAAGAACTCTGAAATAATACCACTGGCACAATACATAGGGGATCATCCATATAACTCCCTTCCTCACCTATTATGCGTTGCATAATTATATAAAGTAAGTAAATAATTATGCTTAAAATTTGTTCATTATCGCAATCTAAAACCTAGTAAGATTTCTACAACACTATTGAAATCATACAAAATTTGACCACTCCACTTCTTTCACATATTTCCTCATTAAAATTAACAGTAACGAAAAAAGAATTTAATTTTCCGATTTATCGACTCTACAAACCTCAAAATAGATCATACATAGAAAGCAAACCTCATTAACCTCCTACGACATCCCTTAACTTAAAATATTTTACTATAAAATAATATAGTTAAAAACAACTGAAAAACAGCCAAGGACTCTCCCGAGACGCGTTTCGCCGTATCATGGCTCATCAGTCGGGTTGGGATCGACAAAGCAAGAGAGAACAGAAAATTACTAGTACTTATCCAGTACTGACGGAACATAATGGTAAGTAGTACAATTCGTTGTATCTTACCATTCTATAAATGATATACCCTGTAAATATCTATGCTGTAAAATTATACAATATTAATACTACCCCCGCCCCCCGTTCAGATCTCCTTCTGAGTTCAACTTGAAAGCAAAGAAAAACAATTTTACATTCCTATACTTTAAAAACACTTTCGCCCCTTATAACATATGTATTACTATAAATACTTATGCAATTAAAATTTATTTCTTAATTCAGGGGTTCCCTAACTATGTGTCGCGATGCCCTGGGGCGTCGCGGGGCTATCCTAGGGGAGTCGCGAAACGATACGCACAGGTCACCTGCACGCGACGTAATGAGCTAGTGCGCGGAGCGGTGCGCATCTCCTCAGCGACTCAGTAAGCCCATAGGAGGGGGGGGGGGCATAGAGATATTAGAATAGAGGAGAGAAAGTATATAGCCTCCTGTAAGCGAAAGCGTTATAGTCGTTAAAAAGAAAAGGAAATAATATGAGGCAATTCTATTTCTCTTACTCTGCGATTGAGCGCTGAAATCCGGCACCGAGTTAGAGAGACAGAACTTTATCTTTCTATGAGCACTACGCTTTTCGCAAGAAACTTACCTCCTCTATTTTAATATCTCTATGAGTAAGCCCTGCCCCTTCATTTTCCCCGCGCTTTCGTTCGTTCATCGTTCGGCCTTTTAATTCGGCGCTTTAATTATGCGTCGATACAAGCCGTTAATGAATGCAGTGTTTGATTTCAAGTGGTTGTATTTAATTTACTCGCGCGTATCCATTACTTTTTTTAAAAATGGATAACTTTATTCAAATAAATAGAAAACGTGTGAAGACGCAGGAGAGAGTATAAAATGGAACTGTAGAAAAACGAAAAAGTACAGAAAAGATGATGACCAATATTTAGATTTTGGATTTACTTACGTTAGCAAAGGAAATATGGAACTTCCCCAATGTGCTGTTTGTCATAAGGTGACTGGCAGCTGAATAGTATGCTTCCTAATAAATTGAAACGTCCATTTTGGAAACAACGCAAGAAAATTGCGAGAAAATGAAACATCAGTCAACATCCTTGTTTTCCAGAGTATCTATTCCTTCCAGAGCACTGCTCGCCTCTTACAAGGTCGAAGGTGCACCGGGGAGTTATTGCCAATTGTAAGAAACCACAATATGATTAGTCGTCGTATTCATGACATAGCTGAAGACATTAATGAGCAAATTGTCGGAAAATCTTGTCTGATTTAATTTGTCATTCAACTGATGAAGCGACAGACAGTAATAACGACGCTCAATTAATATGTTACGTGCGGTACATGGAAGAAACAAATATAACTGAGGATCTGCTATTTTTTGCAAATAATGACTGATACCGGTAAGGTCAGTGATTTGGGCTTGAAATCACAGATTCTTACTGGAAGATAATAACATCCAATGGGAGAAGTGGTGTCGGTGTGTGTACGGAAAGGAGCTCGCGCGATTTCTTCTCATATTAAAACCAAGACTCCAAATGTAAAATGGACATATTTGCGTCACACATACGGAGGTACTGGCTGCAAAAACTATTCCACCTGAATAAATTTCGTGATGGATATAATT